>LR755131.1:519550-535961 GCA_902729485.2 Mus minutoides
ATGGGAGGCTATACCAGTGCCTGGCAAACACAGAAGTGGATGCTCTCAGTCAACTATTAGATGGAACACAGGGTTCCCAAGGAAGGAGCTAGAGAAAGTACCCAAGGAGCTGAAGGGGTCTTCAACCCTATAGGTGGAAAAATAACATGAACTAACTAGTACCCCCTGAGCTCATATCTCTAGTTGCATATATAGAAGAGGATGGCCTAGTTGGCCATCATTGGGAAGAGAGGCCCCTTGGTCATGCAGACTTTATATGCCCCAGTACAGGGGAACGCCAGGGCCAATAGGGGGGAGTGGGTGGGGTGGATAGGGGAGCAGGGTGGGGGATGGGGGAGGGTGTAGGGGATTTTTGGGAGAACATGTGAAATGTAAATGAAGAAAATATCTAATAAAAAATGAAAAAAAATAGGGAAGTTAGGTGACACACCGGCAAGGGGCAAGGTATAATGAGGTTACTGGATTCTTACATAAAACAGAGGAATGCAAACACGGAAGGACTGGCAGGAACCAACTGGGATAAAATTTAATGTTAACATCTGGGATCAAAAACAGCTCCACCTAAGGTCCACTTAATCTTAGAAGAAAGAGTCGAGGGCAGGCTTCGTGGGAAGCTGGAGTTGGGGTAGGAAAGGGAGTTTAGACTGTTTTGAACATGATAAAGAACTGGCCTTGTGATCTTCAACATCATCAAACACATGGGCATGCACGAGCACACACACGCACGCACGAGTGCGCGCACACACACATACCATACACACATACACACACACACCATCTTGCCACAAAACTGGGGCAGGGGAAGGTTTGAATTTTCATTTGCCACCCCTGTGTCCTTGGTGTTGAGGACACACAGATACAGAACACCTAAAAGGGTAAAACTAGTAGACAGATAAGTAGCTGTAACCCAAGGTCAACAGTAACACTAGAAAGCATAGGTATTCTGGAACCTCCAAAAAGAGAGAGAAACTTATCTTGGAAGGGCTTATGG
This sequence comes from Mus minutoides, assembly GCA_902729485.2. Classification (NCBI taxonomy): domain Eukaryota; kingdom Metazoa; phylum Chordata; class Mammalia; order Rodentia; family Muridae; genus Mus; species Mus minutoides. The sequence goes on from LR755131.1 coordinate 520,542, forward strand.
TGTGAGTAGCAGCTAAACATGGTTTGCCAGGGGCTACAGAGCAGCCATTTCTAGGTAGGCAGGAGGCTCAGAGAGGCAAGGATCAAACTCTCTGAGCACATCTTAGGAGTGCTGGGCAAAGGACAAGTGAGGGATCCAGAAATTTCAGAGCCCAGTGATGCCCCTGGCTAGCCAAACCTCTGGTCAGTGAGAAGCCCTTCTGACCCTTGGCCTCAAAGCCCCATTTGTGAAGCTGTTGTCTGTCTCAAGACCATCTGAAGCCTCCCAAGACCCAGTGCAGTTCCTAGGGCTCTTGGGTAACTGTGCACATAAATAGAAGTGAAACTGGTCAGATGTTGTCAAGAAGCCCTGGATTAAGATAGCAGAGATGGATGACAAAGTGGCCAACTTCACCGCCAAGGCAGAATACTCGCTTTATTCTGGTGATCAGTCCAGAGGGTGAAAGTGACCCACCTGAGACTGAGGAAGGCTTTCCTCATCATAATCCCACAGTTGAGAGATACTGCCTTGTGTTAAGGGGCGCACCTACAGGTTAGGATGGGGCCCTTAGTCCACTGAGGTATGCGGATCTGCAGGGAATACCACAGGCTCATTCACTAACTACCGTGCAGGGCATGCTGACTGCTGAAGAAGAACAAATGTCATTACAAGATTCAACCACGCTTCTTTCTTCACTCCAGAGATCATTTTGGAAGCTGAGGGTGCATGACACTAACTTAGAGATAAGCTTAAGATCACTTTTCATCTTTTCCAAAGAAACCCCTTGGCAGTGTCGGTATTTTAATTACGACTGCTAATTAATTACTAGCTGCACCCCTCCCAGCTGATTTCCAGGTGTCAGTGTGTCAAGGCTGAGAGCTGCAGCACCAGAGTGGCAGAAGCTAGAGGACTTGGATGGCCTGCGTCTTACACAGTAAAACCATCCGTGCCTGCCCTCTACCCCAGGACAATTCCATTAGGGCATTCTGAATTAGGACCCAGATACTAGTTGGTGGTGGTGGGTTTCCACATATTTCCCATTTAATGTTTAACCAGAGTTAACAATCGTTGGTTTAAGGTAGTTTAAACAGGGGCAGAAATCAGTATGGATTGTGGAACTATATATACACGCTCCTCTTCCCAGCTTTTCCCCTCTATGTTACCTATAGAATCCCCTGGTGGCTGATGTGACCAGGGAATTGGTGACATGAATAGAATGTCCCTACCCAGGATGGGATGGGCCAGTGCTTGATTACTCTGTCGAGTGAAGAACGACAAGCAATAATCTGTGGGTACCAGTCAACAAGGACCCCATTCAGGGTGAGGTGCTAGGGACAGAAGTTCGGGGCCAGGAGGGGATGGGACAGAGGAACTCTTGCTGAGTGGCCATACCTTCTCCTCAAGCTCCTTGGGGGAGTTCTAACATTCCATTTTCTCCTCTTCTGCTGTCTCACACTCTTTGATCTCCTATCTCATAGATATCCCTGGCCTCCCGACCTCTCATCTCCCCACCGCAAGCACAGAGTACACTGTGGAGATAGCACACAGACTAGAAACTCTGAATTATAGTTCTGTATAAGGACATCCCAGCGTGCCGAGCAGTTCTGTGGTGGTTAAGGGCCCTATGACTATTAGGCCGGGACCAACACATTAGTAGAACCAGCCCCTTAAGAGAGAGAATGTCTTCACTGGGAAGTCTGCACTTCTGTCAATTGGCATAGAGGAGCGGGGCTCACACTTAAGAGAAAGCTAACACGTGAAGACTGAGCAACTGGGACAGTGAGAAGGCAGGGTGGGCAGAGTGTTTATCAGGCTTTGCTCTCTCTTGTTAGCTGAGTGAGTGGGCACGTTGGGGTTAAGTAAGGATGCTAAGTGGATGCTTAGGACGTCTTGAGTTCCAGACACTAGACGGGGAGACATCCTGTAAGTGCAAGTGGAGGCAACAGCGAGATTGAATCTGGGTTTTGAATGGAGATGAGCTGAACGTGTTGGGTGGGTTGAATTTTGAGGAGACTGAAACTACCGAGTTGGTAAAATAACTAAACTGGCACATTGTTGAGTAATCAAGTTACTATATTAAGAGTGTTCGCTGCGGGAGCTGTTGTAGAAGTGATGAAAACTAAGATTCAGGCATACTGGGTGTAGTGTAGGGACTAGGCATGTGACTGGGATGGATGGATCTGGGGACCAACTGGATGTCTGGGATACCCTAGAACCTCCAGGCCTGACACAGAGCCTAAACATGTCTGATTCTTCTAACTCAGTGGGTCTCAACCTGTGGGTCACAACTCCTTTAGGAGTTGAATGGCCCTTTCATAAGGGTCGCCTAAGACTATCAGAAAATGCAGATATTTATATTGTCATTCATAACAGTAGCAAAATTATAGTTATGAAGTTGCAACAAAAACAGTTTTATGGTCGAGGGTCACTATAACATGTATTAAAGGGTCATAGCATTGAAAAGGTTGAGAACCACTTTTCTAACTCAAGCATCTCCCTTGGCTGCTGTGAGCCTGTAGAAGGGACGGGCCATCCAGCTACATCCTAGAGATGAGATGAAGACAGCAAGAAGAGTACCGAGTGCATGGAAGATGCCATCTCGGGTACCTGCTACATGGCAGGGGTCCTCACCAAGATGCCAAAAATACTTCTTTCATATCTGAATTGTCGGTGAGGCTGGGGTTAGAGACCCGTGGAGCTAGATACCATACCATGCCACCACCAGGTAAGGACACAGAGCTATAGGTTCAGGGCCCCTGAGGCTTCATCCCACAGAGAAAACTAGGGCCATGTTCTGATCAAGATCAACTCATCAGATTCCTGATGTCAGGACAAAGCCAAGGGTAACCTCTGGGATTCCCTTGCTTGAAAAAAATGCAAAACAAACACTGTGCCAACGTAGTAGCTCTGTGTGCCAATGGGGGTGGGAGGGATATAGAAACAAGACTCGGGACCTGCCTTTCCAGATCTCACCTGCTGAGAGACACAGATGAAACAGTAAATGCTTCCCAGTGTTCTGGAGTAGTCAGACATCTTGGTATGCCCTGTACCTCGACCATGAAAGAGGCTGGGAAAGGCTCTGGAGGAAAGGCTTAAATCTGAAGGGTGGTCTATGCCCTTCCTTACCTGTGTGTCTTCCACCAAAGAAGCCCCCCCCCCCGTTTGACCTCAGTGCCCGGCTAGCGCCACACAGTGTTGAGTGCTGGGACAGCCCTCTGCATACATGCAGTCTTCTCTGATTTGTCTCCCATTCTGTCCCCCATACTGCCCTCCATGTAACCACACTAGGTGCTGTAGGCATTATTGTCCTGTTGTCTCTGACTAATTCTGCCACTCACCAGCTCTCTGTCCCTGGAGCCTAGAAGGAGAATCTTTGATAACTGCAAGAGCCTTCTTCCAAATATTTTCCAGTGACTGAGTGCGCTGCCTCCTGTTATTACCCAGAGCTCGCCACCACCCACTGTGACCTGGCAGAAAGACAGCATCACCATCAAGGGCTAGAAAACCATCACCAAGGACAAAAATTATCCCCAGTTCCTCATTAGCAACACCAAGTATTCTGACTACAGAGAGTATCAGATCTTGAGTTTGGAATCACACACTATGACTCCTGTACCTGTATACTGAGTATAGAAACTAGGCATGGGGTTGGGATATATGAATTTGGGGACCAACTGGATGTCTGTGATACCCTAGGACCTCCAGGCCTGACACGGGGCCTAAACATGTCTGATTCCAGGTACAGGAAAAGTCCTGAGGGTATGTGGTGGTGGTACTACTACTACTACTACTACTTGCATGTGGTAGGTACAGACAGTGGGCAGAGGCAGGGGAGTGGGAAGGGAGCGCCTGAGGTTAATCCTTGCATAATTTCCATGCTTGTGGCAGGTACAGATGGTGGCAGAGGCCTTTTTCAGCCATCTTTCCACACTCTACGTAGCTCCCCACTGCTATTTAAGCAGCTAAAGCACAACCTCTTCGAGTGAGCAGACAGTGAAGCCTACTTTGACACCACAAAGGGAGGCCTTATCAGCCCTTGACTGTAAAGAGGCTTTTGTACCCTCTTATCTCAGAGTCCTGAAGCCCTGGAGACATTGACCTAGAGCACAATCCCTGTTTCAGATTCTGCAGTTGGTCATATCTGATGAGATAAACAGAGTAAAATCTGCAGGGAGAGGGGTGAAGAGGGGTGAGGAGCAGGGGGTGCCAGTGGAGAGGAATCGAGGAGCAGGGGGTGCCAGTGGAGAGGAACCGACTAAAAATTATGAGTCACCTCTTAACAGAGGACTGGAAGCTTTCAATAAAGGTCTGAAGAGCCCCAAGCACTGAAAATGGTGAACCTCTATTGAATATTAACTATGTGGTGGACACCTTACTCCTTAGCCCTGTAAAAATGAGCAGCCATTGTTAAGTCTCTGTCTTGTAAATGAGGCAATGTTTATCATAAACTTGTCAAAGGTCACGAGCTATTAAATGGCAAAGTAACACCTCACAAACATCTTTTCTGAATCCAGGACATCTGCTGCCTACCACTCACAGAAGAAAAAATGTGCCCTTCCATCTTCCAACAGGCTGAGCAGGTGGCTACAGCGAACACACAACTCTGTCCCCAGGGTGGCCAGCAAGCCTCCAATTCTTCCAGATTTCCGGACCTCCTGCAAACCTACAGCTATTCGGAGAGGCCTCCAACAGGGTGACTCTGACCTGGAACCATGATCCTGATCTCCAGGAAGATGGTGGTGCCCGCTGTGTCACCCGAAGAGGGATGACAGTAGGCCCCACCTGATTCACTGCAACTGTGCATGTCTTCAGCAACAAGTACATGGTGGCACAGCAGGAAATGCTACTTCAGAATGGTGGCTCAAAATGAAATGGGTGACAGTGACCCACTGTACTCCATGGATAATATCAGGCTTGCCATTAAGGACCAGAGTGAATACAGGACTGGGGGATCAGGGTTGTGTCAGGAATCCCTGATGGTAAAGAGGACATAAGATCTGAGAACCATGAGATGGGTTATCACTTCTGAGCCCTTTGAGAAACTCCTCAGAGATGTTATCTTGTGAGTGCTTTGAGTGATGGACTGATACAGAGGTGGAAAGGTGGTACCCTTAAGGGCCCAGATAATAGTGAGGGGGGTAGAAGATTACAGAGCCAATTTGAAGCCTGCTATAAAGAGAGGGACCAGTAGGAGTGAGGGCTGGGACTCTGAGAAATAGCAGTTTAGTCTGAAGGGATCAGATAACATCAGGAAGCTAGAAATGAGGGCTAAATGGGCCAAAGAGGAGATCTTAAAGGCTGAGTTAGCATAAGAGGAGTGTGGAGGAAGAGTTAGTTCTAGGCTAGGATAAAGAGCTGAGAATACCAGGATCCAAGAAGTAGGTACAGGGAAGGGATCTAGACTCCCTTAGTCTAGGAAAACATAAAAACCTATGGGGCTGCTTCAACTAGTCAAACCCTGGAGCAGCTGGGGGCACTGTGAGTGTGCAAGAGTCCCTAAGAACTGTGTACATGTGGCATACACCTTTAGTTCTAGCACTTGGGAGACACAGGCAGGTAGTTAGTTTTCTGTGAGTTTGAGGCCAGCCTGGTCTACACAGCAAGGTCCAGTCCAGCCAAGGTTGTATAATGAGACTATCTCAATAAAAGGAAGGAGGGAAGGAGGAACGGAGGAAGGGAGGGAGGGAGGGAGGGAGAGAGGAAGGGAGGGAGGGAGGAAGGAAGGAAGGAAGGAAGGAAGGAAGGAAGGAAGGAAGGAAAAAGAGTAAAGAAAGGACACAGCTGATCATCCCACAATTGCTAGCACCTGAGAATACAAGCCAGGTCTTCCAGGTTCCATTGAAACAGCCCCAGGGCATCTTTCGAACTCTAAGATGGAGGCGGCTCGTAGTGCCCATCCCACCTATGCAGTGAGAACCTGAGCACCAAGCTGAAGTCCTGTCATCAGGACTGGCACCATGTACCCCACTTTTTGACCCAACTTGAGCACTCACTGTGTTCTGCAGCCAAGACTACACCATGACTGGCGCCTTCCTTGGGAACCCATGGCTAATGGTGCTATCTACCGGTGATGTCAACATCGCTGTCCATTCAAAGCTCTGGCACAACTTCGCCAGCAGCATATGTAAACCGGTCACCACCACCACCACCACCACCACCCACCACCCACCACCCACCACCCATCCCCGCCTACGCACTAAAGGACAGCAGCGAGTACTGCATGTTGCTAAAAAATGAACTAGGCAAGAACCATAGAGGCTCCATGCTGTCTATGGAGAAACCACCACCAGGCAAGGCCAGGGGCTAGCGCTGTTTTTTATTAACCTGTCATCAAGTGGTACTAATATTCTCCCACCTTATCAATGGCATATATAATGCTCTAGGCACCTGCAGATGTGGGAGTTCACGATCCCTTGCTAAACTGTGACAGCACACATTGATGGGCTGAGACTCACCTTTTAAAAACATACTGGCCCTTGGGTTTAAAGCAGACTGGCCCTTCACAATTTATACAGCAGGGCTGCACAAAATCTGTACGGTTTACAAATTTTCTCCAGTGGTTTTGGTGTGCATCAATACTGAGAAGCACTGTGTAAGGGGAAGGCGGGTGAGAGGCTCAAACCCCAGAAAGACTGAAGGGGACCACTCCTCTCACACATGCCTGCCATGCTTTTGCTTATGAGGTGCATGCTTGACTCTTCACCTAGCCTACGTCCTTCATAGCTACATGGCTAGCAGCGTGACCCCTCCAGATGCAAAGCTAAACCTGCCGTGCTCGGTTGTTCAAATTCCTCCAACCTTCTCCCAGTCCTCGAGTTCAAATCCCAGCATCCTGTTCCCTCTCTCTCTCCAGCTTCTTGCTCTCTCACTCCCTCACTCTCAGTAGTGGTGCGTCTCCATGGTTGTGGTCTTCATAGTTACCGATCTTTGTTTAGCCCATTAGGAGATGATGTCTTTCCTTGCAGGGGGATGAGGGGAAGGAATCTTATTGCTCTATCTCCCAAATGCTCTACTAAGTGTCTGGCACTAAGAAGACAAGACTTTCAGAATGACTGGTGAATTACAAACAGACCTAAGCCAAGAGGACATGGGCAGGGTGGATGTGGGGAAACAGCTGTCATTACACACTCAGAGATCTCCAAGTCACTCTAGTTTTAGGGACACAATGCCACCGTTGCCTAACCAGCCTGTTTCCTCACCTACTGGGTTATGAGGAAGTACCTAGCCCAATTCCTGAAAGATACCAAGTGTGACTGGATGGCAGCTTTTGATCCCATAGCTAATCCAGCTTGGGACACAGAGGGACCAATTTCTACGTAGTGACTCTAAGTCCAGCAATTTCAGGTCTTTCCTGAGCACTAACACATATTTGCTTTGATCTTTCAAAGCCAAGTCTAGACTAGCAAGTCAAGTCTAGCACTGATCGCTGAGGATCTCCAGAAAATGGAGCACCACATACCTGTGACACTGATGCCTGTGGGGCCTCTCAGCCAGTCTGCCTTCCAGTTCCTGTCACTGTACCCGTGCAGTGAAGGCACGGAAACTCTCTGAGCTTGCACGCCCTGCTCCTGAGAGCAGGTGGGACAGGAACCATAGGGATGAACACATACAGAGTGGACCGGCTCCAAACCCACCCACAGGAAGTCACCCTGGGGCTTCCCTACCCTCTTTACAACTACTCTCAACCCTCACCGAGCCCTCAGAGCATGGGTCACGGCCGGCTGACTTCCTTCCTCTCCCCATCTTGCTCCCTCCCGTGTCTTCACTCCATGTAGACCTGTGGTCAGCATTCTACAGTTTAAATGGATCCGGAGCTTGCTCCCTTAGCATCCAGCCACCCTCCAATGGAAGCAGGAAGGAGCTGCCCACACAGCTTACTGGTTTTAAACGTGCTTTACGGTAGAATGATCCCTTGAAGGATTTTAAACCAGAGGCTCGTAATGAGGGAGGGGCTCTGAACCCTGCTCCTCCCTGTATTACTTTGCTCTCTGTCCCCATGAAAGGTCTCTATAAAAACTTTAGTTTGGGTCTAGCTTAACAGCTCATAGTAATACACAGCTTAATAGCAAAGAATAACTTTAGCACGTGAAATGGCTTGGGTTTGATCCCCAGTACCAAAAAGAACAACAAGAACAACAAAATGTTTGGAAAGGAAAAAACTTCATTCAGCACCCATGAGGTTTGGATCTCCTATATCCCATTCCCCCAAAATATACCAATGGCATACTCACCAACGGCCCTTTCTACTTCAGGACCAGAGCAGTGCTGGTTAAAATCTGAAGGCCTCTGGACTAAGGTAGAGCAATATTCTACCAGGGCTTATAGTCTAAACATCAGCTATTCTAATTCCATCCTCCCCCCACCTTCCCAACTATAGAAGTTGAATCTGCACCATTCAGAGAAGCAGCAGGTCTAGGCTGGGGAGGGAGGGGTAAGGCAGTACCAAAGGCACTGCAGAGCTAAGGGTAACCAAGACCGCTGGGCACCCATACACTGGGGACTAGGTCAAGGACAAATTCAGAAACATAGCAAGACACTACTCATCCGCCACCCTCCCCCTCCTGACTGTAATCGCACAGCCACACAACCAACACACACACACACCACCACCACCACCACCAGGGAAGCGAGACCCAATGAAACAAGTACAAGTGTGAACACGGCCAGGGAGCCAGCCTAGTGCCAAGACGCCTGAGCCAAGATGACTCTGACCCAGGCTGTGAGGACACGCAGGGATCCTGGCACCATGCCGCCACCCCCTGTCTGGGACAGGCACGTGCCACACAGGCAGACAAGTCAGGAAGCCAATGGTCCTTGGGTTTTTATTTTATTTTATTTTTTCACACGGGCAGTAGAGGATGGAGTTACCCCATCCTTGCTCCCCTTGCATTGACTGTGCCTTGGGTCTAAGACCCTAAAGTGTCATTTAGAATTCACTCCCAGAGCAGGAAGAAAGCATTGTTGGTGTGCTTGGGGGGGGGGGGCTCTGAGCCGGGTTAAGCACCCCTCAGGAGCTCTCTGAGGCCTGCCACTTTGAGTCTTTTGGTGACAGCAGGACAAAGACATATAGTTGGAGACTGGCCCCTTCCTTTGGCATGGTCCACCCTAGCCCTGGGGACAGAGACTGAGGGTGATGGTATGAGGCCTGAGCTGGCCTGTGAGAGAACAAGAACCATTCTGAAACCTTGGTGCCCTCAAGCTTCCAGACCAACCAAGTCCCTCTACTGCTTCTCATGGAGAGACATCCATTTGCCAGCTTAAAAGACTGCTGAAGTAACGAGGTTGGACACAGAAAACAAGGCTCCACTTTCAACCAGTCTTCCCAATTAGGGAGCCTGGGGAAGGAGCTTTTCAGGGCTCCTCATTCGTGGGTCATCTTAGAAGAGACAAGGTGGGAATGGAGGGGCCTGGCACTGCCATTGGTCCTGGGCGTAAGAGAGAGTCACACTCTTGCATCTAATAAAAAGAGAGGGGTCAAAAAGCACCATCACCTTCCAGGAGGGCTTTGACAGTCCTGATGGGGTGAGGAGATGTCTACCTCTGACTCAGGTGAAGGACGTGAGGCTGCCTCTTTGAGCTCTCCAAGTCATCCTGGACTACCAGCTTTCCTGGGAGCCCCTTCAGCTTACCCCCTTCAAGCCTGCTGATCCAGCTCCTGCACACCCCCAAAGTCTGGGCCCCCAGCCCCAAGAGAAAGATGAGCAGACCCCAGTCCCTTCAGTCGGCCTTGCTCAGTCTGTAGTCTTCTCCCACTGGCTCCCGGCTCTCGACAGCTGACAGGGCAATGAGCATCTGAGCAGCATAGTATGTGGACATGATCAGCGCCCGGGAGTAGGGCACAGGGAAGCAGAACTTGTTGAGGGCGATGGTCAGGTCCGAGAGGATGAACAACAGAGCCCCACCGCCAGCCGCCAGCTCTGTCCACCGCCAGGCTGCCCCAACCAACCGCAGCCCTGCCATAGCTCTCCAGCCCATGAAGCTGATGAGGGCCACATAGATCCCCACCAGGTAGGTGAAAGCACCTGACAGCCCAGGGTAGAGCAGGGCATAGCACAGGCCTGACAGCACTCCGATCACCAGGCCTGTCCGCAGAGCCAGTGGCCGCATGCCAAAGGCCGCAGCGTAGAGGATGTGTGCCACAGCAAACATCAGGAGACCTGAAAGGGAGAGAGGATAAAGAATGCTGAAGGAAGGTTCGTGGCTAAAGAGTACTGGAGAGCTTGAGAGAAGGGGACTATGGATAACCCTGCAGTTTTGCTCTAGGACTAAGAGGGGATAAGAAAAGCCATAGTTTTAAACTCACACTCGCACACTCTCCCTTAATGAACTGGTCCCCAGCCTCAGAAACTCTCCAACTCCCTGTTCCCTCTTCCACAGCCTCATCCTGCCCCAACCCCAGGACCCTTTTTCCTCCAGCCCCAGGTACCTGCCCAGGCCAAAAAAAAAAAACCACTTACTGTCCTGTAACTACTGACCATGTTCAAAGTATCCGTGGTCCTGCCAGATGAGGAAGGCATCCCCCACAGCAGAGAAGACAAGTCCCACGAAGATGAGGGAGGCACTGGGGTGAGCCAGCAGGAATCGAAAGCCATGGGCCAGAAGAAAAAGCCAGAGGCAAAAGATGGGCAGGCACTTGACAAGGGCGCTGACCCACGATGGGCTGGATGAAGGCAGCCAGAGCACAAAATACACACAGGTAGCCTTAAAGAAGGGCACCAGTTTGGGTCCTTCACTCTTAACCTGGAGGAGACAATGAGGACAATACTAAGGTTGGGGGCACAAAAGCTCACAGTGAGATCTAAAAATCTGACACCCTTCCCCAAGGCTGCAGTGCACACCCCAGCCCTACACCACTGAGAACAAAGAGTTCTGACAGAGAAACCTAGCCCGTCGGGCTCCAAGGAGCCAGCAGGATGTGAAAGCCATTATCACCCTGAGGCTCAATTTACCAGGACAGGCAAGGGCTCCACTGTCCGGTCACTCTGGTCCACTGTAGGTCCTGGAACTTGGCCAGAGTCGTCACTCACTGAGCCGACAGTGCCGATTAGGATACTCCCTTCTGCAGCCTAGCCCTGTTCCCTCCTGGCTCTCTGCTCTCCCCTCCTCCAGGCACCCCTTACCACCTCTCCCTGTCAGCCTGGGCTCCCAGCTGTGTGGAACTGGAGTTAAGGGCAGAGGGAAACCACAGAAATGCCCTGACTGGCCAACTCATGATCCAAGCTTTAGTTAGAGCCAGGACTCAGGCTTAGAGCCCTGGCAACACCAGGTGAGTGTCAGGAATGTAGGGGTGACAGTACCTCCACCCCACAGGCTTTCTGTCCTGCCCAGACTGCCCCCCCCTTCCACTCTACCTGTGTTAGACTAAAGGTGGCATCAAGGACAAAGAGAGGTGCTAGGGATGCTGGGAAGAGAACTAGATCTGTGTTGGGAGGAAGAAACAGTGCTTGAAAGGCCAGAGGTTTCCAGGGCTAGGAAAAGGGGGTGTTGGCCATTTCTTTCCCAGAGAACAAGAGCAACTTGAGGCACCAGGGACAGGAAGGGGGTGGGGAGGGCTTCTGATCCGGAGCCAGCAGACAGGCTGGGAGGAGATGGGGAACTGAGAGGGGGAAGTTGGCCAGCTGACTGGGTCTCAGCTGGATTAGGGGGAGGGCAGCTAAAGAAAGGTTTTACTCAGGGCCAGTGGAGGCAGAGCGTGGTAAGCAGGGGGAGGAGAGTCTGCAGATGTTCTGTGGTCCCCCCCCCCAAGCTCCTTCCCCTGCCTTGCTACTTCAGGGTTTCTGAGCATGAATCGGAGCAGTTGGGGTTCCCTATAGACCCACACTCCAACGAAAGTGCTCTGGCTGTGTGTGAGCAAGCCACTCCACGCGGGACTCTGAGGAGACACTTAGATTCCCTGGCAACCAGGTACCAACTAGGAAAGGGTAGAGAAGAGACGTATAGTGGGGTCCAGAGTACAAGCCTGCTCTTGATTTTCCAGAAGGTTAGAGATGGGAGCAGAGTTGACACTCCCTTCCCATGGAAACTCCCTTATCAGGGATAGTCAGAGTGAGGGCAAGGCCAAAGGGGGGAGGAAACGGAGGGGGGGGTAATGCCCAGCTCCACCTGTCAGCCTTCAGAAACATCACCTTTGCTCCCCCTCCCCCTACTCCCCAGGCCCATATTTCCTAGAAGAAACTGGCAGTAGGTGGTGAAATCATGACAGTCAGAGAAGCCAGCCTTAGAAGTGTGAAGAGACAATTCAAAGGTTGGAGTTGAGAAAGTCTGAAAAGGAGGTCAAGTCAACAGAGAGAGGTCCACCTTCACCTATCGCCTGAACAGGGTTGCTAAGACAGAGGTGTCACCTCCTCCACCTACAATGTGAAGAGGAAACCAACTTGGGGCAAGATTCCCAGGAAGTCGGCACCCCCATACACACACACTACACCCTCTCGAATGCTTCCCTGTGGGCTCACCACGCAGAACCCTAGGGCCTGCAGCATCCAGCCCCAAGCCAAGACCTGCAGACCCGCTCCAGACACTCATGGATCAACAGTCACGCTTCCGAGTCACGTGCACAATGTTTTCCTCCCTCCCGCGGGCAGACGGGGGGCGCGCGGAGGAGGGGCGCTACGAAAGTGAGGAGCTAAAAACCGTGACAACCGTCGCTTCCCCCGGAGGGGACAGCACCTTCCTCCGCCCCCCTCGGCGGCCCGGCTTGCCGCTGCCTCGTCCCAGGCCCGGGGGGGCTTGGCCGCGGGCTCGCGCGCTCGCGCACTCACCACAGTGACCGGGGACACCATGGCGGAGGCGGCTGCAGCTGCTGGCACCCGCTCCGGGTTGCACCGCCAGGCCGAACCCAGAGCCAGGTGAGCAGACGACTGAACAAAGCTGGGGTGAAGCACAATACCTCCCGCGCGCCGGGCGCTTGGAGTACTGTCTGTGAACCCAACGACGTCACCACAGACCCAGCCAATGAACGGGCCGGAGCCTCGTGTGGGCGGAGCCCGGCGGGCGCCGCCAGCCGGGCTCCCTCTGTTTCTGCGCTGAAAAGGAGGTCCTCCCACCCCCGGGCGTGGGCGTGGCCTCAAGGCCACGCCTCTTAGGGAGGCGTGCCAGGGCATCCCGGAACGTGACGGCGACCCCCAAGGTTGGATAGCCAGCTTGGCTAAGAGACAGGCACACCACAGCCCCGGAGCACAGCGAGATGCATCTTCTCTTAACGCCGGAACAAAAAGCAAAGGCAGATTCTCGTCAACCTTTAAACATACCATCTAGGCGGACGCAATTCCTTTAAAGCATGTCTTTGACACTGTAGTCACACCTCCCAATGGACACTGAGGGTCAACAGACACTCAACGTTCAACATGGTAAGAGATATGTATCCAGGCACACAATATATAGACTCGTAGTAGCATTAAGCACGCGTGGACACTTGTACACTAAATAAATAAAGCTACAGAAAGGGAGCTATGGGTTGACCATCATCCTTCACCGTACCATGAAAGACACGAAAGCAAGCAGCAGCCTATATGTGGACCCCATGACAGCAATGAGTAAACAAATTACAGGCACTAGGTTGCCTTGATCACACACACCTCACAGCTGCACCAACAGTGACCAAAGGACCCAAAGGAGTGTAAACTGGCTGCCAGAAATACAATAGGATGGTTATTAATACTAGTGGTTTGGAGCATGTTTAGAAGTATGTGTTCAGAATTTGGTGGATTAGCAAGGAGTCAAATGGACTGCAATGCAGTTGTGTTTGCTACTTCCATAGCCTTTGCCTCTCTAGCCTAGATTTCCTCAACTGTAAAATGCATGGGTGACCTCTAAGGCTCTGCTCAATCCAGACAAGTTGTGTAAGATGAAGAAGGGGAAAGGTACCTGGTTTCAGGAAGTACAAGGCTATCTAGCAGGCTACATGGGAATGCAGGTTTCCAAATACATCCAAAAGGGTAGGAATGTGGTCTGTAATATACACCAAGCTTTAACTATGGTGTTAGCAGTTGGGAAGGCGAAGAACACTGGCCACTTCCTGAGATGGGGATACAGGGCCTTATACTAGACCCCAACCTCCTGCTGGCCAGGGAGAGACACACACTGAACTCTCCAGTGAGCCCTTCCTGGGGTCATTCTCTTCATTTCCCCCTCCAGGCCTTCCCCAGCCATCCTGGTCCCTAAACTACCGACCTGACATCCCCTCAGAGAGGGACAGACCTTTTCCTAGTGACAGTATTGACAACCTAAAATTCGAAATGTCATCCAAAAAAGGTGAGAGTCAAGGTTTGAGGGAGGGGAGTCACATACCTAATCTCTAGGCACACTCATGTTTTTTTCCTAGTTAGCAGCTTCTCACCTACATTATCTGAATGAGCAATGAGAATGAATGACTGCCCCCAAGGCTTTGTCCTATACACTGTTATCAAATGTGTTGCTCAGAAAGAGCATTGAACTGAAAGCAACACGGACTTGGCTCCTCCTTGCCTGGGACTTACTAGTGGTATAATTGGGCATATGCTACTCCATCTTTGGAGCCTCTGTTTCCCATCAACAGGTTATAAAATCACCACATACATTTACAAACCTTCCCATGTCACTTAAGGGTGTAGTCAAGCCAGGCACCTTTGTTTCTCTGGACCCTAGTTTGCCTAATTATAAAGATGAGATTGTAAACTTTTTTTTAAAGATTTGTTTATTTATTTTATGTATGTGAGTACACTGTAGCCTTCATGTGGTTGTTGGGAACTGAATTTTAGGACCTCTGCTCACTCTGGTCCACTCCCACTTGCTCTGGTTGGCCTAGCTCATTCCAGTCAACTCTGCTCGTTCAGTCCCTGCTCGCTCCAGCCCAAAAATTTATTTATTATTATACATAGGTACACTGTGACTGTCTTTAGACGCACTAGAAGAGGGCATCAGATCTCATTACAAGTGGTTGTGAGCCACAATGTGGTTTCTGGGATTTGAACTCAGGACCTTTGGAAGAGCAGCCAGTGCTCTTACCCGCTGAGCCATCTCTCCAGCCCCCAAGATGGTGAAATTTTAAGAGGATTTCTCTTACTAGGGGGAGAGTGAGTGTAGCTGAGGTCAGAGTTGTCAGAACTCCCCGGATGTAGTATTACAAGCATCTGTGAATTGCCCTAATGGCAACTCTGCTGGGACCAGAACTCTGGTCCTCTGCAAGATCAGTATGTGCTTTAACCCACCAAGCCATCTCTCCAGCCCCTGAGACTGTAAGCTTTATTAGTTGTTCTAGAAAACTGGGGCCACGGATATAGAGGTCTCAGGGGAAAATATACCAATGCCTGGCAAACATGGAGGTGGAAGCTCACGGTCAGCTACTAGATGGAACACAGGGTTCCCAAGGAAGAAGGAGCTAGAGAAAGTACCCAAGGAGCTGAAGGGGTCTTCAACCCTATAGGTGGAAGAATAACCATGAACTAACTAGTACCCCCTGGGCTC
>LR755131.1:536061-597160 GCA_902729485.2 Mus minutoides
AAAAAGAAAACTGGGGCCAACCAAAATGACTGGAGAAGTCTTTTTAAAAACATGTTGTTGGTCATAGTGACACACACCTCTAATGCCCGCACTCAGGAGACAGAGGTAGGTGGATCTCTTGAGTTTGAGGCCACCCTGGTTTACAAAGTGAATCCAAGACAGCCAGGGTTCGGTTACACAAAAGAAAGAAAAATAGAAAGTCAATGTCCTACCTTAGCCCTACTAATTCACCAATTGTCATCAGCTTCATATACAAATACCTAAAGATAGAAAAGATAAAAGGTCTAGAAATGTTATTCACAGGATTTTACTACCAGTAGGCAAAGTAAATGCATAAATAGGTGGTCCACAAAAACATAGCATACCTAAAACATAAAAAGGTCTAGAAATGTTATTCACAGGATTTTACTACCAGTAGGCAAAGTAATTGCATAAATAGGTGGCCCACAAAAACATAGCATACCTAAAAGATAAAAAGGTCTAGAAATGTTATTCACAAGATTTTACTACCAGTAGGCAAAGTAATTGCATAAATAGGTGGCCCACAAAAACATAGCATCTCTCCTCCATGCTGCTTCTAAGACTGTCTTCTTGCCCATTCATAGTTGTTTGTTGTTTTGTTTTGAGACAGTGTCTCACTGTATAGCTCTGGGTAACCTGGAACTCTATGTAAATTAGGCTGGCCTTAGCGCACAGAGATCAGCTGCCACTGCCTCCCAACTGTTGAGATTGAATGTGTGTCACCATATGCAGTCCAGATATATCCTTGGTCCTTCCCTCTGCCCTGGGAGCCCAAGCCCTAGACTTAAGTACAGTGCATCCCAGGACTCCCACTTCTAGCTGAATTCAGCTGAGAGCCTGTCAGGGTGGGAGGAAAACATGGACAAAGGCCACCTGACCAGGCTGAGAATCTGGCGTTTCTAGAAACTATGCTCCTCTCTGGCTAACTCCAGGCTGTCTTCCTAAAACCTCAGGCTTTGGCAATGTGTCTCTGGACCAATGGTTGGTTTTGTTATCTAATCCTCATCTTACTCTGCCTGCTTGAACTCACTAAATTTCTGCCCAGCCCTAACCTTATCTTTGAAGACAGGATGCCCAACGGCCAGAAGTTCTTCTTCAGGTGACTAACTAACCAGTCAGGTTTAAGATCTATACTAGATGACTGCCCGGTGACTTCTGACTTCCTTACAATCTTATGATCATGTGCTAAATGACACCTCTCAACACCATGACAGGTGACCAGAAAGAACCTTAAACGGAACAAAAATAGGGGTATCTGAATTCCCAGAAATTTTCTATTCATCCCCAGAAAAGATAGGACTCTTTCTGTCCTTCATTAGCCTATCCCTCCCTTGTTGCTTTTACCGATGGCTATAACTTCCTGATTAGCCATTAGAGCAGCTACTTTGCAAATTTGTCTTCCATTTCTATTCTTGGCCAAGAATAAAAAAAAAAATCTTCACTGTTTAGTGAGCATTCCATTTTATTTGGATTCCATAACTACAAGAGGGAAAAGGAAACCAAATACTAGCAACAGTTTGGTTAATCTGCCCACATCCCTACAGGTAGTAATTGATCCTCTTCAGTTATGTGCTATTGAGCCTGGTCTGACACAGATACTAAAAACTGCTTTCTCTCAAAGAAAGAACTTATCCTAATTTTATCCATATGGGTAATATATTTTGATTCAATTTTTAAACTTCTTCAGCAGTTTGGGGAGGGTGTTCTAGGCTTTCTTGATTCTCTATTCCAGGTAGCAGGGAATAGAGTAGGACTTAATGAAAACTGGCATTTCTTTTTTTTCTGTACCTCAAATGACTTGTCATCCTGGTCCTTCTCACACAGCCCTGTCATTTCCTCTGTTACCTGCCTGTCTGAAAGAAGGTGACCCTATTCACTGTTGATTCGACCAATAAATCTATATGTATCTGCTATCATCTTAGATACTGGAGTTATAAATATTGATTAGGATCGGCCTCTGGACTCACGGAGTTCACTAGCAGGCAAGTAAACAGACAGGTGATGTGGCAAGTGAAGTAATTGAGGTATGAAGCTAGGTGTGGTGTCAGAAACCTGTAGTCCCAGATGTTCAGGCAATTGATGTGGGAGGCTGCCTTGAGCCCACAAAATCAAGACCAGAGCAGTCAACACAGCCTCACAACGATAATAATAACTGAGGGGTGAAGGTATGTCAGACGTGACATAAAAGAAAACATCAGAGTGATTCATTGTACCTGCCATGGTAGAAGGAGGTGGGGCTTAATCTAGAGAAAGAAGTTATCCTTCACTGATCAAACATCAATGGATACAAATCTCTCAGAAGATGGAGTCAGAGGTCTACAAGAGACACGCTGAATCGGAGACACACCTGTGGCCCTGGGGACTGGGAGGGAGAGGTTGATTATGTGAGCCGGAGAGGAGATAGTGAGAGGGGAGAAGGACTAAGGGAAGCTAGGTCAGGAAGGATCTTGAAGGTTCTATTAAGGAATTTGGACTTGGCCCAGTAGATGCCAGTTGTTTTCTGTTCTTAACTTCTCTGCGTGGTTCTGGCTCTCTAGGCCTGGTCCTGACTTCCCCGAGGAGACATCTAACCGGCTTTCAGAACCTTCACTGCCGTTATACTCTCACATTTACTCTGAAGACTTGGAGGAGAGATACTAGAAGTGCAACAAAGTCAGACGAAGTGTGCGAGTACGTGGATAAGGTTGCTGGGGTTGTTTGTCTGTTTGTTTGTTTTTTTCTTTCTTTTTTTTTTGTCTGTTTGTTTTTGAGACAGTGCCTTATTATGTAGTACAGGAAGGCCAGGAACTCACTGTATAGACTAGGTTTATTTAAAAAGATCTACTTATAATCCCAGAGGGATTGAAGGCCTGTACCAACATGATTAAATTTTTTAAAGAGAAATGAATGTGTGTCAGCCAGATATGGGTGTTTGGAAGGCACTAGATACCGATCAAAAGCTCAGGCCAGCCAGGCATGGTAGTGCTTGCCTTTAATCCCAGCACTTGGGAGGCAGAGACAGGCGAATTTCTGAGTTCGAGGCCAGCCTGGTCTACAGAGTGAGTTCCACAGGACAGCCAGGAAACCCTGTCTCAAAAAACCAAAAAAAAAAAAAAAAAAAAAAAAAAAAAAAAAAAAAAAAAAAAAAAAAAAAAAAAAAAAAAAAAAAAAAAAAAAAACACCTCAGGCCAGAAATAAAGACCAAGGTCTAGCCTTTCCAGTCACAGTCAGTTCTTTCTTGGGCTTTTGACTAAGATAAAGGGCATAAGTAACAGCCATACTGACAGCTGTATGTGACTAACCAGTGAAGGGTCTTTATAGAGCAGAAAAGAAGTACCAAGCCAAGCTCTGAGGGACAATGACATTTAATGGAATGGTGGATAAAGGAGAACATTGAGACAACCATATGTAAACATATATTGAAGATGTGACTGGTAAGTTCTGACATACTCAGATACAAGTGTACTCACAGAGAAAAAGACAGGCACAGCTAAATGATATGCACCCCAGAGGTAATGTGAGGTTTGTGATTTGGTCACTTACCTCCTTCCAGAACAGGTGACAAATGGTGGTCTACTCCTTTGTGATGGGGCAGAAGCTTAGAAGATGGTGAGCCATGACCCATCCCCATTCCTAACTATGCTCCATGCCCTAAGATCTATGTAAGACGCTGTCCTTTCTGGACCCTCAGTGAGGGCTGAATATTGACACTGTTGGAGATAGTATGTGGAATTAAAAGTGGTCTCCTAGAGATGTTCTGGGCTTGGGGCTGGGCACAGCCTGGTTGAAGTTCAGGCTCCTCATGCGCTGTGTGCCCTTACCAAATTGTTTAACCTCTCTTAGTTTCTTTTTCTAAATAATGCCAACCTGGCAGGGGTGATGTGAAAGGAAACATGTTAATATATGAACCACATCTAGCAGTCAGGAGGTGCTGGCTCTCTTTTGTTTATTGACAAGGACATTATTTGGGCTTAAGGTCCAAGTGGACTTTCATAACTAAAAAACTGTCAACCCAACCCAACTTTCTACATTCTCAACTTCATTGCCCGCCCCCCGTTTTTGTTTTGTTTTGTTCTGTTCTGTTTTGTTTTGTTTTTCGAGACAGGGTTTCTCTGTGTAGCCCTGGCTGTCCTGGAACTCACTTTGTAGACCAGGCTGGCCTCGAACTCAGAAATCCACCTGCCTCTGCCTCCCAAGTGCTGGGATTAAAGGTGTGTGCCACCACCGCCCAGCTTGTCCCCCCTCACCCCCCTCCGGTTTTTTAAATAACCATTGACTCCAATTTGTGCTGCCTGAAGGTGGGGCCAACAACTGGAGCCACGCTGTAAAAGACAACTGACACATTCCCACTCCAAGCCATTGACTGACCATAGTTCCCCAGTCAGGGGTAGAGGCTCATAAACCCCTTCCTTATCCACACTAGAATATTGATTGGCTTGGTCTTGGGCAGGTTTTGGGCAGGCAATCACAGTGTCTGTGAGCCGCCTTTCCCTTTACTTGCAACTTATCTATAGATTTATATCTGTTATCCCTAAATGATACATCTTTTTGAAGGCTACTTTTTTTTTGGGGGGGGGGGGGCGACCATTTCATTGGTGCTCACTGTATATCAGGCTCTATATGAAGCAAGCGTTTCCTACGGAGCACAGGTTGTTTGTCCATGCTTGCTAGCTGTATGACTCAATGAGTTATCGAGGACAGAACACCTCAAGCTGCACGTGTGCATGAGTAACTGGAGGGAACTTGTTAAAAGGCAAGGGTTGGAGCTCCACCCTGAAGCTCTTGAATCAGAGGCTTGTGGGTAACGTGTGGGCACCCGTGTGTTTAATGAGCTCCCTAGTGCCTCTGATGTGCCCCACACCTGCCCTTCAGAAGATCATCCTCATATCATTCCAGGTAGATAGAAGCCCACCCTGAATTCCAACTCCCTTAAAAGAAGGAGAGCATGCATTATAAAACACCACATTCCAGGAATCTCATGTTTCAGCGCCTTAGGTGTTGCTTTATTTAATTCCTATAAGAACTGTGCAAGGGCCAGGCGTGGTGGCGCATGCCTTTAATCCCAGCACTCGGGAGGCAGAGGCAGGCGGATTTCTGAGTTCGAGGCCACCCTGGTCTACAAAGTGAGTTCCAGGACAGCCAGGGCTATACAGAGAAACCCTGTCTCGGGGGGGGGGGGGGGGGAAAAACCAAGAACTGTGCAAGGAGACCATTTGCCACCCCATTTCAGAGGACACTGAGGCCAGAGATAGTCACTCGTCCACTTGTGACCTCTGACGACGACGCTATGATGCTGTGTTGCCTCCCCCCCCCCGCCTGCCTGCCGTACCCAGTGCTTCTTTTATGTGTGTCCAGTTTCCCATTGTCCTCGGTGCCCAGTGGCAAACTGATGCTGGTCTTGGTGGGTTTTCAACAGGCCTGGGAAAAATGGAAAAAGATAAAATAGATGCTACTCTTCTGTTCGCCTTGCCTCGGGAAATTGAGGACATCAAGCACTCTCTGCTGATGGGGGGGGGGGGGGAGGATGCTGAATCAGCTAAGCCAAGCACAAAGGTAGTGTGAATTCTAGAGTTCTGTGCACCTGAGACTGGACTGACAAGGAGAAGGTAAAGACTGTAGCAGTCCCCTTCCTTGGCAGGGAAGGGCAGAAACAACGCAGTCCTCCTTATTCCGACCATATTAAAAAGTCCTGAAATTTCAAAAGAAAAAGAAGGAGAGAAATAGGAGAAGGACTAAACATGGCCTTTCAAAATAAGCTTCAATGAAAAGCTTTTTAAAAAAAAAAAAGTTGAATTTTCAGTTCTGTAGGACAGAGGTATTAACTGCAGTGCTCTTCTTCCTGGGATCTTGGTCAGGATTCCAGCTCTTCCTCCTTTGGAATTTGAACCCTAATGTAACACAGGAGGCTGACAGACTTCCAAAGCCTGTGGTCCTCCGGATGGGAGACAGGAAGTGGGCTGCAATAGGAAAGGGTTTGGAGAGGGCTGGGATAATATAAATAACTTCCCTGACCTTTGCACAATGTCCCCCTCCCTGCTATTCCACCCCCAACCCCCAGCCTTGCTGTCACTGGCTGCATTGCTGGTCTGAGAGCAATCCCCTCAAAGGCCCAGGCCAGCCTTCACTGTCCCTATTCACTGTCCCTTTTCTGTCCACTTTCTATCCTAGCTGGACCAGGGGCTCCATGGGGGCTCTGTTGTGCTGATTGTATTGTTGGCGTTGGTTGCAGCCTGGCCTGGTATAAGTGACCAGTGTGAGTGCCATTTGTACAGCTGACTGAAGAAGGAACAGCCATGGCAGAATGGGCATAGCTAGAGAAGTGGTTTGTGCAGAGGAGAGTATCTGGAAAGAGCCGGACAGTCTGTTCTTCCTTGTTATTCCAAGACTTGCCCTCAGATGCTGACAGTGGGGAGATAATTACTAATTCAGAGTCCTGGGGCTTAATGAAACCAATCTCATGGGTATTTCCCCCTAAGGCTATTTCCTTATTCAGCTCGTAAGACACCGCTCTCTTGGTCCTCCTAGTTTTCCATCACTGGGGAAGAAACAACCCCAAGGTGAGCCCCAGAAGCTCTAGGATCTAGGGTCTATTGGGGTGTGATATTGATATTGATGATATTGATATTGATATTGATATTGATATTGATATTGATATTGATGGGGCTGGGATGACAGCAACACGGGACTGGACGGAACAGGACAGGGTGGGACAGGGCAGGACAGGACAGGGCAGGACAGGGAGGGATGGGACGGATTGGGACCGGGCGATGAGGGGGCAAAGGGCACTGCTGAAGTGACTCAGGGGGCAAAGGCACTTGCTGCCAAGCCTGGCCTGAGTTCAGTGCAAAGGGATTAACCATGATGGAAGCAGAGAGGAAGAGAGGAAAGAACTGATTTCTTGATTTTTGTCCTCTAACCACTTTATGTGTGTTATGGTACACATGTGGACGCATGCACACACACACACTAAAATAAATGTTAAAAAAAAATACTTCATAGAACCAGGAATACTGGACATTTAGGTGCTTGCTGTCATCTAACCCCCCATATTAAAAGGGAAGGGTGGCTCCTGGGGCATGCCCAGGACTGAACATGAAAAGAGAGATGTGTGCCAAGAGGGACAGAGTGACAAGACGTCTACATCTAGGATACCAGGGGAAAGGGTGGAAACTAAAGCAGAACCAGGTCTGTGGGTTTGGGGATTAGATTGCCACAGATCTACTCAGGCACAGAGCTTCAGACTGGAATGAGGTCCGTGGGATGGTACAGGCTGTACTGCAGGCAGAGAACGATTAAGAAATTGCTATGGAGAAAACCCGTGTGGGGTAATGTCAGTAAGCTGGGAAGAGATCAGCTCCAAAGGTTTTCCTTCCCGAAGGAGCTGGGATTATCATAGCTGTAATGAAACACTATGACCAAAAGCTATTTGGATGAGGAAAAGGGCTTGTTTGGCTTATACTTCCAAATCACTGAAGGAAGTCGGAACAGGAACCCAAACAGGGCAGGAGCGCGAGGCGGGTGTTGATGCAGAGGCCACGGAGGCATGCGGAGGCGGGTGTTGATGCAGAGGCCACGGAGGCATGCGGAGGCGGGTGTTGATGCAGAGGCCATGGAGGGATGCTGCTTACTCGTCCTGGCTTGCTCTGTCTGCTTTCTTATAGAACCCAGGACCACCCGTCCAGGGATGGCCCCATCCACAATGGGC
Source organism: Mus minutoides (assembly GCA_902729485.2). Classification (NCBI taxonomy): domain Eukaryota; kingdom Metazoa; phylum Chordata; class Mammalia; order Rodentia; family Muridae; genus Mus; species Mus minutoides. The sequence continues at coordinate 543,767 of LR755131.1, forward strand.
TGAGCTCTCCCCCACCAATCACTGATTAAGAAAATGCCTTACAGTCAGGTCTTAGGGAGATTTTTTTTTTCTCTATTTAAGTTCCTTCCTTTCAAATGACTCTAGCTTGCATCAAGTTGACACACAACTAGCCAGTACATGAAGTTAAAGATATGGCATCTCCAAAAGGGCCAGATGGGCACCTTGACTATTTCCAGCTGAAATGAATTAGAAATGATACCTACTAGGCCATTTGCCTATCTTTCCCTACATGTGGCAAGCCATAAAGATTCTTTTGAGAGGAAAGTCCCTGTCATTCCAAGATGGAAAATGCCTTTGGTCATCAGAGACGGGCAACTGGGACCTCAGTGAAACTAAATAAACAAACGCTTTGAAATTACTCTTATTTTCCACCAGCTTTAACACCCCTTATCCCTTGTTTACTGGAAATAACTGCAGAATCTACTGCCCAAGCCAGATATCTGCACGTCCCGTCATTGCTTCACAGATTTATAATCTTTTTCTTTTAAAGGTATAAGGTCATTTGGTCATTTCTTCAGGCTTCACTGTGATGAAGATCTCCAAATTAACTGTAAAATTAATTTTTAAAAATAATTTTTGTTTCCTCTCTGGGCTTCTTGGCTCACACCTTTAATCCCAACACTCAAAGGTAGAGGAGACAGATCACTGTGACTTTGAGATCAAGCTGGTCTACATAGAAAGTTCCAGGCCAGCCACAACTGCATAGTAAGACCCTGTCTTATTTATATTTGGTTTGGTTTGGTTTTTGTTTTTTCAAGACAGAATTTCCCTGTGTAGCCTTGACTGTCCTGGAACTCACTTCATAGATTAGGCTGGCCTTGTCAAACCACTTCTTCAGGAAAAAATAAAATAAAATAACTGCTGGAGATGCCAGTGCTTAAAACAGTTGCCGCTCTTCCAGAGGACCTGAGTTCAGTTCCTAGCCAGGTGGCTCATAACCACCTGTAATTCAAGCCTTCTTCTGCCCTTCTACCTAGCTCTTACCCATCTCTCTGACTCTGTCTCTGTCTCTCTGTCTTTATCTCATGCACACGCATACACGCACGCACACACACGCACACACATGCACAGGTACACACACACACACACACATGTATGCACACAGACACACACACGCACGCACATGCACGCACATGCACACACACGCACAGGTACACAGACACACACGCATGCACACAGACAGACACACACACACACACACACACACACACACACACACACACACACGGGCACACACACGCACAAGCTGAAGCTTGTGTAAATTAAATTAATGTAAATTAAAAAGTGCTTTGCTGCGTCTACTTCAGGAGTGAAGAACAATCTGAGCAATCAGACTGCTGGCTTTCCAGAACAATGTCAGCACTACTCTGAAAGGACCCCATAATATAATATAAGGGGGCTCAGAGGAGCCTCCATCCCATTGATTGAGTCTCCCTGAGGGAGGGATGCGAGGTTGCGGGGGGGGGGGGGGGGGGGGGGGGGGGGGGGGGGGGGGGGGGGGGGGGGGGGGGGGGGGGGGGGGGAACAAGGATCCAGGTTGACATAGGGTGGGAAAACAGAAAGGAAGTGGCGCCTGTATGTGTGTGAACTATCTGTGCTCAAGTACAGAAGTACAGGGCATGACCAGGGGCGCAAGGTGAGCTCTGCGCGTGCTCCCAGTCCCGTCAACATGTTATTCAGAGAGATGGATCTCTGAATTGTCTCGATTGAAATCTGAAAATTTGGGAGTGAAAAATACATCCACAGGATTCAGATGAGGACAAGTGTTTCTTCTTCTGTCTCTAACAAAAGAATTAATAATTTAAAAAAATTATATTTAACTTGTTTCAAATTCAAAGGCTTCGATCCAACAAGCCACAGTGGTTAAAACAAAGATGTCAGAAAGTTTTGGCATGTGCCTGAAAAAGGAACTGTGTACCGAGCTAGTGAATGAGATCCAAGATAGCCATCTCCAGAAACAAGACCCTGACTTATATGAACAACTAGGGATGTGTTTTAGGATAATGAAAGACTTCTATTGATTGGTGAGACATCTCTTACTAACCTGCTTTGATCCCAAAAAGCAAAGATGGCTCACACCCATACACTTGAAGTGGAGGCAGGATGATCATAGGCTCACAGTCACCATTCTCTCTGTCTCTGTGTGTGTGTGTGTGTCATACCCATACACTTGAAGTGGAGGCAGGATGATCATAGGCTCAAAGTCACCATTCTCTCTCTCTCTCTCTCTCTCTCTCTCTCTGTGTGTGTGTGTGTGTGTGTGTGAGTGTGTGTCTAATTTTTTTTTTGAGACAAGGTTTCTTTATGTAGGCCTGGCTGTCCTGGAACTAGGTCTGTAGACCAGACTGCCCTTGAACTCACAGAGATCTGCCTGCCTCTTCCTCTCAAGGGCTGGGATTAAAGGCACGCACTACCATCACCTGACAAAACCTTGTCTTTAAAAAAAAAAAAAACATGCCTTTAATCCCAGCCCTCGGGAGGCAGAGGCAGGCAGATTTCTGAGTTCGAGGCCAGCCTGAGTTCCAGATCAGCCAGGGCTACACAGAGAAACCCTGTCTCAAAAAAAAAAAAAAAAAAATGAAATCAAGTGAGGTGTGATGGTGCCAGGCCAGGCAGGGCTACATAATGAGATTTAGGAGAAAAATAAATCCAGCATTCGGGAGGCAAAGGCAAGAAGATCTCTATGAATTCTAGGCCAGCCTGGATTACAAAATGAACTCTAGGCCAGCTAGGGCTCCATAGTTAGACTATGTCTCAAAAAGTAAACAAGTAAAATAAAATCAGTTCTTGTATCCACTGAGTGTCAAATTTTCTTCTAAATACGTGTGCTTATTCGCATGGTTCGAGCTGCTGTCCGCTTTAGAGCAGCCTCCTTTTCAGCAAGCAGGGTTACTGCAGGGATTAACTGGTCAACGAGCTAAGTAACATTGGATGTTCAGCCATAAACGGGATGTCTATTTCACCCCTTCCCAGGCTTTGTAAGTGTTGAGGAAAGAGGAGAGGGAAGAGAGATGGAAGAGCCAGAAGAAGGAACAGAATGCTGTAGAATAGTGTCTCACTCTGTCTTTCAGGGATGACATGGCCTTTGTACTCTTGGATTCTAAGCAACTGTGATAACCTGTGTAAGACTGGGATCACCAACATTTCATCACTGAGCAGTGAGGGTCTCACAAGGCTCTGCTCCTTCCTGTGGATCTGTAGGTAGTCAAGGAAGAAAAAGATGTTGTGTTCAGGGAATGGCCTCTGATGAATTGCCTATGATCCCATATGATACACTAATTAAACACATTGGTTCACCAAACAAGAGTAAAAGACATAAAAATAAAAGGATTACCTGGAAAAAGGAAGAGGGTTAGTGGGAGTGAGTGAGAGACTAGAAAGGGTGATATGGGGAAAATATGTTAAAAATTCACTATATCAGACAGATGCAGATACCCATAGCTAAGCAGTGGGTGGGGCTTGGGGACTCTTATGGAAGAGTTGGGGTAAGGATTGAGGCCCTGAAGGGGATAGGAACTCCACAGGAAGACCAACAGAGTCAACTAACCTGGACCCTCTCAGAGTCTGAACCATCAATCAAAGAGCATACACAGGCTGGGCCTAGGCCTCCCCGCTCACATGTAGCAGATGTGCAGCTTGGTCTTCATGTGGGTCCCTAACAACTGGAACAGAGGCTATCCTAAAAGCTGTTGCCTGTACATGGGATATGTTCTTCTAGCCTTGTCTGACCTCAATGCAGATGAAGTGCCTAGCCTTACAGAGACTTGAAATGCCAGCATGGGAAAATTCTGGTGGTGAGAGGAGCTACCTGCTCAAAGGAGAAGGGGAGAGGGGACAGAGGAAGGACTGTGGGAGTGACCAGAAGGAGGGCAATGAGCAGGATTGTAAAATGAATAAGTAAAAAAAAAAAGTGAATTTAAAATTAAAAACTGCACTATAGACATGAATGAAAATGTCATAATGAACTCCACTGTCGTGTATAATTAACATATGTTAACAAAAATTTTTAAAGAACTGAGAAGGGGTCTCTCATCTCTGTGAGACCCCTCTCAACAGCTACTGGAAACAGTTTTCTCTCTGATGTTATTAATTCTGACTGTGAATGTTAACACATTTATCATGAAAACTATGGGAAATAGAGAAAAGCATAAATGAAATAATAGGAACTTCCTATAATCCCACAGTCCAGTGACAATCACAGTTGGAATAATTTAGCATATTTCCTCCAATGGTTTTACATGAGTGTATCAGGCTTTAAAAGGTAAATTTATGATAGCTGATTTAATCTACCCATATTTGGGAATATACAAATTGCTTTCCTATTCTAAAAAGGCAGCAATAAAGACCATATAAACCAGACCTTGTGTTTATTGCACTCTCACTCTCTCTCTCTCTCTCTTTCTCTCTCTCTCTCTCTAGATTGACCTCAAATTTGCCATCAGCCTGCCTCATTCTTCTCAGCACTGAAATCACAGCATGTGCCTCTATGCGTGGTTTTGTTTGATTGTTTGTTTTGTTTTCTTTTATTTTCTTAGGATAAATCTTTGGAAATCTTTGGAAGTAAGATGAATAGGGATTCATTATAGTTGCAAACCATAAATTACTGTTCAGATAAACTGCCAAATCACTCTGCAAAAACAGTTTATGCTTTTGTGAAAACTTTGAGGAAACTAATTCATCTGATTAATGACTGTCTGAAAGCTCTACTTAGGCATAATTTAAAGATATTTTTAAACTTATATGTTTGCATGTATGAGTATACACACGTTCATACACTTGCCCTGAGAGGCCAGAGGAGGGCATCAAAACTCCTGGAGCTAGAAGTAACAACTGGAAGTTGCAAGTCATCAGCTTAAGTTCTGGAAACCAGAACTCAGGTCCTCTGCTAAAGCAGTGCATGCTTTTAACCACTGAGCAATCTTTCAAGCCCCATTAAGCATTTAAAATCACATTCTGATGCTGGAGAGATGGCTCAGTGATTGAGAGCACTGGCTACTCTTCTAGAGGGCCTGGGTTCAATTCCCAGCATCCACAACATGGCAGTTCCCAACTGTCTGTAACTCCAGTTCCAGGGGATCTGACACCCTCACACTGACATACATGCCATGCATGCAGGCAAAACAATAATGCACATATTATAAAGGTAAGTAAATCATGTTTTAAAGTTTCAAAAAGTAAAAATTACATTCCCCTTTCAATTAATTTTCTGCCAGCTTTGCTTTCTGTAGTAAATATGTCATGGTGTTCGTTGCATGGCAGTCAGCTTACATTTCCCCCTGAGTTTTCACAATACTTTTATGACACAGGGACTAGAGCCTTACAGAAGCCAGCTAAGAGACTTGCCACCCGCCCTCAGTTACAAATGAGGAAACAGAAAGTCAGAATGCCAAATAATTTAATTGGCCCTTTTCAGAAACTGTATCTGTCACTAGAGGTCTCAAGCCTTGGTTCCTTGTTTAATGAGGAGCTGTAAAAAAGAAAACAGGAGACAAAGGTCCAGTGCATCCGGAACAACTACGTAAAAGAGTTAAGAATATTTATAGGTTAGTTACTACTAAGCTCTTTTAAGTAGAGACTGGAGAGCTGGCTCAATAGTTAAGAGCACACACTGTCCTCTGTGGGAACCCAAGGTCATTCCCAGCACCCATGTTGGGCAGCTCACATTACCTGTAACTTCTTTTTTTTTTTTCCCCTCTTTCCGGTCAACCCTGCTTGCTCCGGCTGCCCCCGTTCAGCTCCGCTCGCTCCTGTCAGCCCCGCTCGCTCCTGTCGGTCCCACTTGCTCAGTCCCTACTCTTTCCTGTCCAAGGATTCATTTATTATTATTCATAAGTACATTATAGCTGACTTCAGACGCACCAGAGGAGGGCGTGAGATCTCATTACAGGTCGTTGTAAGCCACCATGTGGTTGCTGGGATTTGAACTCATCACCTTCGGAAGAGCAGTCGGGTGCTCTTACCCGCTGAGCCATCTCACCAGCCCTACCTGTAACTTCTATTCCAAGGAACGAGACACCATTTTTCAGCCTCTGCAAATACTACACTTACATACACATACCCACATAGATAGACAGACAGACAGACAGACAGACAGACAGACAGACAGACAGACAAACAGACAAAATCTTTTTCTAAGAAAAGTTTAAGTCAACAGGATGGTGGTTCACGCCTTTAGTCCCAGCACTCAGGAAGCAGAGACAGGCAGATCTCTGTGACTTTGAGGTCAGTCTGTTCTACAGAGCAACTTCCAGGTCAGGCAGGACTACACAGAGAAACCCTGTCTTGAAAAAATAATGTCTGTGTTTATTTCTATAATCTGTCATGTTAGTTTCTGTTATGGACTGAATGCTTATGTCTCCCCAAAATACCTATGTGGGATCTCTAGTATTTGGAGATAGGGCCTTTGGGAGATAATCTGGTTCAAACAAGTCATGATGGTTGGCCTTCACTAGCAACAGGCACACACAAACACACACACACACACACACACACACACACACACACACACACACACACACATACACACACAGTTCATGTGCACAGACTCAGGCAAAACACTTATCCATATATACAAAAATATACTAATATTTTTAAAGAAAAAAAAAAAAAGAAGGACATCTCCTGACATGACACCCAGGCTGACTTCGGACCTTCACATGCATGTGCATGTATATGCACATGAACACACACGAGGAGGCAGGGGGAAGCCAGTGTTTCCCAAGACTAATCGGCTCTAACAAATAATTAAATGTTCCTGTTTGTTTGGCACAGAGACATGGCTGAATCGGCAGGGCACTTCCTTAGCATACATAAAGCCCTGTGTTCGATCTCAGGCACCACATAACCCTGGCACAGCGGCACACACCAGTAATCCCAGCACACAGGGCATCTGGAGGCAGGAGAATCAAGAAGTTCAGGGTCACTCTCAGCTACCTAGTGAGTTTCCACTCATCTGGTGGGAAAATGCTTGTTGTAGAAAACTGAGCTGTTTGCTGAAGATCACAAGCTATGTCTATCAGAAAAGGTTGAATTTACCCATCAGTTTATAGTAACTAACTCTCTATGACTCCCTTAAGTTGCCTGACTAGTGATGTCACTTGTTTGGGACAGCACCATGACAGCTGCCTTCACTGCTTCCCCTTGTGATGTCTAAGCCATATCCTTCTTGCAGGGATGTTACCTCCAGTGGTAATGCTGAGGTAAATTAATTATATAATTTTATTGTCTGCTCTCATGTTAAATTGTAGGCTCCGGAATAGTTGAGAATAACAGATGGTGGGCCTTGCCTATCGTCCCTGCATTTAGGGGTTGAGGCAGGAGGAAAGGTCAGGTTCAAGGTCAGCCTGGGCTGCATAGAAAGACCTCATGTCAGGATTGGAAGCAGGCTGTAGGAAGGTCAAGCATCGTGGCTCACACCTTTAATCCCAGCACTCGGGAGGCAGAGGCAGGTGAATCTCTGTGAGTCTGAGACCACCCTGGTTTACAGAGCTAGTGCCAGGACAGCCAGGGATATTACAGAAAAAAACCCTGTCTGGAAAACAAACAAAAACAAAACAAACAAAACATGGCCAGCGAGCTAGGCACATGCCTTTTAATCCCCGCACTCAGGAGGCAGAAGCAGGTGGATCTCCGTGGGTTCAAGGCCAGCCTGGTCGACATAGTGAGCTGCAGGACAGCCAGCTAGAGCAACATGGTGAGATCCCATGTCAGAGGGAAAAGACAGGGTCGGGTGGGGGTCAGTGTATCATATTTAATATAGAGCCTGGCACACAGTACTGTTACTAAATGAAATTGTTCCATTATTTGCTAGTGGTTTGTTTGGTTTGTTTTTTCTTTTTCCAGACTAACTTTCATACCCAAAAGCTCTCAGATATAAGGAACTTTGTCTTATTCAACACAATCCCCATATCCTGAGCCAGGTATGATGGCACACACGCGTAATCTCAGTATTACTGAGGCTAACGCTGAAGGACGACCCATTTCAAAACCAGGCTGACCCTCCACTGTGAGACTCTGCCTCAAGCCCCTCACTCCACGGGGGAAGGGAGATAATCCCACTGCCTAGAAAGTTCTCGGTGACATTTTAATACACACACAATTGAATTCCTTAAAATAAGGGGCTAAAGTACTGAGAGGCAAAGTTATGAGACCAAAGTTGTCCCGCAAATGACTGGAAGAACCAAGGTTTTCTGTCAGATCTAGAAGGTTCTAAGAATCCAGATGTTCTCCCAGCTGCCTCCCAGAGGTGATGAGCACGGCTGCGTTGCATCAGAACCTCTGACTCAGTGCTTCTCAGCCTGCCTAATGCTGTGACCCTTTAATACAGCTGCATAGGTTGTGGTGACCCCAGCCATAAAAATTATTTTCTTTGCTATTTCATAACTGTGGTTTTGCTTTGGTTATGAATCATAATGTAAATATCTGTGGTATCCAATAACCTCTGTGAAAGCGCTGGTCGATTCCCAGAGGGTCTCGGCCTGCAGGTTGAGACCCTCTGGTCTAACTGCCTTTCTCTCTTTCCCAGAAACTAGGCCATGTTCCCTACAGTTGACATGCCCTTGCTGTAAAAGTGAGAGCACCTAAGATGTATGGAAGGGGCAAGCCCAGCCCCCACTTCCTGGCAACTACAAGGTAACTTTGTAGTCCTGGTCACGTAGACTAAGCCTGACTAAATCCCATGGTCTCTCTGCATTCCCACCACGCTCTGCAAAGCTATGAGCATCCCTTTCTACAGGGACTTTTCTGCAAACTCTCATCTTCAGAACCCCCCCCCCCATGCCGTATGTGGCAGCTGTCTCTCCTGATAAAGCTCCTCTGCGGCTTCTGGAGGGTAAGATTCTCTCCCTTGGGCTGGCAAGATGGCTCAGTGGGTAAGAGCATCGACTGCTCTTCAGAAGGTCCTGAGTTCAAATCCCAGCAACCACATGGTGGCCCACAACTACCCATAATGAGATCTGATGCCCTCTTCTGGTGTGTCTGAAGACAACTACAGTGTACTTACATAAGATTCTCTCCCTTTAAAGCCCCACTGACACGAGGCACTGTCCCTCTTAATGTTCTCTCACCTCAAGTCTCTACCATGACACACACACACACACACACACACACACACACACACACACACACCATGGTCTGGAAGATCCTTTCTGATGGGTGACTGTTGTCTGCTTTCTTCTCCGTAAACTTGCAACTCTGTCCTGACAGTAGGGCGTACATATCGGTTCTGCGAACACAAGTGTCTGCCTCTCCCCCGCTAGCCAAGTAACAATGTATTATTTATCCAATAAAGATAGGCGTTGCTGTATCTGGAAACTTCAGAGCTAGCAATAACCAGCTCCACTTCACGCCACCACAGCAACCTTGCATGAGCTCTCAAAGAGTTCAGAAAGCCAAAAGCTGCAGCAATGGCTCTGGCCCCCAAAGAACTGCAGAGCAACCTCCCCCCAAAAAATAGTCTAGAGGCCCAGAAGCCTAGAAATTCAGAGGACTGGGAATTCAGAGGCCTGGAAGACTCCAGGGGCCTGCCCAAGGTTCCCGGTTCAGTTAAATAACCACTGTGGGAGTGTCCGGGGCCTCAAACTCCGACAACCTTTCTTCTTTCTCTTTTCTCGTTTGTGCTGGAGGCATGATTGTATCACCACAAACTAGTAAACAACAGTTTTTAAAACTAAAATAAAATTAAAAAGGAGATTGCTGCGGTGCCAACTGTCAGCAAGGCTGCCTGGGCCTAATTATGGCTAAATTTTAAATGTCATTTTTGACAGGAAGTTTCTAAAATGTAAGTGGAAAATGCTGTGGCAAATGGCCAAGTAGTTCAATTACTCAGCACATTTGCATTTTTTTTTAAAAAGACATAAAATGGTCCTTTCAGCTAGGCAGAGAGGTACACGCCTATAATCCCAGCGCTTGGGAAATGGAGGTGGGTCATCCACGTCTATGTAGCAAATCAGAGAAACCAGTCTGGGTTACATTATAAAAAAAAAAAAAAAAAAAGCAAAAAAAAAAAAAAAAACAAAAACAAAACTGGATTTCCCTGACCAATACAGAGGGGGAAGTTCACAGCCAACCATTGGACTGAGCTGGGGGGAGAGGGATCCCTGATGGAGGAGTTGGAGAAGGGACAGAAGGAGCTGAGGTTTGCAGCCCCATGGAGGAAGCAACAGTGTCAACAGGTTAGACTCCCTGGAGCTCCCGGGGAAAGGACCACCAACCAAAGAATACACATGGAGGGACCCATGGCGCTGGCCACACATGTGGCAGAAGATGGCCTTGTTGGACCTCAGTGGGAGGAGAGGCCCTTGGGCCTGAGGGTGTTCAATGCCCCAGTATAGGAGAATGCCAGGGCGGGAGGATGGTAGTGGGTGGGTGGGAGAGCACTCTCATAAAGGCAGGGGAAGGGGGTGGGATAGGGGTTTCCAAAGGGGAGACTTGGAAAGGGGAAAACATTTGAAATGTAAATAAAGAAAATATCCAAGAAAAAAAAACTGGTTTATAATATGCTCACCTGTACTTTGGAAATTTTCTTCTACACTTTGTATGTAGAATGGCATTATTTCACATCTTTTGCAGAAAATAATAATTGTTTTCTTTCATGTAAAAATACATTGTGAAATTTGCACGGGATAATGTGTATTGTGCATTTGGAAACAATATGGTGGTTTAGGAAGCTTTCAAAGGGTGGTGCCGTATTTGTCATTCCCGTGTTTATTATCTATTACTCTTAAATTTAGCAACTTAAAGACAGCCATTTGCTCTCTTGTTTCTGAGGATCAAAACCAGAAGTGTCTTGGCAGAGGTGGTTCCGGCTCGGGGTCACGTGAGGCTGTTGTGGGCAGGCAGGCAGTCACTGGAGACCTGCAGTCGTGCCAGGGCTGAGCTGGGGTGGACACCTGGTCTCCAAGCTTGCTCACGTGATGGACGGCAAGCTTCAGTTACTAGCTAGGCAGGAACATCTACTCTTCCAGGGGCTTCTCCTCTACAGTCCTCACAGGGCACAGTGGAGTAAGTTCCCCAGAACAAAGAGCTCAAAGGGACAAAAGACCAAAGCCATAGTCACTTACCACCTTGTCACATGAGTGACAATTCCTCTGTGCTTCGGGTCACATATTCCACTCCCAAACAATGTGAGACACAGGGCTTCTGCTCCAAAAGCAGGAACCATTTTGGAGGCCATCTTGGAGGCTACTCACTATACTGCTTATTGTTAATCTTGATTGAGTTCCACTTTCTGGCCTCAAACCAAGGGCTTCTCCTTTAGAAGTACTGCCGTGGCCATAAAAAACAGACAGGTGAATTACCCAGCAGCTGATTAAAGCCTGTGTTCAGTGTGGGTCAGCACATCTTAGAAACAAAAACATTAGGGAAATATTTTAGATTTGATTTTTTTTTTTAATCATTACCCTGGAAAATTCAGAGTTTTTCAGACGTATGCATTGTTGCTGTTTAAGGGTTGTTTTGTTTGTTTGTTTGTTTGTTTGTTTTCAAGATAGAGTTTCGCTATGTGGTCCTGGCAGTCTGGCCTGGAACCCAGTGAGATCCAGCAGCCTCTGGTTTCTGATTGTTGGTATTAGAGATGTGCTCCACTCACCCCCCAGTCTTGTTTTTGTTGGCTGGCTGGCTAACTGCTTGCTTGCTTGCTTGCTTGCTTGCTTGCTTGCTTGCTTGCTTGTTGTTATTTGGCCAACCGTTTGGTGGGTTGTTTGGTTGGTCGGTTGGCTGGTTGACTGGCCAGTTGGTTAGTTAGTAGGCCGGCTGGCTGGCTGACTGGCTGGTTGTTTTTTGAGACAGGATCTCACTACGTATCCTTGGCTGGCCTGGAACTCACTATGTAAACCAGGTTGGCCTCAAACTCAAAGACCTCCTGCCTCTGCCAGCCACCTGAGTGCTGGGATTAAAAGTGTGCACCACCATGGCCACATGGTCTTAGCAGTTTTAAAATAGTCTCTGATGGGGTTGGAGAGATGACTCAGCCATGAAGAGCATTGGCTGCTCTTTCAAAGGTTTTCGTTCTAGCATCTACATGGTGGCTCGCAACTGTAATATAACTGTAGGATATATTATAGGATATATTCTGTGGAATCCTATGCTCTCTTCTGGTGTGCAGACATACACACAAACAACACCCATACGTATAAACAAATACATCTTTTTTCTTTTTATGTTTTTGGTTGTTATTTGGGGGTGTTTGGTTGGTTGGTTGGTTGGTTAGTTTGCTTTTTCAAGACCGGGTTTCTGTGTGTAGCCCCGGCTTGAGTGATGGGGTTAAAGGCGTGTTCCAAGGCAGCAAAACATAAATCCTTGACTTGTTTGTATTTGTTTTTGTTGTAGGGAATTGCTTGTTTTGGTTTAGAGTTTTATTCATGAACAGGGTCTATTGAATTTTAGGTTAGCTGCAAATTTGTACCAACGATGACCTTGAATTCCCAAGCGCTGAGATGTGTGTGCCCTGAGATGACTGACTGACAAGTGTGCCCTGAGATGACTGACTGACAGGTGTGCCCTGAGATGACTGACAGGTGTGCCCTGAGATGACTGACTGACAGGTGTGCCCTGAGATGACTGACTGACAGGTGTGCCCTGCCACTAGACTTTTCAGAACACTTTTAGGTATGCAACCAAATGGGGTCCTTCATTCTGTCTCTTTATTTCAGTTTTGCCTACAGTAGAAAGTGCCTCTGATTTTCTTGGTTAGGGCCTTGACTGGGGTCCACACTTCGGGAACTGCTGTTCTCACACCAGCTTCTAAGAGCATCTTTTTTGTTCCCCAGTTTGACACCTACCCCATATCCAGTTCCCCCTTTCTCTTCTCAGTACCTGCTAATCTTCAGCACCCCCCTCCACATATGAAAGAGTATTTGTGAGGGATGACCCCTTGCACGGGATCTAGGTTCTTTTCCCAGCACCCACAAAGTATCTTACTCTAGTTCCAGGGAATCCAGTGTCTTCATCTGACCTCCAAAAACACCAGGCACACATGTAGTAACTTACTTTACATATGTGCAGGCAAAGCACCCACACGCATAAAATAAAAAGAAATCTTTTGAAATTAACACATAAAAGCTTCCTTCCATGGGTGAAAGGTATCTTAAATACCCATTAGGAAATGTTCTTTGAATTTTTATGTGTCTCATCTCTCTCTCTCTCTCTCTCTCTCTCTCTCTCTCTCTCTCTCTCTCTCTCTCACACACACACACACACACACACACACACACACAGAGCTATGTACAGTGGTCTACAGTTTGCACCTTGTTTTTTCTTTTATTATTTATTATAATCATTTTATTTTGCTTAGTCTCTTTATATCCCATTCACTGCCCTCCTGGCCACCCCTCCCACAATCCTTCCCTCCACTCCCCATCTTCTCCTCTGAGGGGGGGTATGCCCCCACCCTGGCACATCAAGTCACCATGAGACTAGGTGCTTCCTCTCCCACTGAGACCAGACAAGGTAACCTAACTAAGAACATATCCCACATATGGGCAACAGCTTTTGGGGCAGCCCACACTCCAGTTGTTGGGGACCCACATGAAGGTCAAGCTGCACATCTGCTACACAGTCTCGGGGAACACCTTGCTTTTTGAACTACCAAAATACTTTAGAATTCTTCCCTCGTTATCATATAGGCCTGCTGACTGAGACTAAAACTAACACATTCAAAACCCAAGAAATTTGCATTTAGTCAGGGCTACTTGAATCCTGGAAAGCCCAAATTCAAGCCGCCTTAAAAGCGTGTTCCAAGGTCTTACAGAGTGGCAGCTGTGTTTATGGCTTTGGATGTCAGAACAGTTCTGGGGAAAGCGCAATTATCTTGTGAGAAGGGGGCTGAGCAGGTCTCAGTGCCTGGGCAGTTTGGAGTAAGGGTCCGGCTATAGGCGAGATGGGTGAGAAGTGAAGACTGCTTCAGGAAATGAACCTGGCTCAGCCCACAGGGCAGCCTGAATGTGGGTGGAAGGTCATGCCAAGTTCAAAGTTTAACTGTGGAAGTGTCTGAGCGCTTATTAACAATGACCTCCTGACTCCATGGTGAGTACCCTGAGCCAGCGCTGCCACATTTTGACTTACACTCCTTGCCAAGTCTGCATCCTTCTCTAAGGCATGGCAGGATTCTATAATTATACTTCTACCATGGAGTACGTCATCATTAATTCACCCAGTTGCCCTTGGGGGGATGACTGGGCTGCCTGCTTTGTTTTTGTCTGGTACGGACTGCAATGAATATTTACCTGTGTGCCTCTGAGTATAAAGATGAGGATCTTTGCTGAATAAAACTTTGGGTTTCCCTAATTTCCCTAATTAAAGGCTGTATATATTTTCTGGCTTTGGGGTGTGTGTGTGTGTGTGTGTGTGTGTGTATGCGTAAGCGTGCACATGTGCATAAGCAGGTGTGAATGATGTAGGGCAGAGGTCACCCGTGGGTATCATTCCTCAGGATACTGCTGACCACCTCATCTGTCACTGGCCCGGACAGGGATTAGCTGATTTGGCTAAGCCAGCAAGCCTGGGGGATCCACCTGTCTCCACCTGTCCAGGGCTTCTCTCAGCTGCCATGCCTGTCTTTCTTTTTTTTAAAAAAAACATGTTTTTATTAATTCTTTCAGAGTTTCATACATACATACAGTGTGGATAATTTAATCACCTTTACCCACTCCGCCCTCTCTGTCACTCTGTAAGATCCACCCTCCCACCTCCCCACGCACTCCCAGTCTCATGATCTCTCTTTTTCTCATTTCCCTCCAGTCTATGCTGGAGGTACATACACGCCGTACAACTTGTGGGTCATGGTCAACCCAACCAGAGCCATACCCCTAAAAAAAACTGACTCTTCCTTCCTCAGAAGCTGCTGTCAACTGTCAATAGCTCCTCAGCCTAGGGCTAGGGACCCCAGAACCCCTCACTTATGCTGGAATGTTAACCGACATGATTGTGTTCAGACAACCACAGTTGCTGTGAGCTTGTGGGTGCAGCTGTCCCGCCATGCGTGGAAGACCGTGACGGTCCCTTGTGGGGAGGCGTTGTATAGATACTGCATTTGTGGCTCTTGGCTCTACACTTCCTCGCTGTACTTTGACCAGTGTGAGTGTCTGCTTTAACCACCATCCACTCCTGCCTGGCTTTTGAAGGTTGGTTCCAGGGATTGAACTCAGGTCCCCGGGGCTTGCAGAACAAGCCCTTTACTGTCTGAGGCAGCGAGCTCCTCAGACCAGGCTGGACATCATTCCAAAGATGCTGCTGCTGCTGTGTCCACTCGCTCTGCCTCACTCTCCCAACACTGTGACGAATCGTGCTTGATATTTTAACCTCCGCAAATCTAAGATAGAAACAATTCATTGTGCTTTTTCTTTCCTAAACTAGTAATGAGTGGGACAAAGCACCTTTTCATACTTATTATATATACATCGTTTATTATGCACACTTATATCATGTATACATTGTTTTTCTGTGAGTTGTCACTGTCTTTTATTGCATGAATTTGAGGTATACTCACACACACACACACACACACACACACACACACACACACACACACACACACACACACTGTAGCTGTCTTCAGACACACCAGAACATCAGATCCCATTACAGATGGTTGTGAGTCACCACGTGGATGCTGGGAATTGAACTCAGGACCTCTGAGAAAACATTTGGTGCTCTTAACTGCTGAGCCATCTCTCCAGCCCCAAGGTTTTTTTGTTTTGAGGTTTTTCCTTTTGGGGGGGGGGCTGTTAATTAGATGTATTTGTTTATTCATTTGTGTGCACACACGTGCACACCCATGAGCAAGTACATGCACAAGTATGGAGTCAGAAAACAACTTGTAAGAGACAATTCTGTCTCTCCAGGAGTCGAACTTAGGCCATTGTGCTTGGCAGCAAGCATCCTTACCCTCTGAGCATCTCACCGGCCCAGAGCGATCTGAGATTTTACAAGGGGGTCTGGAGAAGACACCTGTGCTGTTTAGTGCTCTCCTGCCACCCAGTGGTCAAGCCAGGAAGTACCACAGGCCCTCTCTGAGGTTCTCATTTCCTGATGGAGTCATGCCCGCCCTTGGTTTCTAAGTAGGGTGGCTGAAACATGCAAATCAAAATGTAGGACACTCAAAATTTTTAATTTTGGATGAATAATAAATAATTTTTTACTTGAGTTATACTTACAGTTTACAAAAAAAAGGAATTCACTTATCCAAAGTCCAGATTTAACTAGGTAACCTGTAGTTTATCTGAGAATTCTCTTTCAAGGGCTCTGTGAACTGAAGTTAAAAAAAAAAAAAAAAAAAAAAGAACCAGCCACAGCCACACCTGTGTTAACATGGCTGATTGACAGACTAGATTTCCATTACTGAAGAGTTTGGATGTTGCAAATCTGGAACCAGAATTATCTTGGGCTGTCTCTGCTCTCCTTAATTGTCACTTACTGGCTATTTCCATGCCTGGCCTAACATTTTTTTCCCACTGAAAGGTAAAGCTTTATTATTTACTAACTTAGCAGGCTGCTATCTTTCCCTAACCCAAAAGCTAAGAATATCGCCAGCCAGCATCTAGAACCTCTCTATGTAGACCACGCTAGCTTCAAACTCATAGAAATCCACCTGCCTTCGCCCACTCCCAACCCCCAAATGCAGAAACTAAAGGTGTGCACCACCTTTCCTGGCAATCTGTGACTTTCTTACATTCCATAACTGTAAGGACTCTGCAAAGCCATTCCATAATGGAATATAGTTTGGAATCTGCAACTGGGCCATGGCCACTGAAAATTGCCTCAGGAATGAATGATCTCAGCCAGGTAGACATCTAAAAAAAGACTATCTGGCCTGGGCAGAGACCTGAGACTGCAGATGGGCTGGCTCAGTCACTTTGACTAAGGGACTTCCCCAAGGAAGGGCGCTCCCCTTATACCATCCAAAAGAGGTAGGTGGAGTAATTAGTCCTTTAACGAAGTGTTTCTCCACCTCCCTGGTGCCGTGACCCTTTAACACAGTTCCTCATGGTGTGGCGACCCCATGCTACTGTTCTCATTGCTACTTCATAGCTGTAATTTTGCTACTGTTATGAATCATAATGTGAGTATCTGTTAGGAGACCACTGTGGGGGTTGCAAACCACAGATTGAGAACTGTCTTCAATGCTACTATATCGTTCCTGCTCAGTGGAGCCTCAGAGGTTGCTGCTGTGTGAGAAGCTGACCATTTTCTGGATTACTCAGAGAAGTGTAACCTCTCCTCCTCCTTCTCTTTTCTAAGCACACTTTCCTTAACACTTCGGTATTTTGGCCTCTCTACCTCATTTCCTGATACCTCTCTGCCGGCCTGCCATGGGGCTGCCTGTCCACCACGTATCTGACCTCTCTGGTAAGTTAAATAACATGGCTTTTTCACCCATTCCTTCCTTGCCTTCCTCCAGATAACTGCTGAAGCTTACAGCTTGCCTGCAATAGGGTTATTTTTAACTCTAATAAAATGGTCCTTAAGTTTTGATTTGAGTCTACTCCTAAAACCTTTTTTTTTTAAAGATTTTTTTTAATTTTTTGGAATGGGTGTTTTGCCAGTGCACCCCCATGTGTGCCTGGTGCCCTCTGGTACAGATGCTTCCATCCAAACATTCTTTCTCTTCCTCAACTCCCATCCTCCACACAGTAGGGCTGGGATTACATACACCGGCCACTGCTTCCAGTTTACCACATGAGTCCTGGGGATCAAACTTGGGTCATCAGTCCTGCAATAAAAACACTTTTATCTACTGACTTATCTTCATGCCCTAAGCCACCTCTTCTGAAAGATTCATAGTAACACAACTCATAATGCTTCCATACTAGAAACTGTTAAATGCAAGAAAAGGGAACAACAGCAGTTGGCCCAGAAAGGAAGATGGCACATGATCAATTCCAGAAGGGTGCAATTTATTAGGAGAAAGGGTCCCCAGGCCATGGTGGGCCTTGAGGTGTATGTGGGAGAGAGAGAGAGAAAGAGAGAGAGAGAAAGAGAGAGAGAGAAATAGACGGAAACAATATATAGATCTAAACATGGCTGGGCTTTAGAGAGAAGAGTCAATATGGCTCTAAAACCTGGAGAGGAGTTTTATTAAGAATGAGAATGAGAGAGAAGACAGAGACTATGGGAGGTACCGGGGATGTGGAAGAGACGCCTCTTCAGAGAGCAGCCTTCCAGGCACGCACCTGAGTGCAAGTCACCCGAGGAGCCTCAAATCCAATCCTCAGAGCAAAGGAGAAATCTGACTTCTCAAACCTTTCAGGAGTTGTGGAAAGGTTTATATCAAGATTTAGTTCAGCACAGCGTATCCGAAGAGTACTGAGGGAGGAGCCAAGGATTCATTAGGCATTGCAGCTGTTGGGCCACAGCCCAGCTTCTTCATCCTCTGTAGGGAGCAGAGTAAGCCCTGTGCGAGCATGTATTGTAGACATGGGCGTGGCCAAGTCAAGGACTCCAACACTTCAGCGTCCTGCAAGTGCCAAAGCCTTCCTCTGTAGTCCTACTGTGAGGGAGTGACCAGTAGGTACAAACAACAGCAAAAACAACCTAGCAACTGAAGGTTTCTTCTCTCCCACTCACGTTTGGCAGCCTGAGTGAAATTGCTCACCGGCATAGACCTCCTACTGACAACCCTCCTGCTGTGCTCCAAATAAGAAACACTCTGAAATTCTGGGCCGTGTGAACACACCCCAACCTGACCCCAGCTTTTCTGCACTGTGTCTGTCCTTGCTTCATTTCCTCAACACCCCTAGCCAGGGTTTCAGGACCCATACCTTGAAGCTTCGAGGGACGTAGTGACCCTCTATGCCAGAGAGAGCCGCAGGGAGGCTGAGGGATATGGCCCTTTAAAAGCCGTATTCTTCCAAACAACCACATGTCAGCCAACAGGGAGTAAATGGTGACATATCCATTCAATCACTATGCATAGAAGAATGATGGAGGTGTTCATTTGTGCTTTGTACCATGTGGGACCATTTCCACGAGATTTGAGAGTATGCAGAACCAATCTGCGCCGTGAGACAGTGCTGTCCCTTAGGAGATGGGTCGTGACCAGAACGAAGGTTACGGGGACACTCCCTACGGTCCTGACTTGATTCACCCACGGGAGTATACTGTCTTTGAGAAGAATGATGGAGGTACTCATTTTTTCCTTGTTCATTTTCTACTGTTTATGAAAATAACAATTAAAAAAAATATGTAGGCGAGGTGGCTTAGCAATTAAGAGCACTAGCTGCTTGAGTTCAAATTCTAGCAACCACCCGTTGGCTCACAACCATCTGTAATGGGACTTGATGCCCTCTTCTGTCATGCGGGAACACGTGCAAACAGAGCACTCATATACATACAGACATAAATAAATACATCTTTTTTAAAATACAATAAAAAATAACCCAGGAGCTAGAGAGATGGCTCAGTGCTGAAGAGTGCTCAGTGCTCTAGCGAAGCACCTGAGTTCACTTCCTAGCACTCGCGTTATGAAGCAGAAAGGACCGATTATTAGATATTGACTTATTTAGTGATTTACTTAAAGCGCTGCTCGCACTGCTCCTTTGTCAAGCATGACTTCACTGGCTACCTGGGACAGAATGACCTGGGGAAGGAGCTGCAACAATGGGCCGTTGCCCTTGACAACCGGCTGACTGCCACTTGTGCTTCTGTAAAAATCTCGCTTGCTTGCCCACCCACGCTGTGGTTTTAGAGTATAAAAGTGAGAATGCAGACTGGACCCAGATGGAAGCCCTCCAGGAGCTGTCCTGGCTTCAGTCCACTGGGGACATCTCCTCTCTTCCACCCTCACTGATGTTGGAGTGCGTGTTCCAGAAGGTTCCTGCAACTGTTGGGCAGCCCATAACTGCTGTGACTCAAGCTCTATGCCTTTAGTTGCAGCACTAAAGGCGAGAGAAGCAGGCAGATCTCTGTGAGTTCAAGGTCAGCCAGGTCAGCCAGGGCTACAGAGTCAGATCCTGTTTCAAAATCATATTTTTTTTAATTACTTAGAAGTAGGAAGGATTATCGCCCATAATCTTATCATAAAACATAACTGCCATGATTTGGGGGTGTAACTCAGTTGGTAGATGCCTGCCTAATATTCATAAAGCCCTGGGTTCAATCTCTTACACCCACATGGTGGTTCACAGCCACCTGCAACTCCAGTTCTAGGGGATCTGGCACCTTCTTCTGGCCTCCACAGGCACCAGGTGCACATGAAGACAACATACCCATACGCATAAAAAATAAAAATTAATCAATACAAAATACCAGTATCATTTTGAGGTAGATCTATCTAGGTAAATTTCTACCCAGGAACACTTTGACAATAAGCTCAGGTCCTTTCTATGTTCACCCTTTCCCACTTCTCAATACACAGTTCAAACACTCATGTGACACTTTAAGTGTTTTAAGAATGTCCATCACTCTTGGGTTTTGGTTGTGAGCCTAGCCTTTAACAGCTGAGCCATCTCTCCAGCCCCACATTTGGAAGAGCCCACACACACACACAACACACACCTTGCCTGGGCAGCATAGTAGAGTTGGTCCCAATGGTGTGAGCACAGGGAGCTGTCAGGCTGAACAACTCAGCTCCCACCCAGGCCTAGATCCAGGGCTCTGACTTGGCCCACCCCACCATCTACCCCATCTATGAACTGCTGGAATGCGTAAAGGGGTGAGTCCTCCAGAACCAAAGCTGCAGGAAGTCCATGATGAAGGGCAACAACGGGTATCTGAGAGGAGTCCCAGTGAGGAGCCAAAGGCCAGCCAGACCAACGACTCATCAAAATGAATATTTGCAAGAAAAGTTGTTTAGCCGGGCGTGGTGGCACACGCCTTTAATCCCAGCATTCGGGAGGCAGAGGCAGGCAGATTTCTGAGTTCGAGGCCAGCCTGGTCTACAAAATGAGTTCCAGGACAGCCAGAGCTATACAGAGAAACCCTGTCTCAAAAAACAAACAAAAAAAAAAACCAAAAAAAAACAAAAACAAAACAACTACAAAAAAAGTTGTTTAGGCAAAAGAGTGTACTGTCAGACACACCTCAGCTTCAATGGCAAGAGTTGTTTGTTTGTTGTTTGGGGTGTTTTGTTTTTGTTGGTTTTTTGTTTTGTTTTTGTTTGTCTGTATGGTGTTTTGTTTTATTTTTTGGTGAGAGGTTGCAAGGGCAGAGAGTAAATATGGAGGGGCAGGGAAATAAGTGGGATTGATGTGCATGACGTGAAATTCACAAAAAAGCAATCAAAAAAGGAAAAAGGAAAAAAGCATGTCTTGTATGTCCTTTACATCTATGTTAATATAACTCTTAGTTAATTGAATCAGCCTGAAGTAGCTAAACACGCACGTCATCTCTCCCTTTGGGCCAGTATAAAGTAGACTGGGGGGTGTAGCTAGACACTTGCCTAACATGTGGATTCAATCCTCAACACCATAAAATAAACAAGTAAGCAAATGAAAAACACAAAGCCCAGGGGTAGGGTGGCACACCCTGGTAATCTCACCTTGGAGCGAGGGGTTAAGGTCCACAAGACTTTCTGAGAAAGGAAGTTTGGGAGAAGGCACAACCCAGTCTAAGTCTTTTATTGACTCATTTCGTCAGCTCATCCTCCCTGTGTTTTTGTTGGAGGTTGCCTGTGCGGTAACCCCCATGAATCCGAGGGCCTGGTGCACACTAGGTTGTTTGTTAGTGCAGTACCCCCCTCCCCCGTACTAGGACCTGGTGAACCCTGGACAAGTGCTAGACCCTGAAGCTCTTTCCAGACCCAGGCTCTGTTGAAAATACTTTTCTTTTCTTTTTTTTTTAAGATTTATTTATTTATGGTTGCTGTCTTCAGACACACCAGAAGAGGACATCAGATCCCATTACAGATGGTTGTGAGCCACCATGTGGTTGCTGGGAATTGAACTCGGGACCTCTGGAAGAGCAGTCAGTGCTCTTAACAGCTGAGCCATCCCTCCAGCCCTGAAGATACTTTTCTAAAAAGACTTTATGTATATGGGTGTTCTGCCAGTGTGTAAAGCCCACTGTGCATGCCTGGTGTTCCCAGAGGCCAGAAGAGGGCAACAGATCCCATGGAACTGTCGTCATAGATGGTTAGAAGCCACCACGTAGGCTCTGGGAATTTGAAACGGGCTCCTCTGCAAGAGCAGCAAGTCCTCTTAGCCAATAAGCTATCTCTCCAGCCCCACTTGGAGATATTTTTATCGCTACCCGCTTCTTTTCTTCTGTCCTTTTTCACGTCACAAAAACAGTTATGAGCCCTTAGAAGCCAGGTGTGGTGTGTGGTACTTGTCTATAAGCCAATACTAGGGAGATAGAATCAGGAGGGTCAGGAGTTCAAGGTTACCCAAAGTCAACCTTTGTTACACAGTGAGTTAAAGGCCAGGATGGTCTACACGAGACCCTTTCTTTTAAAAATAAATAAATAAATAAAGGAAATAAAATTTAAAGAAGCCAACACTCCTAAAATCCCTCCAGAACAATGGATATAGATCTGTCACTTTTTGTTGGTTTTTGTACTGCTGTTTTGTTAGAGGGGTTATGTTTTCTTTTTCATAGTCTCACAGTGTATCTCAGGCTGGCCTGAACCAGGCTAATTTCAATTCATAGAGATCCACCTGCCTCGGAGTCCTGGGATCACAGGTGTGACCTGCTGATTTTAAAGTCTCTGCCACCGCGCCTCACAGAATGCGTGTTCAGTAGTCATGATTGGTCCTATCTCGTTGAGAACACCTAGGTTCTTTCACTATCATTTTGAGGATATCCAGGTCATTTCTAGTTCTTAGCCATTACAAATAATTCTGTGGTGTTTCCTTGTAAGTAGAACCTTACCAACGGTTTGGTTATCAATTTATTGTCTCAGCTCCAAATTTACCCTTTTTGACGGCTCCATGGAAAAGAGTTCTGGGCCCTTTAAATATTTTTCCTTTGCAATGATGAAGTTCTGTCATTAGAGGGCAGCAGAGAAACATGGAAAGAACAGGTACTAGATGTCCTAGATCCTCTGTGCGCCCCTCCTCGCCCTCCACCCCTGGACAGACTCCATTCTGACCTCAGGGGCCCCAGGCTCTTGCTGTACGAGACAGTGGGCTGAACCAGCAGCGGGCTCCTCCCACCCTCACGCTCAGGCAGCCCTGCAGGAAGAACCCGAGCAGGCAGACGGCAAGTTCCACCAGGAAGATTTCCAGCAAGTTCCACAGATCTGTTACCCAGTGACCCATGGTCCCATCATCTGCAAGAAGGTTTGAATCTCAACGGTAGAGACAGGGAATTCTTTTCTGGATGTCATTTCAGAGAGATGGTGGTGAACTTCTGTGGCCATGTTGGAGAATTCCATCACTGGGCCAGCAGACAGGACTCTCTGTGGGGCTCACTGACTATGCAATAGCCTACCTTAGCCAGGGAGCCACAGGTCCCAACGAGAGACCCTCTCTCAAAAGCCAAGTTGTAGCACATGAGGGATGATTACGTAAGGACCGCACCCATGGAACTTTCAAGAAAGTCTCTTCTTACTAACCAAGCCCTCATTACTCAAAGCCCATATACTACATAATTCTTTCACATTAAACTACCTCGCTCCAATATCATAGGTTGAGTGGGTCACCATGAGTGTTCCTGCCCTCCTGAGAGCATCCATGTTATTTCCAGGGTTTTGCTGAAACACATAGGCCTGCGGTAAATATTGTACACACATCCTTGTGTGCTGGTGGGGTTTATGTCAGTGGAGTGTTCCTCCATTTCAACTGCTGCTGCACAGGCACCAAAACTTCAACTGCTTCACAATAAACTAAAAAAGTGTCCACAGACCGTGACTGGCCCAGCCCATCCTCCTTGTGCTGAGTCAATCTTGCCTTTTAGTTGGGGGGGTGGGGGGTGGGGGAGGGGGCATTGTGTCACTTCCTGGCCTCTGGCCCTTTAGTTTAACACGAATATCTTGGTTGTCTTTCTTCTTCTTCTTCTTCTTCTTCTTCTTCTTCTTCTTCTTCTTCTTCTTCTTCTTCTTCTTCTTCATTTATTATTTATTTATTTTAATTTTATTTTTGAGGCAGGGTATCATTATGGAGTTCTGGCTGGCCTCAAACACCAGAAGCGCCGCCTGCCTCTCCCTTGACCCTTACGAGCAGTTACTTTTCTAGACTTCCTCTTTTATGAGTCATTTGGGTCAGGTCCCACAATGACCTCACTTAGCCTTGATCATTAACACTAAGGGGCCTGTGAACAAGAACGTTCATGCCGGAGATTGGACTCTCGATACATGGTTTTGGAGGGGCCATGGGCAGAACAGTCAGAAGGACCTTACTTAACACGTGTACAAACAAGCAGTATACGGGTAATTTCTTTTTTGTTTGTGTGATTGTTTTGAGACAGAGTCTCATCTGTAGTCCAGGCTAGCCCTAATTTTTTTTTTAATCTTCCTGCCTCAGCTTTAAAACTACTAATACGATTTAATTAACTATTTAATTAATTAATTTAATTCCAGCACTCAGGGGGTGGAAGGACGGTGGAGTTCCAAGCCAGCCTGGTCTTCCTAGAGCATACCAGGATAGCCAGGGCTACACTGAGACCCTGTCTGGGGGGCTTGAGGGATGCTAGGTTTACGGGCTCTATCAGAAGCCCATATCTTAATACATAAGCCACGGACACAAAATTATAGTTTTGTTTTGGTTTTTTTGGGGGGGTGTTGCTTTTTGTTTTTTGTTTTTTGGAGACAGGGTTTCTCTTGTATAGCACTGGCTGTCCTGGAACTCACTCTGTAGACCAGGCTGGCCTCAAACTCAGAAATCCGCCTGCCTCTGCCTCCCAAGTGCTGGGATTAAAGGCGTGAACCACCACGCCCAGCTACAAAATTATAGTTTTAAATAAGCATATTTGTATATGTTTAGGGGGGGCTGGAGCACACTGAGTTGTTTGTATAGTACTCACAGTAAACCTCAGGCCTGGTGCACCCTGGGTGAGTGCTACTTGTACATTTCTTGTATAACTGTATATTTGTATACCAAGAAAAGAGTGTAACTTCTTGTTATATAAGTAACTATTTGTATATTTCTTTTTTTTTTTTATTTTAATTTTATGTATGTGAGTACACTGTCGCTGTCTTCAGACACACCAGAAGAGGGCATCAGATCCTATTACAGATGGTTGTGAGCCACCACGTGCTCGCTGGGAATTGGACTCAGTGGTAAAGCAGTTCTCTTAACCACCAAGCCATCTCTCCAGCCCCTACTTGCATATTTCTTAAATAAGAGAGTTCTTAAATCACCTGTTAGAAAAAGCCCTTGTAGTACACTAAAGGACAGATCAGCCTCAGAGGAAGATGACCGGCCTCCTGACCCTCTGCTTCCCCTTCAAAGCCTTGAGACTACGGGTGGGTCACTCATCCCATCACTGTGCTTTGAGACAGGGTCTTATGCTTTCTGGGCTGACCTCCACTCGCAGCCTTCAGCTAGGCAGGCTTCCACACACCGGGGATTGGAGGAGTTTCTGGCCATCTCTCTGTTTGCCTTTCTCCCAGCAGCCCTGAGGTGCCCCTCCCTAACTGCACACCTCTCTCGTTTCTTCATCTCCAACCAGCTTAAATCACACACACCTGCTTCTCCTCACAGTTCATTAACACGAGTCCTCTCTTCTTCTTTCACCATCTGCTGAAGTCTCTCTAAAAGTGGTGTGTCAGGGTGAGGTTACTGAACTATGCAGAAATGATGCTGAGTCGGCTGAACCCACAAGGCCAGCCCTGCCCTGCTCTGCCCTGCTCTGTACTGCTCTGCCCTGCCCAGCCCTGCCTCTCACTAACCATAACAGAAGCTCCACCACAGCAACTCTGAGGACCAAAGGATGTGCTTCTTGTGGAAAATGACTCTCAGGAAGGGGCAACTACTGCTAAGCAATCCTCAAGGACTCTGAGGAAGAAACTCATGATAACTCATGAATCTAAAGCGGCATGGTATCATATCTCCTTCCAAAAGATAAAACAAGAAAAGAAAAGAAAAGAAAAGAGAAGAGAAGAGAAGAGAAGAGAAGAGAAGAGAAGAGAAGAGAAGAGAAGAGAAGAGAAGAGAAGAGAAGAGAAGAGAAGAGAAGAACTGGTAGTAATGGAAATGCCAACAAAAGAAAAAAACATTCAAACAGCTGAGACGTGGTGGGAAACCCACTTCCTTCCTGACTGGAACTGATTCTATTTTCTAGGTCATCTTCTGGCCCGCTGTAACCCTTATATAGACAAGCCTGTATGTGTGAAGATATTTTAAATTTATCTTTAAAAAGAAAAATAAAAACAAACAAAAATCCTAAATTTTCTTTTGCTGCTGGGGATTGAGGCTAAAGTTCCGCATGTGCCAAGTGCAGCTCTGAGCTACACTTCCAGATCACACCTTAGATTGATTCACCTTCTTTTAGAACACATCGTACTTCAAACCCTCTCTAACAATAGATCTCAGGGAGCGTCCCAGGCACACGTATAGATCTAGTTCCTTCTTTGTCAGGGATACAAACTCCCACTCCATTGTTCCCCAACCATCAGACAATCATGACCTTTTCCACGTTGTTGTTCTTGTTTTCCTTTGTTAAATTCCTGACTTACATTCTATGGTGTGTGTGTGTGTGTGTGTGTGTGTGTGTGTGTGTGTGTGTGTGTGGTTGGGGGTAGGGTGTAAGTGCACATGTCACGGAGGTCAGAGGACAATTCACAGGAGTGAGATTCTCTCCTTTCACTGACTGGGTCCTGAGCCTCTGAGTCATTTGTTGGACTTGGTGGCAGGAGCCCTCTCAGCTGACCCAGTCCCTTGCTCTTCCAAAGCAAGCTGCTGTGAATATCTAACTGTCTCAGTGACTTTGTATACACACATATCAGGTTTTGGCAGAACATACATCTAGAAAGATAACTTCTACATCTAAGTAGTTACTTAAAATTTTTAAATTAAAGGTAGAGAGAGTGGGGTGGGAGAGGTGGTTCAATAGTTACGAGGACTGAAGTTCACCACTGTCTAGAATTCCAGCTCCAAGAGACCAGATGCCCTCCTATGCTGATGTACACATATCTACCGCCATAAACAAAATTAAAATACTAAGGCCAGGCGTATAATCCAGGGAGGCAGAGGCAGACAGATCTCTGTAAATTCAAGGCCAGCCTGGTCTACAGAGCAAGTTCCAGGTCAGCCAAGGCTGTCAAGAAGCACTGTCTCAAAACAAATAAACAAATAAACAACAATAATAATCTCTAGAAAACCACATGAAGGTAATGCTGACATAGACGATGTTTGGGAAGAACTCAGACAGTCATTTGACCCAACTGCTTAATATGTAAAGACCATTTATTTAGAAGAGTGTCTCGCACACAAGCGTATTTGTAGCATTAGGCTTTATGATATTTTACCAAACTGATCTCAAATATTTTCATGATAGTATATTTCCCTGACCTTTATCAGCACTGTTTATTTGGAATTTGAATTGTGTCACTCTAAAGGGAATAAATACTACGTCATCAGGATTTTCATTTCTTCCTGCCTCCCTGCTCAGAATCTCACTATTGTAACTCTGACTGTCCAGGCTGGACTCAAACTCAGAGATTCACCTGTCTCTGCATTCCGAGTGCTTGGATTAAAGTCATCTGCAACTAGCCAAGCTCTGACTGCTGTCTTAAGTGCTTCTTCCTACCCGCCTACTCTGGCTCTCAACCTTCTCAACCTTTATCACATTTCTGATCTTTTTCTTTTTTTTTTTTAAGATTTATTTTATGTATGTGAGTACACCATTGCTCTCTTTAGACACACTAGAAGAGGGCATCAGATCCTATTACAGATGGTTGTGTGCCACCATGTGGTTGCTGGGAATTGAACTCAGGAAGTCTAGAAGAGCAGTCAGTGCTCTTAACCACTGAGCCATCCCTCCAGCCCCTGATCTTGAGATGCCAAAGCTTTTAAATTCAGACTTCATTTTAGAGAACCTGACCTAAGTTTGAACTCAGGTAGACTAACAGGCTGGTATATAGCATTAGTTTACAAGTTGCTCCCCAACAAAACCTGAGCCTAGCCCCAGTCTCTAGGCTAACCCCCAACAAGACCAACAGCTCCAGGTTATTCCCCAAACAAACCTGCACCCCAGGTTACAAGCCCACCCCTTGCCTAACGACCACCAATGCAGAAGGAAGCAGGAGTTAAGTTTATGATATGACTCTCAGCACCAGCCAATTATGTTAAAGGCCACAACAACTCTCCAATTAGATGCTTGCACACATATTCCCTGCTTGCTGCTTACTATAAAGCCTTGCCCTGATAGACATTCCGGGCTCCCCGACTACCAAAACTGTCCTGTGTGACAGTGGTGCATATGGTGGGGGCCAAGCTAGCTTGAACAGAATAAAGACCCTTCTGTGAGTTGCATCATATTGGCTCCTTTGTGTGTTTGGGGGGATCACCAACATTTCCCTGGCATAACAATCTTATTTCTTGTTTGTTTGTTTGTTTGTTTGTTTGTTTGTTTTTTGAGACAGGGTCTCTCTGTGCAGTCTTGGCTGTCCTGGAACTCACTCTGTAGACCAGGCAGGCCTCGAACTCAGAAATCTGCCTGCCTCTGCCTCCCAAGTGCTGGAATTAAAGGCATGAGCCACCACTGCCCAGCTAACAATCTTATTTCTTATCATAAATATACCTGCTAAGTCCTTGATTCAATCTGCACTCATGTTTCAACTGCAACTCTAATCTTGCCAGCTGAAGTATAGGAGACCCAACTAAATCTAATTTCAGAAACATAACAAAGGTTTTAACTGCCATTTTATTTGCAAACTCTAGCAACTCTCCACTCTGCACTTTCCTTAATCAGTGCTTACTACTTTCTGTGTTATATTTACTTGTGATCAATCTGCTGAATTAATTGTTTCTCTTTGTAAAGGTATTGTAACGGCTATTCCTGGTTGTCAACTTGACTATCTCTGGAATGAACTACAATCCAGAATTGGAGGGCTCACCTGTGATCCAGATCTTGAAGCTGGAAGACACAAGTTTCTGACCTGGATCTTGGCAAGGAAATTTCTGAGTTCAAGGTCAGCCTGGGGCAAAGCAAGTCCCAGATTCAATCTTGGTGGTACACACACCTTTAATCTGGGCCACACCTTACGTTAGGCCACACCTTATGCTGGGGTCTATATAAGGACACTGGAAGAAAGAAGAATCACTCTTTTTTGCCAGCAGATCTGGTTGGAACTTCCACAGAAGACCAGCCGAGACGACTAGCCTCGTGGGACTAAGTACTAGATTCTTGGACTTCCCATTCATAGTTGGACTACAAACTGTAAGTAATCACAATAAATTCTCTCAATATAGAGACATTCCATAAGTTCTGTGACTCTAAAGAATCCTGACTAATACGGATAGGGATTCTGCCTTTCCCTTACTCCTTACTGAATTACCACAAACAGCAGCAGTAATTTAACATTAGTTACTGTGCATCCGCTCTCTCAGACACTCACACACACACACACACACACACACTCTCTCTCTCTCTCATTACGACTACATAGTTACTGATAGTTTCATGGGTACATAGTTACAGCAGCTCAAATGAGCTAATTAAACATATGGAAGAGACATGCCCTGTTTAGTGGTACACAACTAAGTTTTGGGATTCTATGTAACCCTTACTAATATACAGGCAAAAACACCCACACACATAAGTAGTGTGTATATATATGTATTAAAAAGCATCTATAAGTAAGAAAAAAAGCATCTATAAAAGGAGTATTATGTTGAGTTAGGGAGAGTTTTTAAGATATCTGAGGCTGAGGAAGAGGAAAATTTCTATACTGCCAGCCAGTGATGGTGCATGCCTTTAATCCTTGCACTTGGGAGGCAGAGGCAGGTGGAACTCTGAGTGTGAGGCTAGTCAAATCAACAGAGTAAGTTTCAGTACAGCCAGAGCTACACAGACAAACCCCGTCTTGAAAAAGAAAGGAAAGGAAAGAAAAAGCTCTAGGAGGAAGGCAGGCTTCATCTTGGTCTTTTACTCAGTCTGAAGTGGAGCCATTCCAATACAGGAGTTCACATCATTTCACAGAATAAGGTCTATTGGATACACTTACCCTTTCAACTATATAAAATATGGTAAATAATGCAACCACCCCCACAGTCCAGTTTAGGGGTATTTCCATCACACCAAAACGGTCCGTGACCCATTTCCACCCCCCAGACCCAGGTATACCTAGTTATTCACGTCTACTTTATTGAGTCGAAATGACCAAGTTCAAGATAACGCAAAAGAAAGTCAGGCTAGACTCCCAATGCACTATGTTCTGCAGTGCGTCAGAGTCAAGTTCTGCTTGGCATGTGACTAAAGTCTCCGCTCATTCCCTAGGTTTTTAAAAGAACAGCAGGTGCCTCCAGGAGATAACTGGCGTCCCAGGGACAGGATCCTTGTGCGCATGCGTAGCTTCGGGGCTCCAGCGAAACGAAACCGAGATTCTTTGCTCCAGACCTGTCGCACCAGCTGTTGGAATACCGTCATTTGGAATCTGTATATCCACGCGTGACACCTACAGAGCCCGGATCTAGAAGGGGGTCCGGTCCCTCCTCTCCACCCCGCCCCCCACACCGGATCTCGCACGGAAACCCTCTCTCGCCGCGAAGATCCTCAGAACTGACCGCTCTCTCCGCCTCCTTTAGCCACACCCCTAAACTGCCATATTGCGTCTGATTGGCTGGTAAAAGACTCAGTCCCACCCATTTGAGCCAACGCCAACGGCCACGTACTGGTTTTCCGTGTCTTATCCCCGAAAGCGGAAGTTGCGCAAATACTTGCGAGCGCTGCGGAGGCGCTGAGCGTGTGTGTGAGTGTGTAAGTACATACATATACATACACATCCATCGTATTCGGCTGCAGCGCGAGGGCAGTACACGGCATTTGAAGGCGCCGGAAGTGTCGGTGTCGAGGGGCGGCGAGAGAAGGGCCACCAAGGCAAGCCCGTCAGTAGCGCTTAGGCTCAGCGAGAGGCGAGACTCGCATCCGCCGCGTCCCGAGTCCCCGGCCCAGCCGGGCTTTTCCCTTCGGCCAGACATGGACTTCAGGGACATCCTCTTGATCGCTTCCAAAGGACAAGGTGTCAACCAAGTACCGGTAAGTCCCCGGGGTTGCTGTCGGAAACCCGGGCGTCAAGTTCGTGTGTGGTGGGTGGAACTTCTCGGGGAGCGTCTGTCGGCCTCGGGAAAACCTGAACTACGCACGCCCTCTTCTGGAGTTTTAGCGGAGATGTGGGTCCACGGGTGCTGGGGATGGAAAAGAGAGAGCTTTCGTGGGGTCGGTTTCGCCAGCTCCTGTGCTCTGAAAGGTAGCCTTTGCGGCTTTCGGTGTTTTTAAGAGTTGCTCAAAGTCGGGGGGGGGGGGGGTTTAAGCCGCGCCTGAGTACCGTGTAGCATTAGTAGCGCCTGGCTTCGAATAAACTTTAGCCCCTAAATTGAAGACCAGTATAGTCAGGAAACTCGGGGTCTTTTAAGAACTTTAAGGACTTCTCCTGATAGCCTTTGGGTCTTTTTAGCGGGTCGAATACGGATTTTCGGGTGAACGTTTTGTGATTTCTTGAAAGCGTTCCCCGGTGCGTGGCCCCACCCACTGAACCAAAGATGGTATCACCTGCCAAGGAGGTATCTTCTGTTGGAAAGAGTTCAGGGCTTTGCAGGAAATCCATAGCCAACTGTGAGGTGATCATGTGGGCTGCGGGTGTGTTGGTAGACCTTTTATTTGCCGTATGTCCCTTGGATCTATCGATTCCCTGTGCGAACGGGTTGGGCAAAGCCTTTTTCAGCTTTCATTTCCTAGTGGACTTCCAGATTTTTAGGTTCTCAGTAGATGTGTGAGTTCGATGGTATTTTCAGAGGTAAATACTGAAGTGGTCCCACATCTGCTTTCTGGGGTTATAGCTGTTTTGCATAAACGAATCATTTCTGGATCACCAGAAGGTACCCACAGAACAGCTGTAAACCGATATATAGAATTGTGATACCTGCAATTTAATCAGTAAAGTGTTCAACTTAAAAAAAAAACATTTTTGAGGCAATCAGTTGGAATTTGAGACCTCACTTGGATTCTGCATTTCCTAATTTTGTATGTTGCAGTATTTTTTTTCCTTTCTTGTCACTTCCTGTCAAATCCAGCCTATTTTTAACTCTTGAATATATCTACCTAAAATAATGAGTAAAAGTAGTTATATTTGTATGCATGTACACATATATACACACACATATTTTATATGTGACCAATCATGTCCCACCCAGATAATAAACACTCAATAAGATTCTTCTAAGCCACATCTCATAAGCCTTGCAGGTTGACGCTGTGTGCACAGCCTTTGTGCATTTGTACTTCATGCATTTGTAGATTATCTAGTCACATTTCTGTTAGGTCACATAATCATGTTTGCAAAATTTGGTCTGTATTTTATCTTAGATCTTCTTGACTCTTGAGAAAGGTTTGTTTTTTTTTTAAAAAAAACAAAAACAAAAACAAAAACATACTAGCTTTAATGCCCAAAAATTGTCTTGTGGAAGAATCAGAACCCAGATTTAGAAAGCCAATATCTGGTTGGGTGTAGTGGCTCATACCTTTAATACCAGCACTCACAGAGGCAGGAGGATCTTGTGAGTCCAAAGCCAGCTTGGTATACAATAGTGAGTTCCAGGACAGTCAAGGCTAAGAAGAGAGACCCTGTCTCAAAAAACTAAAAAAAAAAAAAAAAAAAAGAAGGGTGTGGGGAGAGACAGAGAGAGAGAAAGAGAAAATGAATGAATTATTAAAAGCCAAAGCTTCTGGGAAAAGGGCAGACCAATCATCCTAGAGCAGAAAAATTTCAATGCATGGTATTTAGAGTACACATGTTATTGATTGCTCTGTGATTATACTCTGTGAAGTGATTTATATTTATAAATCATCCTTCCCTTCCCCTAAAAGAGATAGTAAACTTAGAGGTTTGGCTCAGTTTGCATCCTTAACTTCTTTATCTTTTACATGAAAGCCATAAAAAAAAAATTGGAATAAAACAAGCTAAATTGTGTTAAATTTAATCCACGATCTTGCTTAATCTGACCCATCTATCCAGCTTAATTTTATCAGCTCAGGATAATTTGAACGCTGATAAACACAGAGTATTAACAAATTCCCATGTCCCATGCTTTATATTTAATATACATTAACACGGGTTGTATTACATGTGTGTTGCTTTCATGTTGTTTTCTCAGTGATGGCATTGGGCCCGGGGCCTCTCATGTAAGACAAGTGCTCTGCTGTTGAGGTTTTATTTCCGGGGCCCTATCTCCAAATCCCTCACATGCTTCTGAAAAGGAGCAATGCCCCAAGGCCCCTCCTACTTTCATGATGTGGCTGGGTAGGTAAGAGAGAGAGAGAGTCACAGAAAGATCCACTGAGTTTAGATAGTGTCACATGCATGAGCATTGGGGAGGCATGGCCAGTTTACCAAAGAGTGCATCACCAAAGAAATCACTCGCCCCCTCCCTGAGCATCCATTACCCACTAGCTCAGCCACCTTTATTCCCTACCTGAAAGAGTTCCTTTCCTTATCGCTGTGATAGACACCATGACCAAGGCAGCTTATAGAAGAGTTTACTGGGGGCTTCGAGGGTTAGATTTTATGACCAGTATGACACCAGGCCGGCAGGGATGGCACTGGAATGTAACCAAGCACTGACATCTTGATCCACAAGCAGAGAGCTAATGGGAATGTCATCTTAGGAGGTCCCAAAGCCCACACCAGTGACCCACCTCCTCCAAGGCCATACCTTCAAATCTTGATTCCAACTAGGGACCAACTATGCAAACATGTGAGCCTATGGAGGCAGTGTCATTCAAACTACCACAGGTCTCATGAGCTCCTCTCCCACACATAGTGTTCAGAATGTCAATTCCATCTTGTATGGATCTTATACAACTTAGAGATTCGGTTTTTTTTCCTCTTTAAAACAACTTTTAAATTTAGTTTGTGTGTATGGGTGTTTGTATGTCTGCACCGCGTGCATGCAGTGTCCCAAAGGCCAGAAGAGGCATCAGATTCCTTCCAATTGAAATTACAGAAGGTTGTAAGCCTCTCTGTGAGGGCTGGGAACTGAACCTTGGTCCTTTGCAAGAGAACTATGTGTTCTTAGCCACCGAGGACCTTCTTGGAGTGCCACTGCATTGACTTTCACCCAAGGTGTGAAGGCAAATATGCATTTTTCCACTTGTTCTGTCCTATTGTTGGAGAGGTCAGAGTTTGGGTTGGGTGTTTCCGGGTTCTTGGCCTCTTATCCAAAGGGTTAAAAGTGTGTGTGTGTGTGTGTGTGTACATTTACTAAAGAAGCATGATATTTGGCGCAAAGCAGTGGTGCAGTTTAAAGGCAGTAACACTTGACAGCTCGGGGCCCAGGCTGCAGCCTGGAGATGAGCAGCCTGGTTTACTATGGGTACAGCTCTTTTATTTTGATTGATGGGTAGGTTATATAATTATTTCTCTACTGTGCATGTTCCTCTACATCTGATTTTAACCCTATGCACCCCCAGTTATGCAGAAGCATAAGATGATAAGTAGAGATTCTACTTTTCCTCACTGTGCATGCACCTAAAACCATTTCAAGCCTAATTGGCCCTTATAATTGTCAGACCTGGGAACTGGAAATACGCTTGAGTAGAAATTGTGACTTTGATTGTTAGGTTGGGAAAGGATACCATTGTTTCAGAGATGGGAGAGCATGTAACCCATACAAATGGGGGATTGAGTGGTTTTGAGGTTGCTAGGTGCATTGTTTAGAGTGGCTATATGTGTGTGCATTGTATGTGCAAGTACAGGAATTAGGCTACCAAGGACATTTTTCCAAGGGTTTGTGGATAACTCAAAACTAAATAGTGGTCCCACTAATTGTCTCCTATACTTTTACCTGACTTCACTATCAGTCCTTAAGACATTTTAATTTCTGGAGCATGTTAGATTCTGGATTTTTAGATGAAGAATGCTCAGTTTGTACTAACATTTCCCTTCCTGCTCTTGGTTTTAAATGGAACAGTCATCTTCTTAATGTTTTAGTTAAAACAAAGGTAGGATTGCATCATATGTGGAAGTATTAGGCAGAGACTCTTTTCTCAGTGGAATTCTGAATACAAAAATAACAGCTGATCAGGATGATGTAACCAGTCATTGCCAGTGGCCTTTCTTTTAAAGACAGGATCTTGTGTAAGGCTAGCCTGTAGACCAGGCTAGCCTCAAACTCAGAGAGCAGCCAGTCTCTGCCTCCCAAATGCTAGGATTGTAAAGAACTTGTAAAGAACGGTATGGGCTAACAAAGGTTTTTGCTGCAGTAGCAACTGCTCTCTGGAAATTGGATCTTGGCCTTCTACTATGGGCTAAGTAAGTGCTGATGAAGACATCCCTGCTATCTCAGACATCCCTGCTATCTCTAGAGCAGTACTTGTCAACCAGGGCTTTATGGACAAGGTCTTTAGAAACTGCTGCTGCTCCCTTCTCCACAGGGATTCTGTTGTCTCTCTTCTCCCATAACACCTTAGAGAATCTCTAAATAATGGTGATAGCAATTAACATTCATTGTGCTGAGCCTGAGCCAGATTCTGTTCTAAGGACTTCATGTGTTAATTAATTTAGTCACAGTAATCAGCATATGAGAGAGATTTTATTTTAGGCTGAGGCCTAGTGAGGTGAAGAAATTGCCCAAGGCTGCATAGTGAGTTATAGGACTGGTTATAATGAAACAGGGGACCTGACCCAGCAGACTGCTTCACAGCCCCTGCTCTTAACCACGGCCTCTGTTGAGTGAGAGGGTGTATTGAAGTGAGAGAATTCACCATCTTCATAGGCCTCAGCCCTTATTTAATACAGCTTTAGCTAATAACACTGTTGGATTTTTATAACAGTCTCAATATAAAGATGGAAAAGAAATACAAAAACCAAACCAATAGCATATAGAAACTGGTGGGCAACTCTGACAACCACCTGACGAGGCCGACCTGATCCTGTCTGAGCTCTGCGGGCTCCGGCTCAGCAGGATTGGGCCTGCTTAGGACATGCATGGATGGGAAACTGGTGGACAGGATATTTGAAGACTCTCCCAAGGAGGGAAAGGATAATACAGGGAAGGTCAGCTGTAGACCTGTCTCTGGTAGACATGCATGGAATTTAGGGAATTCTACTTAAGATTGGAGTCTGAGCTGCAGAAAAAAGGGTTGAAGTTAAAGTGTGCAAATATGTTTGTATTCCGCTACAAAGCTTATGCCTAAGCACCAGGAAAGCCCAGTTAGTTACCCCTTTAAAGACAAAGACTCATTTAAAGGGTGACTTTGTTAGATTTGAATGATGCACTAAGGATTGAACCAGGGCCTCAACATGCTAGCAGGTTCTCTATCATTGAGCTGTGCCCTGACTCTAACCAAGTGTTTTGTTTTTTGTTTTTTGTTTTTTGTTTTTTTGTTTTTTTTTTTTTTAAACAACTCTTTAATGCTTGGTTTTGGTGGTAACACATAGCCAGCATGAGCGGATGCTCTGGGTGTTTTGTTCTCACTGTCCTTTCTGACATCCTGCTGAGCTGGCTTAATGCAAAGAGCTGCTGCCTGCATCTGTTCCCTTGCCAATGCCTTTGAGAAGGTGTTGAAAATTTGGTGTGTTAATTAAAGTTAATATATTATTTGGCTACTCTAATCAATAGTTAAGTGATATAAAATCATCAGAAGATATATTTTTTCTGCAACAGCCTCATTTCTCCTCAGGAGCAGTTTGGAGGTGAGTAACATGCTGGTTCTGATTAAGCATTCTTGCTGAGCAAGGTTTCCAGACTGCATGCTGCTTCTTAATCCCAGCAACTGGCTAGTTTCAATGCAAGGAGTGTTTTTAAATAGCTTGATGTTTTCTAAACCCATGGGCTTTAGAATTTCAAATCTTGGCACACTGTGGTGCCATATTAAA
Organism: Mus minutoides; assembly: GCA_902729485.2. Taxonomy (NCBI): domain Eukaryota; kingdom Metazoa; phylum Chordata; class Mammalia; order Rodentia; family Muridae; genus Mus; species Mus minutoides. The sequence goes on from LR755131.1 coordinate 580,695, forward strand.
TGATAGACATGCCGTGATTGTGGATCCAAGAGTGATGAGACTGGCTTTGCAGGGGGAAGAAACTTGTCCAGCAGCTTTTCAAGAAGCCTAGACAGTAAAGCAGCCTTGGGCCTTGAATCAGGAGTCAGAATTGATGGGTACATCTTGATGTGCTGCTGCTATGGCTGTGTATGGCCACCTGATGCAGGAGACATGCCAAATGACTTACAAAGTGCTCCAACCGCAGGCTTCTTTTTTTTTTTTTTTTTAAACATCATTCTCTACTGTGAGTTGGGGGAAATCTTACAAAATCTTCTATCAAAACATATTTTGGTCTGCTTAGAGCCCTTTTTAGAAAGGTCTGTGGAGCTCAGTGTTAAAAATATGTAATCATATACCCAAGAGAAATTTAAACATACATCCACCTAAAATATCACAGTGGCATTTTTTATGAAGCCAAATAATGGAAATAGTTGAGCTGGCCAGTTGTCGAACAGATAATATGTTGTGTATCTATGCCCTGCAGTATCATTCAGCTGTTTAAAGAATGAGCTCCTGACAGAGCAACACGAGCCTGAAAACCTTTACATTCATGAAGAGGCCAATTGAAAAAGACTGTTCTGTCAGTGCCTAGTCTCCAGAGAAACACAAGTAGGAATGATTTGAGGCAATTATTTGTGCGGTTGGCAAGTCCAAAATTTGTATGGAAGGCCAGGCAGCCTGGAGTTAATGCTATCATATTGAGGTAGTTTCATCTCTGCTGACCCCAGAACTGTTCTGAAGTCATTGAACTAAGTAGGAGACCATGGACATTATGGAAGTTAATCTGGCTGCAGATATTAATTTTATCACTAAAATTCTTCCAAGCAGCATAAGATAAGCACCTGGTTAGGTAGTTTGGTTCTGCAGTTAAGTGAGCACACAAAGTTGATTATCACATTGCAAGCTCTCATTTCCATTAGCTGTATAAACAAATGCATCGTGATAGAATGTTCACTAGTGGTTGCCAGACCCATCACTCAAGAGTAAGTGATTCTTTTTGAGGTGGTTATTCTGAAACTCTGCATATACCAAAAGAGATTTAACTTGTGGAATGCTGCCTGTGAGCTGCCTGTGAGCTGCCTGTCTTAGTAAACTTGAATCAGGTGTCACATTCCTGGTAGTATTTCTAGATCTGAGGTCTAGAAATTCTCAATTCAGTTTACAAAGATGTAGGCTAATTATAGGATCCGATTGTTTCCTAGCCTGGGTGACTAGAAAATAATTGGTGTTGTCTTGGGATTTCTCTGTCAGGGATGAGTCAGTCGTGAACACTGCCGTCATGCGAGGTTTTCAGGTTGGATGAGGCCTGCCTTCTCAGCCAGCTGCTTTTTTAGTTGACTAATTTACTTGGAACTTGAGCTTGTTTCAAGATATATTGTGTTTGTCGGCCCTGTAGTAAGCAGATCCTTTGGCTTTCCTCCAAGGATGCCATACACAGGATGGGAGATGAGGGTGATAGGCTGTCTGTCATACACAGTATGGGAGAGCATGGCGGGTGGGGGAGGTGATAGGCTGTTTGTCATACATGGGATGGGAGAGCATGGGGATGATAGGCTGTCATACATAGGATGGGAGAGAGCTGGGGGAGGTAGGGGGGAGGAGTGATAGGCTGTCATACATAGGATGGGAGAGAGCTGGGGGAGGTAGGGGAGAGGAGTGATAGGCTGTTTGTCATACACAGGATGGGAGAGCAGGGGGGTGATAGGCTGGCTGTCAAACACCTGTTTAGAGAGCATTGGAGTTTATAAACTGCTAGCTTTTTCCACAAAGATGGTTTTTACAGCCAGCACAGACACAGATTCAGTAGATAAAAAGAGCATCTGTCTTACATAACAGAAAGGGTTGGAATATAGCCCAGTAGTAGAGTGCCTGGCACGTGTGAGGCCTGGGTTTCTTCTTAAGCTGTGACTTTTTTTTTTTTTAATTGCTGGCCCATAAATTATGTCCAAAATGATCCCACACCTGAGAATTAGCTCTGTTTATCATGCTTCTTTCTTTAATAGATATTTAAGAGATTGAAGTCTTTTTCTTTTTTTTTTTTTTTTTTAAATTTATTTATTTATTTTATGTATATGAGTACACTGTAGCTGTACAGATGGCTGTGAGACTTCATGTGGTTGTTGGGAATTGAATTTTTAGGACCTCTGCTTGCTCTGGTCAGCCCCGCTTGCTCTGGTCAACTCTGCTCGCTCAGGCCCAAAGATTTATTTATTATTATACATAAGTACACTGTAGCTGTCTTCAGACAGCACCAGAAGAGGGCGTCAGATCTCATTATGGGTGGTTGTAAACCACCATGTGGTTGCTGGGAATTGAACTCAGGACCTTCAGAAGAGCAGTCAGTGCTCTTACTCACTGAGCCATCTCGCCAGCCCTGAAGTCTTTTTCTTTCAGGGTTCAAATCATCCTTATTCCTGTTTCAGTCACTCTCTTTATGCAGTTACTTAAAAACCAAAGTCCATAAAAATAACATCTGTGTCTGGGCAGTATTCGTGATCTTGGTATTTCGGGAACCAGTGTAAAGGAGCTTGTGTAGCAAATTAATATTTAATGAACTTATATGCTACAGTTGAAGATTACAGAGAACTGCTCTTCCTTGTTCTTTCCCTCCCTCTTCCCTTCCTCTCCTTACTTTGTTTTCTACGTTTTCTGCAGTACTGGCTGGGGAGTGAACTCAGAGCTGATACATATTAGACAAATACTCTTCTTCTGAGCTCACAACCCAGCCCCTAGCCTATATATTTGTAAAGGGTTGTTACTTATAGCTTTTATTCTGCTTTTGTTTTTAGAAAAGGTACAGTTTGGCGGTGGGGCCTCCAAAGAAAGACCCAAAAGTGAAAGGTGTCCAGTCGGCAGCCGTGCAAGCTTTCCTTAGGCGGAAAGAAGAGGAGCTTAGACAAAAAGGTATGTGCATGTGCTACATCTCAGTCTGTCTGCCACCAAACCCGTGTGTGTGTGTGTGTGTGTGTGTGTGTGTGTGTGTGTGTGTGTGTGTGTGTAAAAACATCCTGACAGCTTAGTAGTTTGGGGATGTTGTATGTGTGTCTGGGTTAACTTTATAGACAAATATGTGTGTGCATGTGTGTAAATGTGCTCATAGGTTGGTTATTTGGGTTTTTTCTAACCCCATCTCACCTACCCACAAGGCTTTGTGGAGCTGGCCACAGTGATATTCACCGGTCATCGCAGGTATTCAATAGGCTGAGACAAGCTCATTTATTGAGCTCAGAAGCTTCAGAGCAGCTGGGACAACACAGCGAGGCCTTATCTCTTGAGGGAAGATGGGGAGACATGAAAAGGCCTGGTGTATCAACCCTTTAACTAGCCATAATATGTCTCCAATTCTTTACCTTGGTCCTGGCATTGTTATAGATATCCATTGATTCATCCTTAATGTCTCCAGTGGGTACTGCTATCCTATTGATTTGGTATATTTATGAGTCATTTTGTGCATTTTTAAGCAAAAGCCAAGTCCCTTACCTGCTTAGTCATACAGAGAAGCTCATATATGACCCACTTGTGTAGGAATTACTCAGTTTTGTTAGATGACTTCCTCATTTGACACAAATCTCTAGAAACCATAACTCAGCATTGAGCTTTGACTGTGGACTGGCATCACATGAGCGGCTGCTATGTTGAGACTGTTGAGATAATGTGCTCTTGTTTTATTCCTTTCAGCCTTGGAAGAGAAAAAAAGGAAAGAGGAACTATTGAAAAAGCGAATTGAGCTCAAACATGACAAAAAAGCAAGAGCCATGGCCAAGAGGACAAAGGACAACTTCCATGGTTACGATGGGATTCCTATTGAGGAAAAGACAAAGAGGAAGCAGATGGTGGAAAGCCACCTGAACCAGGGAACTCATCAGGAGTACGATGTGGAGGAGGAAGACTTCATAGACTACAATCAGGCCGAGCTGGACCAGGACTATGAGGAGGAGCAAGAGCCTCCCAAGGTTGAAAGCAAACCAAAGGCCCCCCTTAAAAGTGCCCCATCACCCATGAACTTCACTGACTTACTGAGGCTAGCTGAGAAGAAGCAGTTTGAACCAGTGGAGATCAAGGTAGTGAAGAAAGCAGAAGACAGGCCCCTGACTGCAGAGGAACTGAGGGAGCGAGAGTTTCTTGAACGAAAGCATAAGAAAAAGAAACCTGAACCCGACGCTAAACTACCTCCACCCGTGTTGAAAAGGGCACCCTCGCATAAAGACATCATGGGTACAAAGCCCAGCAGAGGTGCTGGGGACAGGCAGCTTGCTTCCAAAGGATTGCCCCCTCCTCATGCTGAGAAGAAAATCAGACCCAGCATAGCCAGTGAGAAACAAGTAGCTTTGTCTTCACCCAAATCCCTGCCAGGCGAGAGGACCAAGATAGGATCTGGCAGTAGCACCCAGCCCTCACTTCGGGAGGGTCATAACAGGCCTGTCTTCAATGGGGCTGGAAAGCCCCACCCTAGCACATGTTCACCAAGTGTCCCAAAGACTCCTGCTAGCGGCACTCAGAAATCTGCTTCTGAGCACAAAGCCAAAAAACCTCTTCCTTCTCATCCGAGCCATTCCAAGCCTGGGCCCACGGTTCAACAACACAGCAAAGCTAAGAGTCCAGGTGTCAGACAGCCAGGCAGCAACTCTGGCTCTGCTCCTGGGCAGCCTAACCCAGGGACAGCTCGTCCCACACTTAGTTCTGGCCCTGTGCCCAGGCGCCAGAATGGCAGCTCCAGTTCAGGACCTGAGCAGTCAGTCAGTGGGATCAGAAAGCTGGCCAGCAATTCGGATCCCTCTGGACGGACACTCAATGGCACAAATGGTCCCGGACGACCTGCAAGCAGCTCAAGTGGCCCCGGTCGACCCATCAGTGGGTCTGCTGGTTCCGGGAGACCTGTGGGCAGTTCTGGAGGCCGAGGGCAGCCTGTAAACAGTCCACATGACCTTCGACGACCAATGAACAGTCTTAGCTCTCCTGCGCGGGCAGTCGGTGGCCCTGGGAGATCCATAAGTGGTTCCATTCCAGCTGGACGAACTGTTAATTCAGGCCCTGGAAGACCAGTGAGCAGCTTAGGACCTGGACGAGCAGTTAGTAACCCAGGCCTCCCCACAAAGCCCAGATGTACTGTTGTCTCAGAAACAATTTCTTCGAAGAATATTATTAGTCGGTCAAGTAATGGACAGATAAATGGAATGAAACCTCTCCTCTCTGGCTACAGACCTGCTCAAGGTAAAGTTGACCCTTATCCTAAAGAGTATATTTATCACTAGGCCTTAGGAGAAAGTACCTAGCTTTATATAATCAGGAACCCTGTGACCACTTCCACCAGCCCTGTAATGTGGTCATTGTTGATAGTGGAAAAGAGGCTTATCTAGGATCCTCAGTTGACAGCCCCCACCTCCTTCTCACATGCAGTATTGTGATGTGTGAGGGGGTGACTGGACATAGCGGGTGGTTTGTAGGATAATGTTCTACATGGAGACTAAGACTTGGAGATGAGAGGATGATTAACAACTTAAGTCTTTGCTGCTGTCATTCAGCAGGTGTTTACGGAACACCTCTCCTATACAGCTGCTATTTTAGACTGTCCTGAGTTCTGTTCCTTTTCATGGGTGGTGTCACTTGGCGCTTTAGGAATCTGCCGTCTTAGAGTTGAGAGTCCTTGACAGCTGCATGCTGTAGGCATTGCATGCCGCACATGCCCTTGTTAAAGCACTTGTTAGGACCCATGGAGAGGACAAGAAGAAGGAAACCTAGGGCAGAATTCCTCGCTTTACAGTCAGACTAGAAAGTTGCTCTCAGATGCTGGTCTGTTGTTGAGTACCTGTCTTTTGCAAAGTTGTTCTTCAGTTTTGGGGTTGTTTGCTTCTTGTTTTGTTTTGTTTTGTTTGTTCATTTGTGGGGGTAAGGTTTGTTTTGTTTTGTTTTTAAGACAGATAGTCCATATTGACCTGGAATTTACTGTATAGCTGAGGGTGACTTTTAATGTCTAGTCCCAACCTCGACCTCCTGAGCGCTGGGATTACCAGTGTATACCAACATTGCTGTGTTGTCCGGGACTTCAAACTTATAACTCAAATTTTCAAGCCCAGAGAGCTGAAACTTTGGGCATGTGCAGGTCGTTGAATTTTTAAGTGAAAAGAAAATTTCACTTTCTTCAAAGAAAAATGGGGAACTACTTTTGGTATGCTTATTTGGTAAAATGAAAAAATAAATGATTCTGTGGCAGTTTGTAGCTTGACTCAGTTTCAGAAATTTTACTGATCTCTTAAATCCCAGAAGTCTGCATAACTAAGCTAGAAAACATGACAGGGCACCGAGGCACACTGAAGTGCCACAGTGTACTCTGCTTTCAGGGGTGCCATCTTAGGGTCAGTTTCTCTGACTCCTAGTGACATGGTTCCCGCAGGAACTATCTCTCCATACAGTGTTCTTACAAGCCCTGGCTTTTGTTCTTAGGTCCTCAAAGGCTTCCCTTCCCTACTGGCTACAAAAGGCCTCGAGAGTATGAAGAAGATGATGATGATGAATATGACTCGGAAATGGATGATTTCATCGAAGATGAAGGAGAACCTCAGGAAGAAATATCCAAGCACATTCGAGAAATCTTTGGCTATGACCGAAAAAAGTAAGCTGAAGATTTACCTAAACAAACCCTTATCATCTGTAGGAGAGAAACTAGCAGTTGAGGCATTAAGTGCTTAGCTAGAAACCCTTGGGTGGTGATGGTTCTCAAAGATTTAGTCTTAGAGCATGTGCTGACTAGTTTTTAATGTCAGCTTGTCATAGCCTAGAGAGAACTTAACACAGGAAGAAAAAAAATTAAGAAAATGCCCCAGTGAGATTGGCCTTTCGGCAAGTCTGTAGTGCATTTTTTTGATAGTGGATTTGGAAAGGCCCCCAGCTCTCTGTGGGCAGTGTCACTCCAAGGTTGGTAGTCCTGGGTGCTGTAAGTAAGCTGGCTGAGTGAGCTCTGAGGAGCAAGCCAGCCAGCAGCCTCTGCATCAGCTGCTACTTCGAGTTTTTGCCCTGGCTTCTCTGGGTAATGGACTTTATAAACAATAAAATCAGCCCTTTTCTCCTAGGGTTGTTTTTGGTCATAGCAATAGAAACTTTAAGATAGGGCACATGATAGTTTCTAATGAATTCACAGTATTTATGATGCCTTTGTAGGTAAGCTGCTTTCTTTAAAACAAAGATGGGAGTGAAGCAGGATATGGGATAGAGATAGATGGCTGTGGAGCCAGAGGTAAACTGAAGCTTTGGAAGAGCTAAGTGAGGGCCTGAGTGTATAAGACAGATGAGCCCTAGCACACTTCCTATGACAAAGCCTTTACACTCCTTTAGAAACCATCTGAGATACACAGCCCAGTGGGAGGAGGAAGCAGTTGCTCTGGAGCTAGAAGCAGCCAGTGGAGCAGCAGCACTGTCTGCTAAGCCTTGCCGTTAGCTTCTCTGCCTCAGTTTACTGTTGGGGAAGGTCTTGTCTCCCAGTAGTCATGAAGTCTAATGAAATTTAGATAAATTTTCATATAACAATTTCAGGATTTAAATTATTAGATAAATGTAGCTGCTTGAGGACACCTTGTCCAGTTTGGTGCTTTTGTTAATGCTGGGTTCTGGAAGACTTGCCTTGTAGGCACCTAAGGCTCTTTTACCACAATACCCATTTCTACCCACTCTCTACCATTCTCACTCCCAAACAAGGCAGGAGGAATCCTAACACTGAGTAATTTAGTTGTAATTGTTAGCAGGTTGGTTTTGTAATGAGAGGCTGTAGCTCTTTAAGAAAATTGAATCTTGCCGGGCGTGGTGGCGCATGCCTTTAATCCCAGCACTTGGGAGGCAGAGGCAGGTGGATTTCTGAGTTCGAGGCCAGCCTGGTCTACAGAGTGAGTTCCAGGACAGCCAGGGCTATACAGAGAAAAAACAAAAACAAAAGAATATTGAATCTTGCTGGGCAGTGGTGTCACACACTTTTTCCCCAGCACTTGGAAGGCAGAGGCAAGAGGATCTATCTCAGAGTTTAAGGCTAGTCTGGTCTGCAGAGAGAGTTGCAGGACAGCTTGGGCTATTACACAGAGAAACCCTGTCTCAAAAAAAAAAAACAAAAGAAAAATTGAATCTCTGTTCATTTTTTAACTTTGCTTTCTTGCCAGATATAAAGATGAAAGTGACTATGCCTTACGTTACATGGAGAGCAGTTGGAAGGAGCAGCAAAAGGAGGAAGCCAAGAGGTGAGCAGGAGGTGGCGTGGTGTGCAGAAACATCTCAGAAGCCCGCAGCTGCCTGGGCCCCAGTTCTCTGGATGGTGGTGCTGCTGGCTGGCTGTAAAGGCTGCAGACAGATTCCCTGCCTTTCTAAGGTTTTCCCATTTGTAAAACTAGAATATACTGCTTTTCTCACTGAAGCTTGTGAGGGTTAGGACAGTATGTAGCCACGTGCTTGCAGCGTCTCCTGTGTGATGTGTAGTAAGACTAGAAGCCTCCCACGTCTGCCATGGGCTGTTTGCTTTTCTGTGCCCATCAGACTTGTCTTGGTGTTGGAACTTGTAATTTTGCTACCTCGGGGATCTCATGGGAGATGAGATTCCCTCCACCTCCTTGTTTGACTGCCCAGTTGTGAGTTCCCAAGAGTTTCTTAGGTAAGGGTAACAAATGATTACTGTGCTTATAGTGTTAATAATTCCCTATTATAGAGGAATAATTTACCTCGGTCCCATCAAGAATATGAACTATTAATGAATGAATGTTTCCTGGGTTTTTATACTTAGTGTGTATGTCGGGGGAGGGTCACTTATCTTCTACCTTTATGTGGCTATCAAGGATCAAACTAAAATCATGATGCTTCTTTATTTTTAAATGTTTTTGAAAAGGGTGAAAAGATTGCTCCATGGTTAAGGAGAACTGCTCTCCTAGAGAACCGGAGTTTAGTTTCCAACACCCATATCAGGTGGTCCACCCCACCTCAGCCCGTGGAATCTCTCTTCTTCTGTCCTAGATACCTGCACTTATATGCACATACATAGACATTTATTTAAAGGGGGCGGTTGTTTATGTAGCCCTGGCTGTCCTGGGAATCACTCTGTAGACCAGGCTAGCCTTGAACTCACAAAAATCTGCCTCCCAAGTGCTAGGATTAAAGGCATTCACCACCTTACCTGGCCTCATAGTCTTATTTTACTTTTTAGTCATTCTTGTTGTGAAATCTTTATTCTACATTTTTCTGTCTGTAAGCCTGTTTTAAATTGTGTGTGTGTGTGTGTGTGTGTGTGTGTATTATGTCCTTGTCACATAGGCAGACTCATCAGCCAGTCCACATGAAAGTTCAGTTGAGATGCCAATCCTGCTTTTTAAAGTTGTAATTTCATGTATGTTAACACTATCCTTTAAACAATCTCTCCGTAGTTTAAGACTTGGTATGCAAGAGGACTTAGAGGAAATGAGGCGTGAAGAGGAGGAACTGAAACGTCGAAAAGCCAAGAAGCTGAAGCGACACTAGCTGCTGCTGCTGTGGATTCTGGGAGGGACACTGCAAGGATCGCCTGCCTTCAGACTGAGCAAGCCTCTTCCCGGCTTAGATTCACACATGGGCATGCAAGAGGAAGGAATACATACTGTCGTTTGCAGGCTATCATTTGAGTGTGCAGTGTTTTCAAATAGTCCAGGGTGGAACCTATAATGGAGAGGATACGATGCTGGCCATGTGCTCCGTGAAGTTAGCCATCCACAGGTGCCGGCCGGCCTTGATCCTGATGAGCTATGCACGCTTTGTGGGACCACTCACCAGTCAGCTGATCGATGTTCCTTTGCTACTTCAAAAGGAGAAAGATGGATGTGTGAGTAGGGTACCACCCAGATCGCAGTCTGACTTGTCCTTAGGAAGGGCTTGGCCCTTCTGTGAATGCTGCCAGCAATAAAGTGACCTGTCCTAGTCTATGTTTGAACTGAAAACCCAGGAAAGAGTAGGTTTTATAGATATTCTATTAGTCTCGTCCCTGTGACTTTGACACACAAAATAGAATGAATTATATTGTACTTAGCTTATGCGGATTGGATGCTAAGCATTCTTAATTGATCTTAGGTAATAAAACTTTTAAGTTAAAATACAAATTTTGCCAGAACAAAAATGTTCTTTTCCAGTTTTCCTTTCAAGCTTTCTGTTCTGTTGATTTTACATGAAGTAGATGAGAGGGCCCTGACTATATGGTGATTGTTTTTTGTTTGTTTAATTCCTTTTTATATTAAAGAAAGATGGTTATTCAGATATTAGATATTTGAAAGGGTAGTTTAAAAATTAGCAAGCAACATGTATTTTGGCCCCTTCTGCTTTATTCTCCCCCAATTACAATGCTATTTGGGACCCTAAGGTGCCCCTGTACCTCTTGATGTTAATAACATTGCATTTTTAGCATAAATTCCTTAGAAAATGTTGATGACCAAAAAGCCAAATGTTTAGTGTATCAGGAATACCACCTTCTCTTTGTCCGCATTGCACTTTTATTTCTAACTATGCACTGTGAAGGGAATGTTTCCTGTTGGTGTGAAACCTTCTTAAGTTCTATCCTGCTTAAAGCCAGACCTACAGACGTAATGCCATTTCAACCTGGAGTCCATCCAGGCTGATGTATGGTCTGGCTGGAAGGAAGCCATGTCTTAAGGACAGTCAGCAACAGAAAATGAAATAACATGCTAGAGACTGGAGTGTGGAGGGTTGGGAGCGGCCAGAATTTGGTTTGTGGAATGATCCACAATGTATCTGGCTTTCTTAAACTGTTAAGCCATGAGGGGTGGGAAGCCGGAGAGGCTATCCTACAAAGAACTCTTATTTTTCAACAGGTCCAGGCTTTATGCATTTGTCCATGATGTCTCCATTCTTAAGCTTGAGTATTATGGGTAATCATGTTTTGCCTTCCTTTGTGGGACCATTTGACCCAGTCCTTAAAACAAACTCGTTTTGAATTGAGTTTCAAACTTTGAGAAAGTGCAAGGATTTAATTTTAGAGGGTATAGACCTCTCCATGTAGGTCTTTATACACTGGTAGCAGAAAGTCTATTAACTTCCCTTTCCCTAACTCATGGTTAATATAAAGGAAGTAATATTCCACTTGATAAGTAGGTTTGAAATGTTGTTATTGCTATAACTTGTGTTCTTCCCTGCCTTTGTGATTTTCATATTCATACTCTGGAATCTGTAATTGCGGTCAAAGTTACTGGTGGCTGAAAGTTTACTGTACTCAATTTCAGGGTGCAGCTGTTTGCACAGAAAGGCGCCATTGTGCTAGATTAAAGTTTCAGAACTTGGTAGAGTGAGGTTGTAATCTCTCATGTATGAATGCATTTCTGTAATAGACATGCATCAACTTTACATAAGTACTCTTGTGTGGCTCATTAAAAACACACACAGGAAAGATTGTAAGTCCAAATCCTGTCTTCCATTTTGCTCTTCTGTATTTCCTGACCACTTAGAAAAAGTTCACAAGCCTTTGAAGAAACAGCAGCAGGCTGTTATTGTTTTCAAGGTTTACAAATTAAGTGCTTGATTTTTAATGTATTCTATCTACTGTTTTGATTTTCAGATTTTGACTCAATATTTGAAGATGTGCCTTTTATTGGGTGATGTTAATTCTCGAATGTAGTAATGTTGTTTCACAATTGTAATGTTACATGATCATGGGTGTGACATTCTCTAACAAATTATGCGATAAGAAAGTCATTTTCATGGAACTCGTGGCTCTGATTGCACAGTCCCCTTGCTAAAGCAAAGGGCACTCTTTTAAGGCTACTTCAGAACTGGTCTTTGTATTTTCTCTAAGCGATGGGTGTAGCCATGTCCATTTAGATGCAAGGTACCAACCACATGTCACAGGCAACCCTACGTGTGTGCCACGAGAAAGTTCAAAGACTGTAACAAAGTCTACAGGAACTCAAAATTTCATTTTTGTAATGGTAACCCCCAAGATTTTCTCCAAGAAATAGATTATTTTGTATTTTATAACTTAAAAGCAGCTAGTAGTACATTTCTGAGATATAGCAGGAGACCAAAACATTTTTCGAAAGAGAATAAATATATAAAGAGAGACTGGTTGTTTTATTTTCAGTGTGCTGATTAGACTATTTATTTTGTGAGTGAATGTGATGAAATACATATTCAGGTGTTTAGTGTGTGATTAAGAGTGGAATATAGATTTCTTTGGCATTGTTAAATCCATGATGTCTTTTACATAATGGACAAATCAAATATGAAAGAGAAACACTTTGACATAGCTTAGCTTGTTTCCTGGTGCTGTTGACCTGCAGAAGAGGATACTTTTGCATATACAGGTGAATGTTTTGCAATTTATGTATACAAGAAATTGTAGGCATTAAAATATTTTATTGATATTTTTACTGGTTTTCATTTCTTGAGCAAAACTTGAAGCTGTTCCTTCTCACCTGGAACACTGTGCTAGCTCGGAACCTCTACAGAGGCTTACTAGGTTCTCAGGTGAGGCTTGTCCCTTGGACACGCTCCTGATTGTTCCCTCTTATATACCTGTGTCTGCTGATTTCCCCTCTACCCTTCCACCTCAGCTAGAACACCATTGTGTTCTCAGACACCAAGTTAAAAAAAAAAAAAAGGAAAATGGGGCCTGGAGAGGTTGCTCAGCGGTTAAGAGTATCTGTTATCCTTGTAAAGGACTCATTCAATTCTCAGCATCCCCACTGTGGCTCAATACCAGTTCCAAGGGCTCTGACACCCTCTTCTAATCTCCACCAGTACCATGCAGGCAAAACACTCAACACATGAAAAAAAAAAAACCTGGATGTGGTTAGAGCCATGGAATCTAGCTTTGTGACTCTGGGTCTTGAAGGTTTCTTCAAATGGAAAAGAAACAGCAGAGCTGCTATTTAATTCCTCTTGTCAGGCTTATCAGTTCAGATTCCCTCTAACAAACAAGCTTGAAGAGCTGGAGAAATGGCTCAGTGGGTAAAGCGTGCTCCCTGGACAAGCTTAGGACAGGAGTAGCAAGTAGCACACACACAAGCAGATGGGCACCCTACACCCATGTGTGAACCCACACACAAGCAGATGGGCACCCTACACCCATGTGTGAACCCACACACAAGCAGATGGGCACCCTACACCCATGTGTGAACCCACACACAAGCAGATGGGCACCCTACACCCATGTGTGAACCTACACACAAGCAGATGGGCACCCTACACCCATATGTGAACCCACACACAAGCAGATGGGCNAAGCGGATGGGCACCCTACACCCATGTGTGAACCCACACACAAGCGGATGGGCACCCTACACCCATGTGTGAACCCACACACAAGCGGATGAGCACCCTACACCCATGTGTGAACCCACACACAAGCAGATGGGCACCCTACACCCATGTGTGAACCCACACACAAGCAGATGGGCACCCTACACCCATGTGTGAACCCAGCTCCAAGAGTGGCAGGACCGGAACCGGGGCTTGCTGGCTTCTAGCCAAGCCTGGGAAACGCGCCTCCCAGCTCCTCAAGACAGCTTACCTGGAAGCAAGGCAGTGATAGAAGACACCCAGTGCATTCTGGCTTCAGTACAGGCACAGAGATGTACATGGACTGACATGGTGGGTGATGAGGACAAGATGAGTCCTTAGGAATGTCATGAGATTAGCAGACACACCCATGTGTGCAGGGAATGTAGATAACTTGACCCACTACAGTGTGCTGAGTCTAGGTCATATGAGAAATGTAAGCTACTAATAGTGTCTAGATTCCCAAATCACTATGAGTTACATGTGTGGATTTTATATTCACTCTCCTTTCCATAGGCAGGGTAATCTTGGGGGCCAGAGAATGAACTGATGTATAAAGTGCTTGCTGAACAAAGGAGTCTCTGAGTTCAGAGTTGCAGCACATAAAAGGGAGGCATGGTGGCAGCCATCTGTAAACCCAGCACTTGGCATTGCAGAGATGGGCTCCCAAGGCTCCCTGGCTGGCCAGTCTAATCAAGGTAGAGAATGATAACACCAGCCATTGACTCTCCACACAGGTGAGCACACAGACACACTCTCAGTGCAGGACCTCTTAAATGGTAAGTTCTCCAAATAACAGTTTTCTGTGTAAACTACAGGGCTACTTTGCTGGGGCAGATCTGTTCTCTCTCTCTCTCTCTCTCTCTCTCTCTCTCTCTCTCTCTCTCTCTCTTTTTTTTTTTTTGGTTTTTTCAAGACAGGGTTTCTCTGTGTAGCCCTGGCTGTCCTGGAACTCACTCTGTAGACCAGGCTGGCCTCAAACTCAGAAATCCGCCTGCCTCTGCCTCCCAAGTGCTGGGATCAAAGGCGTGCGCCACCACTGCCCGGCTCAGATCTGTTTTCTTAAACAGTAGAACCAGGTATTTATCTTACCTCCCCCCACCTCTATTACACTCATCTCAGTTTTAAAGTGTGTGAGATCTTAGGGCTCAGACTCCTGACTTATTAGCTGCTTAGATCTCATATTTAGGCTCCCATCCCTGGACTCAAATTCACTGGATCACATTGAGAGCTGGTTAGGTTTTGTTTCTATGTATCTTATCTTTTAAAGGATCATCAGAGGTCTAGAGATGGCTCAGATTCAGAGCATGACCTACCCAAGAGCTCTTGCAGAGGACCTGCTGCACCCACATTGGGCACCTCACAATCACCTTACACTCCAGGGGAATCAGAGGCCTGTGTATGGCTGGCCTCCAATGCTCAGGGCATGTCTTTAATCCCAGTACTTGTGAGACAGAGGCAGGTGGAGCTCCGAATTCACGGTCAGCCTGTTCTATAGAGTTCCAGGACAGTAAGAGAAACCCTGTCTCTAAATATCAAAAATAATAATAAAAGGAAATATTTTAAAAGGAATTTTGGGCAACTTCTTTGGGTTTTTTTCAGGGGAGGGATGTATTTAAGCAGCAAGATTGGTCTTGTTTGACCATGGCTTTTGCACATAAGGCATAGGTGTTCCTGGTGAATTCCTGTGTCTAAATCTCTCCCGTGCTGGCAAGCAAGACACCTGAGACTCCTAGCTTCTCTTTGGTCGCTTTGTAAAATGAGGCCAACACCCAGCTTTAGTGGGTCCAGGTGAAGATGAAAAGCTCACTTTAGCATCTCCAATTGGAATGAGTCATCCACACACAGCTCCCTTACCCCTCTTCATGCCTGCACGGGGTAATTTTTTACCTTTGGACCCTGGACTTGGAGTATATTATATGGAAACTGGGCCTAAAATTCATTACTTAAGATTACAGAACAAGAGGCAGTTTAAACTAGTTGTCTCAGTCTTAGAGGCTCCAACAAACAGAACGTGGTCATCACCCATTCATGCCCACCTGCCTCATTCTCCATTAGAATGTTGCTTTTGTTCTTAAAAAGTGTGGTAACTACACAGAATATGACAAAATAATGTGCGATTACTTTATGCGAAACCTACAACAGGAACTGTGCTGTTGGGTGATCTTCACAGCTGCATGGGTTCACCAGGGTCATCTTTGTTTACTTCCAGAGGGGTCTGGGTGGGGAAACAAAAGCATATGTCAGGAGGCTCTAGCATTGCTTGGATGTGGGGCAGTCTGATCCTGTTAGCAGAAGGTGCTCAGCCCTGTGGGGAAACTAACAGAGTGCAGAGATGTCTGCCACCAGAACACGACTGGGTAGGTTTGCAGAAATGGGCTGATCTCAGAAATAATGCTGCCGGCTAAACATTTTAAGCATCCTGCCAGCTTTACAGACATTAATGTTGACCCTGGGTCACAAATACTCTTTACCTCCATTCTTAAATAAATATAAGAAAACACATGGGAAGCTGGGGTGTGGCTCAGATGGTAAAGTGCCCACCATGCAGGATGCCCTGCACTGGTCTGATCCCAGCACCACATAATCTTAGCAGTCAGGAGCCAGAGGTAGGAGGACCAAAGCAACCTTAGTTCTATTGCTAGTTCATCCTAGGCTGTGTGTGACATCTGCTCCTTAAAAGTATATGAAAGAAACCTGGCAGGCTCCCAGTTCTGAGTAGCCCACAGTAGGAGAAGGTAAATTACTGGCAACTTTTTCTCAAGAAAAGTGGAGATAATGTTTCTAAAGTCACTAAGAGTTAGATTGTCATGCTTCCTGTGTTAATGCCGGAGACTCTCCAGCAGTAAAGAAGTCACTTACAGCAGTAAAGAAGTCCACTTACCCCTCCTGGGGGATATTTATATCCCTTCCACATCGTTCCTGCAATGAGAACCATCCATAAGACAACGATCATTCTGGGCCGCCTTGGCTGCTGCTGTTGGCGGGGCTGGTTATTGGAAGGCCTGGATCTATCTGCAAAGTCCTGGGGATCCCTGGCTTCATTCCAGACCAGATGGTGGGTGGCCCAGCATGGCACTTCCTAACTGGCGAACTTTGAGGTCTAGTCTAAACTGAAATGGCCATTTTGGGAGGGCAGACTCAGACACTAATTGTGACATCAG
>LR755131.1:598341-894172 GCA_902729485.2 Mus minutoides
TGGGGGGCCTCAAGGGTTAGAGCGACAATGGTTGGCCAGGACATTAGGTTTGTTTGGATGAAAGAAACCTGGGAAAGGAGCTTCCCCCACTTCCTGTTTAGAACCTTAATAAACCATTTACATGATAAGCTATGTATTTGCTTAAACTACTCAAGGCAGAAAAGGATGGCTATGAATAACAAATCAGGACCACCTGGGTTGATGTGGGGTGCATGTAGGATTAACAAACGAAGCAGACAGCAGCCTTTAAGCTACCCCAGAAAGAAAAGTCTTGCACTTTGTGAAATGATACCCAGCCCCCATCTTGCTGTCTAAGCCTCCTGGTAACCTCCCTGGGAAAGGAACAAAAGGAAGACAGGAGCTGCTTCTGGGGCTCTTTCATGGCTGGCACACGGGCACAAAGTCATTTCTGTGGCTTAGAGTCACATAACTAAATAAACAGTGACTCAATAAACAGATGGCACTTCTTCCGTTACACCCACACAAGGTGACTGCTTTGAAGCAGTGGGGCTGAGGGAGAGCCAAAGACCAGCAGCTACCACCTCCTGCTTTCATTATACCTGAGGCTGGGGCTACCATCCCCTGCCTTCCGGGGTACTTTCTCCCCAAATCCTTCTACTCTTGACTCAGCATGTTAAGACTGTTTATCTATAAATGGTACTGCTCTAAAAAAATAAAATAAAATAAAACAAAGCTGGATGAAATGGATGGACTGCTATAAGCCCAGACTAGGGGTTGCTGAAAGGGTGTTGCCCTCTGTCCCCCGTGGGAGGAGTGTAAGAAATGCTGAGGTCTGGCTTGAACACACACACACACACACACACACACACACACACACACACCAATGAGGTAATTGTTCAGTGTTGTGGGTGACCCAGCCACTGTCACCAAAGTTCACTGACAGGTTCTCATTTTCACTTAGTAAAATTTGTAGGGGCTAGAGAGATGGCTCAGCAGTTGAGAGCACTGACTGCTCTTCCAAAAGTCTTGAGTTCAAATCCCAGCAACCACATGGTGGCTCACAACCATCTGTAATGAGATCTGAAGCCCTATTCTGGTATGTCTGAAGACAGCTACAGTGTACTTACATATAATAAATAAATACATCTTTCAATAAATAAATAAATAATTTGTAGTTCACTAGTTTTCAAACTTTGCATTAAACACCTTACATAGATTCCCAAATGTGACCTTCACAAAAATAGTGAAGGATCAAAATCTCTACAATTGTACCAGTGAAGAAACTGACATTCGCAAGATTTAAACCTCTCAAGTTCTCTCAGTCAATTGCAAAGTTAGGGCTTGATCTCAAGTTGATGTTAATTCTTGTTTCACAGACCTTCAGACAGACAGGCCATTAAAAGTGCTCATCCTGAAATGACTTATGCAAGCTAATGCCAGCCGTTTAAAACTCGAGTCTTTTTTTTTTTTTTTTTTTTTTTTGGTTTTTCGAGACAGGGTTTCTCTGTGTAGCCCTGGCTGTCCTGGAACTCACTTTGTAGACCAGGCTGGCCTCGAACTCAGAAATCCACCTGCCTCTGCCTCCCGAGTGCTGGGATTAAAGGCGTGCGCCACCACGCCCGGCTCGAGTCTTTTTTTAATGACCAGACCAAGAGTGGGCTTGTGCCTCCAAAATGTTTCTTAGTACCCAAGCTCAAGTGTCCAGTGTTTTTAAAGACAAAAGCCACAATTGTGTCAGTAGGGGGAGCCCGATCACATTGGTGATTTGGAGTAGCCTAGTAACACGTTTTCTTGCAAAACTCAGCAGTCGTTTTCCAGATACCAAATGACAATTATCTTTGATTTGCACAGCCTCTTAGTTATTTTAGTTTTATGTTTTAGCTTGCACAAGCATCAGGGTTTTTTTTTTGTTGTTGTTAATATGTCTGAGCCATGTTTAGGGTCACAAAGGTGTTGCCAAGACAGATGCAGCTGCTGGGTGGGTGGGTAGAAAGCTGAGAAGTATCTAAGCAGCTGCAAAGAAAAGTTGTGACAAGATGGCATTGCCTTTGTCCTTTCAATCTGAGCCCTCTATGGTGGCACATAACTGTAACACTAACACTCAGGAGGCAGAGGAAGGTAGATAACCTCTGTGGTCAAGTTTGATGCTAGCCTGCTCTACATAGTGGGTTCCAGGGCTGTGTCTCAAAAAAGAGAGAACAAAGACTCTATTTAGGAAGAGAAAGGAGATGAGGGAGGAGAATGAGAAAGAGTAAAAAGGAGTAACAGGATCAAAGTCTTTTATATGCATGGATATATAGATGCTCTTAATATAATTGTTATTATACATGTATGATAACATAGTTTCTATGGTTATAAACATACACAAATATGGTTTGAGAAAGAAGGGATTAATAAGTGGGAGTTGTTCAGAAGGAACCCTGTGAGGCACAGTTATTGACAGACTGCCCATCCTCAGCCTGCTTGCCCCAGCAGAAGCCCCCAGGCTTCTTCCCTTCCCTGCATCTCCAGCCATTCCCCTTCTATGGTTTGCCTGTTTCCCACAAGGGTAAAACTTTCCCCTGAACCTGCTGGGTGTCGAAGCATTCTGTGGCTCAGGGGACCCAGAACAACAGACCTGACTCACTCATAGCAGCAGCTCCTCCTCCAAAGCTTGGATCCTTCTTCGTGCCTTGTTCTCCCAACCAGGCAACCTCTCTTTCCACTTTAGAGTTGGAGGCTGAGTCAGAAAGAAAATTACAGGTAGACATGCCCCACTCATTGATGCCAAGGAAAGTCGCTGTGTGTGGTGATTAAGGAGGGACTGCTCAAACTATACCCCCAGCCCGATGTCCCTAATAGAAACTCATCTACTTGGTTTAAGTTAGTCACCGTGTTCAGTGTAAAATGCTGTAAAAACAAAAACAAAAACACACAAACAAACAAAATGAAAAATGTCATAAAGCCTGGATACAAGTGACATCTATCTAAGCAGAGATAGGGGACACTAACCCCTCCAAAGAAGAGTGTCCCCATGGATGAGGAGCATATACTGGCTTCGTTCTGTCACATCCTGACTTCCAATTAGCGGTAAAAACCCTTTCCTACTTGGTCAGAAATCCCAGATGGGATGTGAGGCAGATCCAGACCAGGAATGAGAGATCCAGATCAGGGATGCAAAGCTGATACTTACCATCGCCTCTGGAAATGTGCCCATGTAGGTCGCAAGGCCAACAAAAAGCATCCAGCCCAGCACGATCATCACCAAAAGAAAAATAATTTCTGAGCCTCAATCACACGGTAAGGGACTGTTCGCCAAGATCTTGGCAAAGGAGCGAACTCATGAAACTTTCAGTTGACAGACTGTCGCATGTTAGTTCCATTCCTTGGTTCCAAAGGATCTGAGACTCTCTAATGAAGAAGCTGGAGTCTAGGGAGGCATTGTGACATCATTGGTCATGGGACTTGGATTCACTATGTCATAGGTACTTCGGCCATAAGTTCTTTGTGTACATTAATGCACAACACTACCAAGAAGTAGGAACTATTGTTATAACCCCATTTCACTAGTGAGAAATGAAGGTTCAGAAAGGCCACATGACTTGTACCAGGGGTCACCAGGCATACTACTGATTAGAGATCAGATTTGAAAAGGTGTGTCACTATGACAGCTGCCAATGAAACACACAAGTCTATGAAAATGATACATCTATTGTTTTGAGACAGGGTCTCATGTAGTCCAAACTGGCCTCAAGCTTTCTATAGAATAAGCTTGGACCCTGTCCTTGGACCCCTAACCCATTTCTTCCGTCTACCTCTATTTTTATCCCTACAAGACCTCTCCTATCTTGAAGATAGGGTTCTCTGGAAGAAGAGGGAGGCTTCCCCAAAGCACTGGGTACTCACATTCTTCAATGACCATGGTCAGTTCATCACTGGTCCTCTTCTAGATTATTAAAAGTCACAGGAATTCCTGGTCTTTTAAAGGAGGAGGAAGAAGCGGAGGAGGTGGAGGAGGAGGGAGAGAAAGTAGCCACCTCCATTTGACACAATGATTTGCTTCCCAACTATCCTGTGGCCAATTTCCTTTTATGATTGAACATCCTAGATAAGTGGTCTACACAAAAGTCCCTTCTTTTCAATCTACACCTTTTTTTTCATGTATTTCATTCTGTTCTAGCCCCTAGCATGGAACTTAGATGCTTGCTAAGCATCACCAAAGATCTCTCTCTCTCTCTCTCTCTCTCTCTCTCTCTCTCTCTCTCTCTCTCTGTCTCTTGTCAAATATAGCATATTTTGTTACCTAAGATCTCCACATAATGCCTAGGTGCAGGATGTATACCCTCTACCAATGTTCTTCCTACATACATAAAAATCCACACATGATCTTGGGTCCCAGATCCCTCAGAGACCAGTCTGCTCAAATCAGCTCGCGGACTGTGAAGGGTGAGTGAGCGGACTGCAGAAGCAACACAGCTTCTGGGACAGGCAGAAGCAACACAGCTTCTGGGACAGACCCAGTTTCAGGCTCTAGACTTCCAGGCACCTTCCCTGCCAGAGGAGAGGTGTCCACCGGGGAGGGCTTTGCCTGCCAGAGCTTGTGAGGGAGCCAACTTGGGTTCTGGGTCCCTCAGAGGCCAGTCTGCACAGGTGAGAGTGCGGACTGCAGAAGCAACACATCTTCTGGGACAGGTCCTGTATCGGGCCTTATCTTTAGCCAAGAGGCAGGTCTGAACACCAGACCTCTGTGCACCTTCCCTGCAAGAGGAGAGCTTGCCTGCAGAGTCTACTCTGACCACTGAGACTCAGGAGAGAGCTAGACTCCCAGGACTGCTGACAGAGGCTAACAGAATCACAAGAGGAACAAGCTCCAGCCAGAGACAACTATAACAACGAACACCAGAGATTACCAGATGGCAAAAGGCAAACGTAAGAATCTTAATAACAGAAACCAAGACCACTCACCATCATCAGAACCCAGCACTCCCAACTCAGCCAGTCCTGGATACCCCAACACACCTGAAAAGCAAGACTCAGATTTAAAAATCATATCTCGGGGCTGGTGAGATGGCTCAGCGGGTAAGAGCACGCGACTGCTCTTCTGAAGGTGATAAGTTCAAATCCCAGCATCCACATGGTGGCTCACAACCATCCGTAACGAGATTTGGCGCCCTCTTCCGGAATGTCTGAAGACAGCTACAGTGTACTTACATATAATAAATAAAATAAATCTTAAAAAAAAAAATCATATCTCATGAGGCTGATAGAGGACACAAAGAAGGACTTTAATAACTCAATTAAAGAAATACAGGAGAATACTGCTAAAGAGGTAAAAGTCCTTAAAGAGGAAACAAAAAAACTCTTAAAGAACTACAGGAGATGGAATTGAACAAAACCATCCAGGACCTAAAAAGGGAAGTAGAAACAATAAAGAAAACCCAAAGTGAAACAACTTTGGAGCTATAAACCCTAGGAAAGAAATCAGGAACCATAGATGTGAGCATCAGCAACAGAATACAAGAGATGGAAGAGAGAATCTCAGGTGCAGAAGATTCCATATGGATCATGGACACAACAATCAAAGAAAATGCAAAATGCAAAAAGATCCTAACTCAAAACATCCAGGAAATCCAGGACACAATGAGAAGACCAAACCTACTGATAATAGGAGTAGATGAGAATGAAGATTTTCAATTTAAAGGGGCAGCAAATATCTTCAACAAAGAAGAAAACTTCCCAAACCTAAGGAAAGAGGTGCCCATGAACATACAAGAAGCCCACAGAACTCCGAATAGACTGGACCAGAAAAGAAATTTCTTCCGACACATAATAATCAGAACAACAAATGTACTAAATAAAGACAGAATATTAAAAGCAGTAAGAGAAAAAGGTCAAGTAACATATAAAGGCAGGCCTATTAGAATTACTCCAGATTTCTCACCAGAGACTATGAAAGCCAGAAGATCCTGGACAGATGTTATGCAGACCGTAAGAGAACACAAATACCAGCCCAGGCTACCATACCCAGCAAAACTCTCAATTACCATAGATGGAGAAATCAAAGTATTCCATGATAAAACCAAATTCACACAATATCTTTCCACGAATCCAGCCCTTCAAAGGATAATAAAGGGAAAACACCAACACAAGGATGGAAACTACACCCTAGAAAAAGCAAGAAAGTAATCCTGCAACAAACCTAAAAGAAGACAGCCCTAAGAACAGAATCCCAACTTTAACAACAAAAATAACAAGAAGCAACAATTACTTTTCTTTAATGTCTCTTAACATCAATGGGCTCAATTCCCCAATAAAAAGTGATATACTAATAGAATGGCTACTCAAACAGGACCCAACATTTTGCTGCTTACAGGAAACCCACCTCAGGGAAAAAGACAGACACTACCTTAGAGTAAAAGGCTGCAAAACAATTTTCCAAGCAAATGGTCCGAAGAAACAAGCTGGAGTAGCCATTCTAATATCAGATAAAATTGACTTCCAACAAAAAGTTATCAAAAAAGACAAGGTTAGGCACGTCATATTCATCAAAGGTAAAAATCAAGCAAGATGAATTCTCAATTCTGAATATCTATGCTCCGAATACAAGGGCAGCCACATTCATTAAAGAAACTGTAGGGAGTGTGCTCCCCCGACTGCCGGCTTCCTGTACTGGGTGGGCACGAGCACCATTGCCTACCTGGCCCTGTGAGCCTCGTACTTGCTCTTCAGGGCCTTCCAGGTGTGGTGCGTGGGCAACAAGGCCTCGGTCGGCCCGAGGCTCAGAGAATGGGCAGTTGTTACAGGTGGCACTGATGGAATTGGAAAATCATATGCAGAAGAGTTAGCAAAGCATGGAATGAAGATTGTCCTAATCGGCAGGTCCCAGGATAAACTGAATCAGGTTTTCAACAACGTCAAAGAAAAATTCAACGTTGAAACAAGGACCATTGCTGTCGACTTTTCATTGGATGATATTTATGATAAAATTAAGGCAGGCCTGTCTGGACTTGAGATTGGTGTTTTAGTGAACAACGTGGGCATGTCATACGAGTATCCGGAATACTTTTTGGAACTTCCCGACTTGGACAACACCATCAAGAAACTGATAAATATTAAAGTGCTTTCCGTTTGCAAGGTGACACGCTTGGTGCTGCCTGGCATGGTAGAAAGATCTAAAGGGGTGATTCTCAACATCCTCGGCCAGTGGCCTGCTCCCGGTTCCACTGCTGACAGTCTACTCTGCAACCAAGGCCTTTGTCGATTTCTTCTCTCAGTGCCTCCATGAGGAGTATAAGAGCAAGGGCATCTCTGTGCAGAGTGTCCTGCCATACCTTGTAGCTACGAAACTGGCAAAAATACGGAAGCCGACTTTGGATAAGCCCTTTTGCAGAGCCATTTGTGAAGTCTGCAATTAAAACAGTAGGTTTGTAGACCCGAACCACTGGATAGGTGATCCATGCTCTCATGGGCTCAATAAACTCAATCATGCCTCGTTGGATGTATTTTTAAATACTCATGGGTTTCAACAAGTCTTTGCGGAATCGCTACCTAAAGAAAAAGCAAGAAGAACTAAGTGTTGCTGAGTTACTGAGCCCCTTGGCCAGATGCTGGCCTGTGCCTGCACACCGGGCACCTGCCTGTCCCCAGAGTCTCAAATGTCGTCTCAGTAATTACTAACATGGCATAGTTGGCGGAAAACAAATTTCTTTTAGAGGCTCCTAACGTATATTCTGGATACAACCAGGAGTAATTTGAAGTTCAATGGAAATGTTCTGGGCAAATGTATGTAGAACACTTTGACAGAAAGGAACAAATCCCAGAATGACAGCGATAGACACAGACCCATCTGGCTCACAATGCCAATGATCACATTATATTTGGTCTGGAACCTACTATAAAGTGTAATGACTATCTACTTTTTTATTTTAGCATTAGAGGGAACAGGGCTTAGATAATTTGTTATGGGCAGATACAATGTAGTTTGCATCGATTTCTGTAAGCTTTTCTAAATGTATGTTCCAGCTTATGTATTTATATGGAACTGGTCTTCTCAAAAGTAGCTAAGACATAAAGAGAATTGAAACACGGAGTTCTAAGCCGGGCGTGGTGGCGCACGCCTTTAATCCCAGCACTCGGGAGGCAGAGACAGGCAGATTTCTGAGTTCGAGGCCAGCCTGGTCTACAAAGTGAGTTCCAGGACAGCCAGGGCTACACAGAGAAACCCTGTCTCGAAAAACCAAAAAAAAAAAAAAAAAAAAAGAAACACGGAGTTCTTTCTAACACATAAGTCCACAAAATGTTATTCTTGGAACACACATTATATCTGTTCTGTTCAAATGCATGTAAATACTGAATGCTATATAGTATGTATGCCTGGAGTGTAAAGGTAAGTGGGCCAAAGTGTGCATCAAGACCAACAGCATCCTGTTGTCCAACATCCGCAGGATCTGGGAAAGCAGCCTGTGTGGACACGCAGCGTGCGTTATGTCTGCGCTGCACCCGGATACTTGCCTAGCATGGCAGAGTCCTTCTGTGGTGGGAGAGGTTGGGGGTGGGGGTCATGGAAACGTGTACTTTCTAAGATGGTGTCTCATATTTAGAATTCATATGTCTGCTTTTAATAAAAGATGATGGAACTGTGGTGTTGAAAAAAAAAAGAAACTGTAGTAAAGCTCTAAGCACACATTGCACCTCACACAATAATAGTGGGAGACTTCAATACCCCACTCTCACCAATAGAGAGATCCTGGAAACAGAAACTAAACAGAGACACATGGACACTAACAGAAGTTATGAAACAAATGGATTTAATAGATATATCTACAGAACATTTTATCCTAAAACAAAAGGATATACCTTCTTCTCAGCGCCACATGGTACCTCTTCCAAAGTTGACCATATAATTGGTCACAAAACTGGCCTCCACAGATACAAAAATATTGAAATTATCCCATGCATCCTATCTGACCACCATGGACTAAGGCTGATCTTCAATAACAACATAAATAATAGAAAGCCAACATTCATGTGAAAACTGAACAACACTCAATTTAATGATTCCTTGGTCAAGGATGAAATAAAGAAATTAAAGACTTTCTAGAGTTTAATGAAAATGAAGCCACAACATACCCAAACTTATGGGACACAATGAAGGCAATTCTAAGAGGAAAACTTATAGCCCTGTGTGCCTCCAAAAAGAAACTAGAGAGCATACACTAGCAGCTTGACAGCACACCTAGAAGCTCTAGAACTAAAGGAAGCAAAATCACCCAAGAGGAGTAGACGGCAGGAAATAATCAAACTCAGAGCCAAAATCAACCAAGTGGAAACAAACAAACAAAAAAAAACTCTTCAAAGAATCAACCAAACTAGGAGCTGGTTCTTTGAGAAAATCAACAAGATAGATAAACCCTTAGCCAGACTAACTAGAGGGCACAGGGACAGTATCCTAATTAACAAAATCAGAAATGAAAAAGGAAACATAACAACAGAACCTGAGGAAATCCAAAACATCATCAGATCCTACTACAAAAGGCTATACTCAACAAAAATAGAAAACCTGGAGGAAATGGACAACTTCCTAGACAGATACCAGGTACCAAAGTTAAACCAGGATCAGAATAACAATCTAAACAGTCCCATTTCCCCCAAAGAAATAGAAGCAGTCATCAATAGTCTCCCAACCAAAAAAAGCCCAGGACCAGATGGGTTTAGTGGAGAGTTCTATCAGACTTTCAGAGAAAACCTAATTCCAACTCTCCTCAAACTATTCCACAAAATAGAAACAGAAGGTACTCTAACCAATTCATTCTATGAAGCCACATTTACTCTGATACCTAAACCACATAAAGATCCAACAAAGAAAGAGTACTTCAGACCAATTTCTCTTATGATTATCGATGCAAAATGCTCAATGAAATCCTCGAAAACTGAATCCAAGAACACATCAAAAGGATCATCCATCATAACCAAGTAGGCTTCATCCCAGGAATGTAGGGATGGTTTACTATATAGAAATCCATCAACGTAATCCACTATATAAACAAACTGAAAGACAAAAACCACATGATCATCTCCTTAGATGCTGAGAAAGCATTTGACAAATCCAACACCCTTTCATGATAAAAGTCTTGGAAAGATTAGGAATTCAAGGCCCATACCTAAACACAATAAAAGCAATATACAGCAAACCAGTAGCCAACATTAAACTAAATGGAGAGAAACTTGAAGCAATCCCACTAAAATCAGAGACTAGACAAGGTCCACTTTCTCCCTACCTATTCAATATAGTACTTGAAGTCCTAGCCAGAGCAATTTGACAACAAAGGGAGATCAAGGGGATACAAATTAGGAAGGAAGAAGTCAAAATACCAATATTTGCAGATGATATGATAGTATATATAAGCAAACTCCTAAACCCGATAAACAGCTTCAGTGCAGTAGCTGGATATAAAAAAATTTTTTTTTACGTCCATGCTTCAGAATGATTTTTTTTGGTTTTTTTTTTTGTATTTATATGCTTATATTTTATTTACAAATTATGTTTAGACTATATTGAACACAAACGTTATATGATTTGAATTAGTGCACATTAACACTTTTTATTCTATAGACACAAGGACATAATTTCTTAGTTAAATTCTTAAGATGAAAATTAAAAGTTCATTGTTTTTTTGTTTTTTTTTTCAACTTTTATTAGATATTTTCTTCATTTACATTTCAAGTGTTATCCAGAAAGTTCCCTATACCCTCCCCCCTCCCGGCCTTGCTCCCCCACCCATCCGCTCCCACTCCCTGTATTGGGGCATATAAAGTCTGCATAACCAAGGGGCCTCTCTTCCCACTGATGGCCAACTAAGCCATCCTCTTCTATATATGCAGCTAGAGACACGAGCCCAGGGGGTACTAGTTAGTTCATGGTTATTCTTCCACCTATAGGGTTGAAGACCCCTTTAGCTCCTTGGGTACTTTCTCTAGCTCCTTCTTCCTTGGGAACCCTGTGTTCCATCTAATAGCTGACCGTGAGCTTCCACCTCCATGNTTGTATCTTGGGTAGTCTAGGTTTCTGGGCTAATATCCACATATCAGTGAGTACATGTTATGTGAGTTCTTTTGTGAGTGGGTTACTTCACTCAGGATGATGGCCTCCAGATCCATCCATTTGCCTAGGAATTTCATATATTTATTGTTTTTAATAGCCGAGTAGTACTCCATTGTGTAAATATACCAAATTTTTTGTAGCTGGATATAAAATTAACTCAAACAAATCAGTGGCCTTTCTCTACATGAAGGATAAACAGGCTGAGAAAGAAATTAGGGAAACAACACGCTTCACAATAGTCACAAACAATATAAAATACCTTGGTGTGACTCTAACTAAGGAAGTGAAAGATCTGTATGACAAGAACTTCATGTCTCTGAAGAAAGAAATTGAAGAAGATCTCAGAAGATGGAAAGATCTCCCATGCTCATGGATTGGCAGGATTAATATAGTCAAAATGGCTATCCTACCGAAAGCAATCTACAAATTCAATGCAATCCCCATCAAAATTCCAACTCAATTCTTCACTGAGTTAGAAAGGGCAATTTGCAAATTCATCTAGAATAATAAAAAACCTAGAATAGCAAAAACTATTTTCAACAATAACAGAACCACTGGGGGAATCATCATGCCTGACATTAGGCTGTACTACAGAGCAATTGTGATAAAAACTGCATGGTACTGGTACAGCGACAGAGAGGTAGATCAATGGAATAGAATTGAAGACCCAGAAATGAATCCACACACCTATGGTCACTTGATCTCTGACAAGGGAGCGAAAACCATCCAGTGGAAAAAAGACAGCATTTTCAACAAATGGTGCTGGCACAACTGGCTGTTATCATGTAGAAGAATGCAAATTGATCCATTCTTATCTCCTTGTACAAAGCTCAAGTCTAAGTGGATCAAAGACTTCCACATAAAACCAGAGACACTGAAATGTATAGAGGAGAAAGTAGGGGAAAGCCTGGAAGATATGGGCACAGGGGGGAAATTCCTAAACAGAATAGCAATGGCTTGGGCTATAAGATCAAGAATTGACAAATGGGACCTTATAAAATCCGCAAAGCTTCTGAAAAGCAAAAGACACTGTCAATAAGGCAAAAGGCCACCAACAGATTGGGAAAGGATTTTTACCAATCCTAAATCTGATAGGGGACTAATATCCAATATATACAAAGAGCTCAAGAAGCTGGACTCCAGAAAATCAAATAACCCCATTAAAAATGGGGTACAGAGCTAAACCAAGAATTCTCAACTGAGGAATACCGAATGGCTGAGAAGCACCTGAAAAAAATGTTCAACATCCTTAATCATCAGGGAAATGCAAATCAAAACAACCTTGAAATTCCACCTCACACCAGTCAGAATGGCTAAGATCAAAAATTCAGGTGACAGCAGATACTGGCGAGGATGTGGAGAAAGAGGAATACTCCTCCATTGCTGGTGGGATTGCAAGCTTGTACAACCACTCTGGAAGTCAGTTTGGCGGTTCCTCAGAAAATTGGACATAGTAGTACCGGAGGATCCAGCAATATCTCTCCTGGGCATATACCCAGAAAATGTTCCAACTTGTAATAAGAACACATGCTCCACTATGTTCATAGCAGCCTTATTTATAATAGCCAGAAGCTGAAAAGAACCCAGATGTCCCTCAACAGAGGAATGGATACAGAAAATGTGGTACATTTACGCAATGGAGTACTACTCAGCTATTAAAAACAATTAATTTATGAAATTCTTGGGCAAATGGATGTATCTGGAGGAAATCATCCTTAGTGAGGTAACCCAATCACAAAAGAAGTCACTGGATATGTACTCACTGATAAGCGGATATTAGCACAGAATCTTAGAATACCCAAGATACAATTTGCAAAACACAAGAAAACCATTAAGAAGGAAGACCAGCGTGTGGATACTTCATTTCTCCTTAGAATAGGGAACAAAATACCCCTGAAATGAGTTACAGAGACAAAGTTTGGAGCTAAGATGAAAGGATGGACTATCCAGAGACTACCCCACCCGGGGATCCATTCCATAATTAGTCACTAAACCCAGACACTATTGCGTATGACAGCAAGAGTTTGCTGAAGGGACCCTGATAATAGCTGTCTCTTATGAGGCTATGCCTGTGCCTGGCAAATACAGAAGTGGATGCTCACAGTCATCTATATGATGGAACACAGGGCCCCCAATGGAGAAGCTAGAGAAAGTACCCCAGGAGCTAAAGGGGTCTGCAACCCTAGAAGATGAACAACAATATGAACTAACCAGGACCCCCAGAGCTCATGTCTCTAACTGCATATTTATCAGAAGATGGCCTAGTGGGCCATCATTGGGAAGAGAGGCCCCTTAGTATTGCAAACTTTATATGCCCCAATACAGGGGAACGCTGGGTCTAAGAAGTGGGAGTGGGTGGGTAGGGGAGCAGGGGGGGGGCGTATAGGGAACTTTCAGGATAGCATTTGAAATGTAAATTAAGAAAATATCTAATAAAAAATTGGGGAAAAAAAAAACTCCACACATACAGATTATAGAGGGTTTTCTCCTTGTGTTGTTTTGCTAAATATAACCATACTTTACACACTAACAAGAAACCTGCTTTCCCTCATCCTCCCCTACTCCTCCAATAATACATCTGAATCATTAAAATAAATACTACAGAACCATTTGTGGTGCCATAGAATCCTAGCTCTAGGGAGGTTAAGGCAGGAGGGTTGCTGTGAGTTCAAGGCCAGCAGCTACTTAGTAAATTCCCTTCTGGTCAGAGCTCTATAGCAAGACCCAGTCTCAAAATAACAAAATCTGCACTTTTTAATTTTGTTTTGTTTTGATCTGGAGGCAGCAGAAGGGGACTTGATTTGTTTCACATTGGACCTAGCTCGAGCATAGGAGACTTCAAAGCCTTACCCTACAGTATCAAACTTCCTCTAACAAGGCCATATCTCCTTCAATAAAGCCACACATTCCTAATAGTGCCACTCCCTATGGGCATTCAAACACATGAGTTGGGCTGGTGAGATGGCTCAGTGGGTAAGAGCACTGACTGCTCTTCCAAAGGTCCTGAGTTCAAGTTCCAGCAACTACACAGTGGCTTACAACCACCTGTAATGAGATCTGATCCCCTCTTCTGGTGTGTCTGAAGACAGCTACAGTGTACTTATGTATAATAATAAATAAATCTTTGGGCTGGAGCAAGCAGAGCCAACTGGAGAAAACAGGGTTGACCGGAGTGAGCAGAGGTCCTAAAATTCAATTCCCAAAAAACACATGAAGGCTCACAACCATCTGTACAGCTATAGTGTGCTCACATACATAAAATAAATGAATAAATCTTTAAAAAAATGAGTCTATGGGGGTCAAACCTAGTCAAACCACCACATAGTCCTTATATAAGAACACACCCAAAAGATCATCTACCATGATCAAGTAGGCTTTTTACCCAATAGATGCAGGTTCAATATAAGAAAATTGATTGTTGTAATCCACCAAAGAAATAAATAAACAGAAAGAAAGGAACTGCATGATAAAATAGATGTAGGAAAAGCCTTCGACAAATCCAACACGTCTTAAAAGTTCTGGAAAGATTAGGGATAAAAGTGACATACCTAAACATAATAAAAGCAGTTTACAGAGAGCTCATAGACATCAACTTAAATGGAGAGGAACTCAAAGCAATTCTAGAGAGAGAGTATCTTATGTATTATATGGTTGCATTACCTATCAATTAAAAAGCCTATGGCCTAAGGCTTGGGCAGAGAATGGGAGGTGGGAAATCTCGGAGGCAGAGGGGATCCTGGAAGAGATCCAAGTGGGAAGATTTGCCCAGGAAGATGTGGGGAGGCAGATGCATAGTACCTGAACACAGGGAGCCAGCCACATGGCAGAATGTAGGTTAAAATAACTGGGTTATCTAAGTTATGATCTAGTCAGAGAAGAGCCTAGCTTTAGAGCCAAGGTATTTGTAAACATAGTTTGAGTCTGAGTCTTATTTCTAGGAGCGTGGGACTGGGAGGAAGAACCAGGCATAACTTTTATACAATTCCACTAAAATCAGGAACAAGTCAAGGCTCCATATCTGTTCAGTACATTACTTGAGTTCTAGAGCAATAAGAAAACTGGAAGAGGTAAAGGGGTCACACATTGGAAAGGGATAAGTTAAAATATTTTTATTTGCATGTGATCTGATAGTGTTCAGAAGTGACCCTAAAAATTGCACTGGTGAATGCCAACCGTGGATAAATACTTTCAGCAAAGTAGCTGGATACAAAATAGACTCAGAAAAATCAGTAGCCCTCCTGTATACAAACAACAAATTGACTAAGAAAGAAATCAGAGAAGCAACATCTTTTACTGTTGTCCCAGATAACATGAAATATCTTGGGGGTAACTCTAACCAAGCAAGTAAAACACTTTTATGATTAAAAGAAATCTTCAGGAACAATTTGAAGAAGATGAAAAGATCTCTCATGCTCATGGACTGGTGGGATTAACATAGTAAAAATGACCAGCCTACCAAAAGCAAGCTATAGATTCAATGCAATCCCCTATCAACATTCCAATACATTGATTCACAGACCTTGAAAGGACAATTTTCAGCTTCCCATGGAAACCACAAAAACAAACAAACAAACAAACAAACAAACAAACCCAGGATATCTAAAAACAATCCTGAACAATAAAGGAAATGCTGGAGGTCTCACCACTCCTGATTTCAAGTTGTACTACACACAGTGTTACGATACAAACAGCATAGTATTGGAATAAAAACAGACATATTGATCATGAGACTGAATTTAAGACCCAGACATAAACTCATACCTATATTGACACCTAATTTTTGATAAAGAAACCAGAAATTCACTCTGGAAAAAAAGACATCTGGTGCTGGTCAAACTGGGTATCTGCATGCAGAAGACTGAGAATAGATCCATATTTATCATGATGCACAAAACTCAAGTCCAAGTGGACCAAAGACTTCAACATAATACCAAATACAATGAGCCTGATATAAGAGAAAGTGGGCCTTTGTTGAAGACTGCCCCTCCCCCTTGCACAGCTATAGCCATTTTGTTCCATGCCTGCCAACTACTTCATACTGTTGCTGTGATAAACCTGCCAGTCATTTTCATAGAAAAGTAACTTGACTTAGAGCAGGGTCATGCTGACTACATACCCTGTTATATTCTCTGTGTTATAAGGTTTGTTAATCTTAAGAAATTCTGCAACTATAAGGACCCATCAAATTAAAGTATTTATCCACGGTTGGCATGCACCAGTGCAATTTTTAGGGTCACTTCTGAACACTATCAAATCACATGCAAATAAAAATATTTTAACCTCACATAGGACCCATCAAATTAAAGGACAATATGAACTGTTCTGTCTAAAAATGGCTTGAGTTACGGCTGACCACCAGGCAGCACTTCTAGCACCTGTGTAAGAGATCATTGTGGTTTTTGTAGTTTTAGCCTTTATGAGTGGAAATAGAAAAATTTTCAGGATTGTAAACTCAGCCCTCAAACTCTGAGCTACAGTCCTGATTGATCAGTCTTAGGGTGTGCATTCAATAAACCATCCTGTTTGACTGAGATCCTTGTTAGTGTGGTTTGTAGGCAGCTCCTGGGCCCCAAGAACCTTGAGTACATTGGTACAATAGAAGACCTTCTGAACAGAACTCTGATAGTGTAGCCACTTAGATTAACAATTAACAAATGGGCAAAGGACACTGTCATTCAGACAAAGCAGAAGCCTAGGGAATGGGAAAAGATTTTTGATAACTGCACATATGATAGAGGCCTAATATCAAAAATATAGAAAGAACACAAGAAACTAAATATTTAAAAACTTAATAATCCAATTAAAATGGGGTACAGATCCAAACAGAGAATTCTCAATAAGTAACATCAAATGTCTGAGAAACAACCAAATGTGCAACTTCTTTCTTTCTTTCTTTCTTTCTTTCTTTCTTTCTTTCTTTCTTTCTCTTTTTTTTTTTTGTTTTTGTTTTTTGTTTTTTTTTTTTTGTTTTTTTGAGACAGGGTTTCTCTGTGTAGGCTTGGCTGTCCTGGAACTCACTTTGTAGACCAGGCTGGCCTCGAACTCAGACATCCAGCTTCCTCTGCCTCCTAAGTGCTGCGATTAAAGGCGTGTGCCACAACGCCTGGCTTGTTCAACATCTTTCTATCAGGGAAATACAAATCAAAACTACTTTGAGATTCTATCTTATACCTGTCAGGCTAGCTAAGATCAATAACAGGAGTGATAATCTATCATATTGGTAAGGATATGGAGCAAGGGGAAACTCCTCCCTCACTGGGAGGAGTGAAAACTTGTACAGTCAAAATGGAAATCAGTGGGGTGGCTCATCAGAAATATGGGAATAGGGGCTGAAGAGATAGCTCAGTAGTTAAGAGCACTGACTGCTCTTCTGAAGGTTCTGAGTTCAGTTCCCAGCAACCACATGGTGTCTCACAACCATCCGTAAGGAGATCGGATTCCCTCTCTTCCCAATGATGGCCGACTAGGCCATCTTCTGCTACATATGCATCTAGCTGTCTATCTTTCTGTCTCTATCATGTGTGTGTGTGTGTGCATGTGTGTGTGTTTGTGTGATATGTGTGTGTGTGATGTGTGTGTGGTGTGTGTGTGGTGTGTGGGTGTGTGTGTGCATGTGTGTGTATGTCTGTGTGTGTGATGTGTGGTGTGTGTGTGTGTGTGTGTGTGTGTGTGTGTGTGTGTGTGTGTGTGTAATGTAACCCAGATGCAGGAGAGGAATGGGAATGGGAGGTAGTTCACGTGTAAAGCAGGAGTAGAAACGGGACTGAGGGAAAGATTGAGAGTCACAGAATTCAGTTGCATTTGAGGGGAAATCAGGGAACCTAGAGCAGTGGAAAGTAACAATAAACTGACCCTTAACGGTATTTTGTTATACTTATAGATGGGTGCCTTTGTCAGCCATCACAAGGATGGCTTCCTCAGCCTAGTGAAGGCACCTCACACCCTTAATTGCAGAGCTCAGGAAACGGGCAGCTGGATCCCTGTGAGTTCAAGGTCAGCAGAGCTACAGGGAATGACCCTGACTAGAAAAACAAATGAGCAGGTAAGTGAGCAAACAAGAGAGGCTTCCTCGTGCAGCAGGGGGAAACAAATTCTGACACTGCCAACCAGTATACAGAGACAGACAGACAGACAGACAGGCAGAGACAGAGAGGCCTTGAAATACACCAACTGAGTCTCTGATTCTTGTGCCTGCTCCTGGGGCTTTTATTTTTCTGTTGCTTGTCATGTCCAACTTCAATATGACAGTTTTTGTCTCATCTTATTATATTTTACTGTGTTATGCTCTGTTGTTATCTCCCAGAAGCCTGTTCTTTTTTCTAATAAGAGACAGAAATGGAGTGGATCCTGATAGAATCGGGGAGGGGAAAGGGTTGGGAGGAGGAGAGGTAGGAAAATTTGTATTCAGATTATATAGTATAAGAAGAGAATCTATGTTTAATATAATGGAAACAAGGACAACTACAGATGCAATTTTCCGTGTCTGGAATCCACCCCCACCTTCTCCAGCTCTGGCCTGTGCAGCACATAGCTTTCATGTCTTCTAGGCTCTGGCAGCCCCACCCCACTTCTGCTGCTGTTCTGGGTAATCCTCCCATAGTTACTGCTATCTCCCCAATGCTGGGGTCTTCAGCTGCAAGTGGGCTGCACTTTTACCAATAGCCTCACCTGGACTAGCTTCAGGGCTGCCAGCTCTGCCACACAGGGCCAAGCCTCAGCTGCTCTCTATGACCCCTTCAGACCTTCGAAGCCAGCACCACCTGGGGTGCTCCTCTGTAAAATGGCTAGTTCAAGAACCAGTTCTCTTAGCCCCCTGCCAGCCCTTTTCCCAGGTTTAAACATTTCTCCCAAATGTTCCACCCTCAGTTTCCCAAGAGTGTGCTTAAACAGTCCCTTCTCCCAGTTTTCCCAATACTAGCAGCTCCAAACTGTAACAACTGGTCTAGCCTATCTTCTCAGCTCAGCTTCTCCTAGCTCAACTGTCTTCTAACATAATCTTCTGCACCATCTGCCTTCTCTTCTTCTCTTCTCTGCTAGCCCATCCCATTTCCCTTTTCTTTCTTTGGCTGGTGTTTTTGTTTTTGTTTTTGTTTTTGTTTTTTTAATAACCTATCTAGTTCCTAGAAATCCAAGAGGTAAATAACAATGGAGCTCTTAGGGTCAAACAGTTCTAACAGCTAAGAATTCTTAAAGGGCCAGTAGATTCCCAGCTGGGGATCCTTTAAAGGGCCAGGCTAGGCGCATAAGATAAATCACACTACACTCTTATATAAAGAAGTTCAGCTGCCCAGCACAAGGCAAAACCTTGGGGAAGCCGTGGACTAAGCTACTGTGTGTTTCTGGAAGAGTTTGCCTCAAAGATGCTGGTCTTTTTTTCTTTTTAAAAATGTTTTATTTATTTTTATCTTATATTATTTTATTTTGAGAAAGCCAAATGTTTTTGGTTTTGTTTTTAATTGGGGGAACGGGTCTCTAGTGGATGGGCCTGGGGGCCTCACTGCATGGCTTGTTCATTGGCACTGCCCCCAGAATCCTGTGGCTTCATCTCATACGGAAGCTCCAGAGGACTAGAAAAGGGGTGGCTGCACAGAGCTTCAAAGGAGTCATCTGCTCAGAAGGCCAGGCCCACTGTGGCTGGGGCCAGGAGCTGTGCTGACTAGTGACGCCAAACTCACTCAGAGTTTTCCTGTCATCCTTGTATAGCTTCTGCTCCTCCAGTGGCTGCTTAGGGATGCCCTCTACGATACACTTCAGCTCAAACACGGTGCTCGACTCCTTGACTTCAGTGAAGATGGTGGTCTTGTGATCATGAGAAACACGTCCTGAGGACACCAGACTGACATCAGTGCTTGTCTGAGGCAACATGCTAGGCCCCAGAGCCCCTGAAGCCCCCCAGCCCTGCGCTGCTCCTCCCGTTCCCGCTCACCTGTTTTATCTTTGATGTTATATGCATCGGTGTTTTCCCTGCATGTCTGTCTGCCTGGGTGCGGGTATCAGATGCCCTGGAACTGAAGTTATAGACAATTTTTGAGCTGCCATGTGGGTGCTTGGAATTGAGCCCAGGTCTTCTGGAAGAGCAGCCAGTGCTGTTAACCACTGAGCCATCTCTAGAACCCCTGCTCGTTTCTTTTCTTGTTCACTGAAAATTTCTCAGCTCCAGCTGACCAGCATCAAGTACCACAGCAAAGCAAAGGTTTCATCTAGTGGCCTGGTATCTTGTGAACCACAGCTGATTCTCCAACCCTCACTTAATCAGACCACCAGGAAGGATCTTGGCAAAACCGGAGAGCCTGCAGATACCCAGGGTGAGTTGGTCAGTAAGGCTAGTGTGTAGCTAAGATAGTGAGGATTGGGTAGATATATCTACTAAGAATGAGGACGTATCCCTCTTTTACCCAGGAACATAAGCTCTTGTTGGTTTTAATTGTCTTGGCCATTCTGACTGGGTAAGAGAGTCTCAAAGAAGTTTTATTTTGCCTTGATCTGGTAGCATAAAACGTTGAAGATTTGTTTCTTTGCTCGTTTGCTTCCTTGTTTGCTTTTTTGAGACCAAGTCACTTTCTATATTGTTGGCTGTCCTAGAAGTCTTCTTGAAGACCAAGCTGGGCAGGACTTCACAGATTCCCTTCTGAGCATCTTTTTCCTATTTAGGCTACATGAGGCAGCCCCATTTAAGGGAAATGGATCCAAAGGCAGGGAATGTAGTCAGAGACAGCCCCTGCTCCCACTTTAGGAGTCCCACATGAAGACCCAGCCAGCTGCACAATTGTTTCAAATGCTCAGGGGGCCTAGGTCCATCTCATGCATGCCTTCATGTTGACAGTTTAGTCTCTATGAGCCCCCAGTGGGTCCAGTTTAGTTGATTCCTTTGAGGTATACAAAGTGTTCTTCTCCATTTCTTTTAGATTACTTTTGGTTGAAAGACTATTTTTTTACACATTACAACGGCCATTCCATCATGCTTCTTGGGTTAGCCTGCTCCTACAATCTTTGTCCATCCCTTTATTCTGAGGTAATGTGTATTCTTGTTGCTGAGGTGTGTTTCTTGTATGCAGCAGAATGCTGGATCCTATTTTTGTATTTATATTGTTAGCTTGTGTCTTTTTCTGGGAATTGAGTTCATTGATGTTGAAAGATATTGAATAATGATTGTTAATTCCGGTAAATTTTGATGTTCTTATTATTTATGTGTGTATTTGCGTGTGCATGTGTGTATGTATGCATGCATGCGTAGGCACACATGTGCACATGTGTGCGCACTTCCCTTTTTTTGGTTTTCTTGGTGTGGACTTACATACTTCCTGTATTTTCTGGTGTGTTCTCACCTTCTCTGGGTTGGAGTTTTTCTTCTAGTGTATTCTTTTTTTTTCCCCTTGTTCCGCTCTACCCCCCCCCTCCGCTCTCTCCCACCGGCTCCGCTAGCTCCGGCCAGCCCCACTCGCTCCTGGCCGCCCCCATACGCCACGCCCCCCCCCCTTGTTCCAGCCGGCCCGCTCATCCAGTCAGCCCACTCGCTCCGATCGGCTCCGCTTGCTCCGGTTGGCCCTGCTCGTTCCAGCCATCCCCGTTCAGCCCCACTCGCTCTGGCCCGCTAGCTCTGGCCGTCCCTGCTTGCTCCGGCCGTCCCGTTCAGCTCCGCTCACTCCAGACAGCCTTGCTTGCTCTGGTTGGTCCCTCCGGTCCAAGGATTCATTTCTTATTATTCTTCATAAGTACACTGTAGCTGACTTCAGACGCACCAGAGGAGGGCGTCAGATCTTGTTACAGGTGGTTGTAAGCCACCATGTGGTTGCTGGGATTTGAACTCATCACCTTCGGAAAGAGCAGTCGGGTGCTCTAACCTCTAAGCCATCTCACCAGCCCCTTCTAGTGTATTCTATAGATTAAATTCATTTAAATTTTTTATGGTATTTCATGAGTATGCTGTGGGGGGGGGGCAGTGGTGTTACCTTCAAAAAAGACAGAAGGTACTATGGGAGGAGAGCTTTTGGTAGCATTCTGGAGATTGTGTGTGTTTTTGGAGGTTGAGGTCCAGCATGATGGATAGAGGATCTTGAGAAAAATTCAGGAGTGTTTTGGTTTGGTTTGGTTTGGTTTTTTGTAAGTTTTCAGCATAGGTGTGAACACTGAGATCCATAAGAGTGCAGGGCTCGGAAAAGGCAGGGAAGGAGTGCTGATGAGACCTCTGGGTGCTGGTCCAGCCACTCTAATTTTGTGCACTGTTCACCAAGGCCTGACCCTCGTGTTATATAAGAAGTCTAGAAAGATTGATTGGGAGGCCTGAGTTAGGGACTATGGGGTTTCTCTGATGTATTATTGTTTTATTCCTGGATTCGTCTGTAAAGTAAGGTCTCCAAATGGGACCAAGTTTCTATGTAATGCTAAGATCTCCAGTTCCCTACGGCTTCCCATTGCCACAGATAATCAGAAAACCCCCTTAACTCCAAGAGCAAATCCTTCAGGTCTCCAGTGAACCCAGATTTGAAAGCTTCTCAGGGTGCCTTGGGTTTACCAAGTCAACACGTTTTCCTGGCTTCCCAAGTACCTTTGGTGTCTCAAGTGTTTCCCAATGATTCTAGGAGGCAGAAGGTGGAGCACACTGTATTTATCAAGGAACAAACTCTAGTTCTAGAAGAACATTTTAAAAGTGCAAATATCCTACCCATGAACAATGCATGGCTCAAAGGTTTGGATTGAATCACAAGATCAATCATCTTGTGATTGGATGAATCACAAGATCAAGGCCTGGCCCCTCTTGTCTCTCCTGCTTCCCTAGTTGGCTAGCCATTCCCCCATCACCAAAGCATACTTCCCTGACTGTCCCATCTCCTTGTACATGTTCCAGGTTGTAGAAGGGCAATGGAGGTGTATGCAGGGCTGGATTTGCATCCCCTGTAGCTTCTCAATGCAGAGTTCTGGTACCCTAGAGAGGCAGACTGGTTCCACACAGTGTCAGGGAGGCATAGACATTGGGGCTCTCCTCAAAATTTCTGGCTCTTAAGAGACACATTCTTTTTTTTTTTTTTTTTTTTTGGTTTTTGAGACAGGACACATTCTTAATCTGTGGGTTTGATGTCCGGCTCATTCTGCCTCCGTTCTTCTTGGGTTTAAGAACCTTAGTGTTCTGGGTAGAGACCAAGTCCCAGGCTTTTCACTAAGCATCTTCAGATTTGAGATGCCTCTCCTGATCTCTGCTTTTTTTTTTCTTTTGTCTTTCTAGATCTGGTTCCAGAACTGATGTGCTAGGGAGCACCAGAAGAAGGCTCAAATACTACCTGGGAAGCCTGGATGTGGCACTCAAGATAGGCCTACAGACCCCAAAGGCTGGGAGCTTCCTGTTCCCTCTGCCAGTGCAGTTTCTTTGTGCCAGAGACTTATAGAAATCTGCTGTCCTCGACTCAGTCCACTGAGTACCTCTTGGACCAGGAATCCATCCATCTTCTCCAACATTGATCCAGCCTGTATGGAGCTCTACCCAAACAAAATACAAAATCTAGGCAGCAGAAGCAGCAGAGGGGAAAAGCTATAGTAAAAATATAGAAGCAAGGCCAGATTACTGTGCTAGATCTGCCAGCCCCAAAGGCACCGCCTTTCCCCTGGCCGCTGACTGTGGGGATTCCTTGTCCCAGAGTCATTCTGTCTTCAATTGTCCTCCTCCGCTTAGCCCTCCAAATACTTCCCCAGATTCAGAATCCACGTTTCCTATGTGGGGAGAGACCATCATGTGTCAGCCCACCTCACCCACCAAGGCTCAAGTATGTTCTGGAATCTGTATTCTCCATTGCCCAGACCAACAAGAGTCTCTTGTAAAGCCCTGGTGTCTGTACAGGATGACCAAGCCGCAGTAGACACAATAGCAGACCAATCAGTAGCAGCTTATACAATATCTACACACCCAGCTCTACCCCAAGACCTTGCCTAAATGAGCTCCAAACGCCATCACAGCTTCAGAAGCTCCGGCGGGGGTAGCTGTGAAGGTAGCTAGAAGCCCAAGGGAAACTCCATTCCAGGGGGGTTATTTTTAAATTTTTTTCAAATTTGGTTTTGTATTAAATATTTTTACTATATAGAAAATATACAGCCATTTTAACATAACATTTTTACTGATTCTTAGAATGTTAGGTCAAATGCCACCTGGTCATACTCATTTCCCTATCCTTCCAAATCCACCCAAACTTGTAACCTTCCATAACAAAAATAGTTAAAAAATAAAATAAAAACACAAACAGGACCAATTTGTGTTCTCTACATACTCATCAGAGTGTGGTTATACTCTTTGTGGACTGCTGGTTTGTTTTTTGTTTTGTTTTGTTTTGTTTTGTTTCCCACGAGGTGTGTTTTATTTTCATCAATCATACAAATAATATCCCAGGGCAAACCGGTAAAACTTGGCAGTCCGATTGGTGGAGAGGTCCCCTTAAGAGACCCGCTGGCCGGTGGCATCGGCTCGGAGTGCCCGGGTTCACAGTGCAGCTTGTAGCTCTTGTCCGTCTTTTTTTTTTTTTTTTTTTTTTTTTTTTTTAGGTTTTTCGAGACAGGGTTTCTCTGTGTAGCCCTAGCTGTCCTGGAACTCACTTTGTAGACCAGGCTGGCCTCGAACTCAGAAATCCGCCTGTCTCTGCCTCCCAAGTGCTGGGATTAAAGGCATGCACACCACGCTCTGCAGGCTCGTATCCATCTTGCAGGTGGCTCTTCCTCCACATCATGAGGGGGTCTTGGAGATGATGGGGTGGGGTGGGGTGGGGAAATCTTCCTAGGCTTTTAGGAAATTTCACTCCTCTTTTCTTGTTCAATGGTCTCTTTGGTCGGCAGGGTGTTCTGCTCCTGCGTCTCAGTTTTCTTCAGCTTGGCTTTATCAAAGCTGGCCATTTCCCCCACGTCTGGCTTGACTGCCATTCTCTTACAACCATGGATTCACGTTCTGAGCTCCCGCTCCCGGTGCTCCCACTCACGTTCCTGCAGCAAGAGACCAATGGGCTGCTGCTTAAACACAACTGAGTCCTTCTCCTCCTTCATCCTTGCCAGAAGCAGTCCGTTGTGAAAGGCTGCACTTCAGCATCCCATCCCATTTTAATAGTTTGCTTTGATGACATCCTGTCTAGTTTGTCAGGTTGGGTTTGGGGTGGGTTGGGATGCGATTATTGGTTGTCACAGAAGCTTTCTGTGTCATTCACTCTTAACTGTGAGTCTGCAGACATCGATGTCATAGCAGTAATATCCTTGTTGCTCTTCATAGTCAGCGGGAGCATGTGTCATGGGCATCCACATGGTTCCTTGAGAAAGCACAGGCCACAAACATGGCCCCCAGCAGGAGGAGAGTTATGGACCCAGACAAGGGCTACAGAGGCAGCCAGGGCCATACACACCAACATGGACTAAGGTTGGAGCCCGGGCCACTAACATC
The DNA here is from genome assembly GCA_902729485.2 of Mus minutoides. NCBI lineage: Eukaryota > Metazoa > Chordata > Mammalia > Rodentia > Muridae > Mus > Mus minutoides. The sequence goes on from LR755131.1 coordinate 623,787, forward strand.
AATATGGTCTTCCTGCTATAGCAAGGCCTGCTGACACCAACATGGCTGCTGGCTACAGTATAGACTTGTTATAGCTATTAGAGACAGCATTTCTTCATGGAGTCCAGCACAGCGTTAACATTCAGTGTGTCTTTGTTATTCTCCTGAGTGTTGAGATTCCAAGTGCTAACACACCATGAGTTGCTCTAATCTCCTATTGTGTTATTTATACTCTTATCTGTAAATCAACAAAGTGATGTTAATACAATTCCACATGTGATACTACTTTACAGTGTGCCATAACGTCAGGAAAATCGTGTGTGCCTGCAATGGCTCAGAGCACCCAGTTTAGTTCCCAGCATCCCTGCTGTGTGTCTCTCCACCTTCAGGACCTCCGATGCAGGGCTCTTCCGTCCTTTTTGGACTTATGTGCACATGCTGCTCTTTATACACCCAACAAGATAGAATGCCGAGCAGGCCTGTGGATGGTATAAAAAGTGGAGAAAGCTGACTGTGCTTGCCTACAGCCTTAATGCCAGCATTCAGGAGACAAAGGCAGGTGGATATCCGTAATTTTCAGGCCAGCCTGGTCTATACAGTGAGATTCAGGAAGGTCATGGCCATGTAGACAGATGCTGGATGAATTTGAAAATTAAAAATAGAGCAAAAGGAAGGAAGGAATGTCTAGCAATGGGAAGAAATGAGCAGGACCCATGGGCTACAGACTATGTTGAGGTCATTTTTCTGAGATGGTCACTTACCAAAAAAAAAAAAAAAATGCATCTTTCTGGCTGCAGCACAAACAGGGCAGTGCCAAGTGCTCTGTTAGTTTTTCAGCTCCCAAGAAAAATGGTACTGTGTGTTTCTGCTCAATAAAGAAAGATGTCCTCGATGTGGCCGTGATTCCACATGGTTTGGGCAACAGACAGAGTGGAGCTACTTGGTGGGATGGTTTTCTAAATGTAAAGCCACAGAAAATGGGGAGGCTGGAAAGGTTCCTGGTGGAGAAGAAATTTAAGGCCAGACATTTTTGGAGTAGACTTTTAACTCTCAGTATGGAAAAAATGGGATAGCCCACTGATGAATGGGATGGATTTTGCATAAACTTTCATTTTCTTTTTTTTAAATTAATCTATTTTTACACTCCATATTTTAGTCCCCCTCCCCATCCATCCTCCAACTGTTCTATATCCCATACCTCCTGCCCATGCCCCTGTCTCCACGTGGATGTCCCCACCCCCCACCCCACCTGACCTCTAAACTCTCTGGGGCCTCTAGTCCCTTGAAGGTTAGGTGGATCATCTCTGAATGAGCACAGACCCAGTAGTCCTCTACTGTGTTGATTGTATGAGTAGGATAGGAACTTCCACCCACAGGAATGACAGGTGGCTGATGGAGAGTCTTAAATGTAGGAGATGGGTACTGTGGGTCTTCCCTGATTCCTTTTTCTTTTTTTTCTTCTTTCTTTTTTTCCTTTTTTATTGGCAGTGGGAGTCGTGGGGGGGGGGGGTTCAAGACAGGGTTTCTCTGTATAGCTCTGGGGGGGTTCAAGACAGGGTTTCTCTGTATAGCTCTGGCTGCCCTGGAACTCACTCTGTAGACCAGGCTGGCCTCAAACTCAGAAATCTGCCTGCCTCTGCCTCCCAAGTGCTGGGATTAAAAGCATGCACCACCACTGCCCAGCGATTCGTTTCTCTTTAAAGGTGTGCATGCAGAACAAGAAGGTGGTATTCTGGCTGAAAAGGGTGACAGCCAGGAAAGTATAAGGCTGTGCAGGCGCTCCTCCTGATTATTTCCTGGGAGTATATAATCAAACTCAGGGCTGAAATCAAGCAATTAGAAACAAAGAGAACAGTACAAAGAATGAACAAAACGAAGAGCTGGTTCTTTGGGTAAATCAATGAAGTAAGCAAACCCTTAACCAAACTAACTAAAAGGCACGGAGACACAATTTTTTTCAGTCTACTTTATATTTTTTTTTTCCAGGAAATATTGATGTTGATCACAGGATCTCACACAATCATAGACAAATTCTCTCTCAATAAGCCCCACAAGGTCCTATTTGGTTACATTTGCATTCAATTTTGTGGTTAATTTTAATCTTCAGTAGATGTGAAGAAAGCTGGCCCCGTAACCTAAGGTCTTCACTGACATGGGTTTCTGGAACAGGTAAGAGACCAGTTGCAGCCTCAGTATTCCTGCAGCTGGGAGTGGCTGCACCATGGAAACTGAGGCTCCTCGGTGCTGATTAAAAACAGTTTTTAATTAAAAGCTGTCATTCCCTCACAAAAAGACCATTTAGGCCAGGGAGAATTTGAGAACAGAAACCAAGACCTAGCAACAAGCCGACAACCTGAGCTTTCTAGACAGGAGCCTAGGGGAGTCTGGAAAGAGTACGATACCTACAGAGAGCTCGGGACCAGTTAGACATGCTAGATGTCCCCCCAAGGGTAAGGACAAATTTCTTCTGGATGGTGCTATAAGAGGGCAGGAGACCTGGAAGAATGGGTGTGGCGTGGTGATACAGACCTTTAATTCAAGCACTGGGTGGCATGGGAAGAGGCATGTGGCTCTCTGGGAGTTCAAGTTTAGTATTGTCTACAAGTCGAGTTACAGGGTAGCCAGGGAGTTCATACAGAGAAAACCTGTCTCAAAAAAACCCAAAAGCCAAAAAGGTGTTTTCCACCTGGCCAGGTTTCCATAAGGTGTAGCTGCAGATTGAGTGTGGATGAAATGTCTGGGGATGTCGGGCGGGGGGGGGCTCTCAATACTAGGGTGGATCTGTGTTAGACCTAAGAGCCTGCTGATATCCAGGGTAATTAGACCATGAATTCTCTTGTGTAGGAGATGAGGGTAGGATGGGGTCACATGGATGCTGCCTGTTTCATGGCTCTTCACTCCTTGGTTGGAGACACTCAAGCAGAAAGGAAGAAGATCCCATTTATTGTTTTATAAAATCTTTTTTATTTATTTGCATTTCAAATGTTGCCCTCATTCCCGGACACCCCTCCCCTCGAGTTCTTCACCCCATTCTGCCTCACCTTTGACTCTGAGAGGGTGCTCCCCCAACTACACCCCTCCTCACCTTCCCACCCACTTCTACCTCACCCCCTCCAGGGATCTGGGACTTTTTTTTTCTCCTCGTTCCAGTCAACCTTGCTCGCTCTGCTCTGCTCTGCTCTGCTCGCTCAGGCTGCCCCCGTTCGGCCCCCCCCCACTCCGGTCGCCCCCCCTCGCTCCGGCCAGCCCTGCTCGCTCCTCTCGCTCCGGTTGGTCCCGCCGCTTGCTCTCTCCAGTCCAAGAATTCGTCCATTATTATTATTCATAAGTACGCTGTAGCTGACTTCAGACGCACCAGAGGAGGGCGTCAGATCTCATTACGGGTGGTTGTAAGCCACCATGTGGTTGCTGGGATTTGAACTCATCACCTTCGGAAGAGCAGTTGGGTGTTCCCACCCGCTGAGCCATCTCACCAGCCCCCCCCCCCATCTGGGACTTTTAAACATTGGAGAAGGACATCCAATTGCCAGCCTCCCTGGGCTGACAGTCTTATATTAATGCAGGAGTTATTTGCATGTTTACTGCAATATTGAGAATACTTAGAGGCATGGAAGACAGAGGCAGGTGGTCAGCAAGACTGAGGCTCCTGACTGATCCCTGCTCTGTGAGAAGTCCAAAGCATGTGCTGGGTAGGCATGATGGATGGGTGGTCTCTGGAGTTTTTCTGATGTGTTTCCTTTTTCCATGTTCTCCTGTAGGAACGTGCTCCAATAAGTTCAGAGCCCACATATGCCCCAAGGTCCCTCCTTGCATTCAAAATTCCAAATGTCTTCAAATGCACCCATAGAAACCAGGTTCCAAATGTCTCAAGATCCTGCAAGGAATTAACCTTTCCAAATGTGTCAGAGTGACCCCAAGATGTCCAATGCAAACAAGTCTTTCAGTCCCTGAAAGGTACCTATGTCACCAAGAGTCCAAAGGACCATCAAGAAAATCAAGTATAGGAATGCATCCAGGCCCTGGAATGGGCCCAGGATTGCCAACACCGAGAAGACTCTCAGGGCATCCAAGCCATCAGACACAGGGTCCTCCATGAGATCTGTTTTCCAGGTTTTCTAGGACCTATGGTGCTGTCAGATAAATATGGTGACCAACAAGCTGGCCTTGTGGCTCTAATAGAGCAACCGAAAGTAGGAACTGTGTATTCCAATAACCAAGCCAGCTCAGCCAGTCAGCAGAGTTGGGAGGGAGGGAGGGAGGGAGAAAGGGAAGATTAAACAAAGAAAAGACAATTAGACACACTATACCAGGACCCCAGTCAATGCTAAAGCTAAAGTGGGTTTATTTTTACCCCAGTCAGCTTTTATACCATTCTAGGTACATGCAAAGAATAGGGTCAGTTCTTAGATCACCAAGTAATCAAACAAGGCAATGAACAAAGTCCTGTGGTCACTGTGCCTAGGGGCTTAGCAGGATGACCAAGATAAAAGGAATACCATACTTTCCTTGGCTGTGTTTACTTTGAACTTTGTATTAGCCCAAATGTAAATATTCTTATCTGAGCCTAATCCCTTGTCTTCCTAGCTCAGTATAAATATTCTTGCCAATATCCTAGAAACAGCATCTGAACAAAAGCCCCTGCTGCAAGAACTTTTATTTTTATTTTTATTTTTATTTTGAGACAGGGTTTCTCTGTGTAGCCCTGACTGTCCTGGAACTCACTCTGTAGATCAGGCTAGCCTTGAGCTCAGAAATCTGCCTGCCTCTGCCTCCCAAGTGCTGGAATTAAAGATGTACGCCACCATTGCCCGGCACAAGAACATTTTGATCAGTGCATGTACCCAAACCTGGAGGGACATGTGGCACTGGCATTATTGATTGGTGTGACGAGTGTGAGATCCTGGTCTGCCTATCCCTTTTCCCTCTCTCCAACAGCCACAATTCCCATCAGGCACCTGAACTCTGTGCTTCTTAAATGCTTCCAGCAGCTTAGACAGTCGTGGATGGTGGCTATACATGCATCCAGGGCTGAACCTCACATTCTGCTTCAACCTGGGTACCAATATAGATGAACATTATTCCCCTGCAGGGTCTCAGAGACCTATACCTCAGAGCACGTAGGACACACTAGCTGAATCTTGCTGGTCTTTTGGAATCAGACCATACACATTCTATCTTACTACAATCTCTTAGGGATCTAGAGACTCATACTTCTTCTCTATTTCTGACTCGTGGAGTATTGCTACAGAAACTCCTTCTATCCAGAAGCTTCACCTTGTGACCCAGTTAGGGGCAAACAGATACTCCTCTGATGCCGGGAGCCTCCCAGCCTGGAGAAGGTTGAGATGGGCACAGAGTGGGACTCTGGAGTGGCTGTAAAGACTAATGGTCTCTGGATGCTCTAGCTCTCTAACTATACTAAAATGCTGATGATAACTTCTAAAAAGACCCAAAAACTTTCTTGCTCTTTCTGAAGGTAACAAGCTGCTAGCTTGGGCGATTGACACCTGTAGCCTAACAATAGGGGATTAAGTAATATGGCCTTTGTTCTATCTCAGCAGGAACTGCTAGGCTCTAACTCTCAGCCTACTAGTAGCAGTAGCAGACGCATGGGGAAAGGACACTTTAAAAAGTGATTATAGCGTTTATTACTAAGTTGTAGAAAGTTTCCTATGAAAGCTCGCTAAGAAAAGGGGGGAAAACGAAATGAATTAAAAAGGGGATAAGGAAAAATTCTTCTTCGCACCTCTTCTGTCTAAAAGGTCCTCAGCTCAGTTCTGACTCTGTCCTCAGCACTTATACATCTTTCAGAATACATGATCACGTGTTAAAAGAGTTCACCACAAGTTCACACATTTTGAAGTCATAAATAGAATAAGATGTTTACAACAGTGAATGTTTTTTTCTTTTTTTAATTAGATATTTTCTTAATTTACATTTCAAATTCTATCCCAAAAGTTCCATCTACCCTGCCCCCGCCCTGCTCCCCTACCCACCCACTCCCACTTCTTGGCCCTGGCATTCCCCTGTATTGGGGCATATAAAGTCTGCAATACCAAGGGGCCTCTCTTGGCCAACTAGGCCATCTTCTGCTACATATGCAGCTAGAGACACGAGCTCTGGGGGTTCTGATTAGTATATATTACAACCGTGAATGTTTACATGCATACCATTAGGAGTAATTATCTGGCTAAACATTCATCACCTGTCACAGCTCCACAGGTTCACCAAGAGTTAAAAACTGTAACTAAGTTATTAGTGGAGTTTTGTATAGATAAATCCAGCCAATATTTTATCTTCTTCTTTTATCCCATAATAAATCATTAGTTCCCTTTTTATAGCCTTTGGTTAATGGTTTTACAATGTGCTCTGAGTAGGAGAAAGTCTGGTTACTATCTTGAAGCAATTAACTGGTGACAAATGTAGACTGGCAGAGTTCTCATTGCAGTTTGACTATTAGAAAAGGACCCAATAGCAGTTCCACTATAAAAGAGCTTAATAAATACTGATTATAATTCTAGGAATTCTAATAGAATTGTCATTAAGAATTAAGGAATGGGCCGGGCGTGGTGGTGCACACCTTTAATCCCAGCACTCGGAGGCAGAGGCAGGTGGATTTCTAAGTTCGAGGCCAGCCTGGTCTACAAAGTGAGTCCCAGGACAGCCAGAGCTATAAAGAGAAACCCTGTCTCGAAAAACCAAAAAAAAAAAAAAAAAGAATTAAGGAATGGAGCCGGGCAAGCACACGCCTTTAATCCCAGCACTTGGGAGGCAGAGGCAGGCAAATTTCTGAGTTCGAGGCCAGCCTGGTCTACAGAGTGAGTTCCAGGACAGCCAGGACTACACAGAGAAACCCTGTCTGGAAAACAAACACACAAACAAACAAACAAAAAAAAGAATTAAGAAATTTTCTATTTGTCTATATAGCATCACTACGAGACTGTACATATTCTTTGATCTTCAGATCTGCTCAAAAGGGTGGGCTAATACCTAGTGATTGCTATATATGTTTAATAATAACAGGAAAAGCATATTAATAGCAGGAATCTTTCCTAAAGTGATTTTCTCCTGGGCCTTGCTTCATCGTAGATAGTAATCTAAAGTGAAATTATTTCAGGAAGATCACCTATTAGTATTAGCTTGTCCTATGATGGCTCCTGACACTCTGATGTCGCCTTTATTTTTCGGATTTGGTTTCAAGAACAACTAGCCTACGTATAAACAGAAGAATCCCTGAAATGTTCCAGAAGGACTGCCAGAGACAAATGGAAGCTCTAAAGCTGTTTCTGAGTCAACCCATTTTTCTGGTTCCTTACCTGTTGTTACCTCTGCCGACGGAGAGTCCATGAGTTCAGGCACATTGGGTGTGGATTCCTTTCCCAAACTCAACTGCAGCCAGGCATCTTCTCTGCATCCAGATCAGGCCCGTGATAGAGCCAGGTTTAGTCTGCAAGAAGACCTGCTTGGCCAGGCGGTGGTGACACACGCCTTTAATCCCTGCACTTGGGAGGCAGGCAGATTTCTGAGTTCGAGGCCAGCCTGGTCTACAAAGTGAGTTCCAGGAGAGCCAGAGCTATACAGAGAAACCCTGTCTCGAAAACAAAACAAAACAAACAAAAAAGACCTGCTTGATGGCCATGCCCCTGCTACTGATGGGGACTCAGGTGAATCAGCAGCAGTTGAAGCCCAGACTGACCTAGCAGTAGCTGAAGCTCCAGTAGCCCTGACAGCTATCACCCAAGGCCCAGGGGAATGTCAGGATCCAGGTCCATCTGCTAAGGAGCTCTGTTTGCATACTTGAAGAATTTGACAAGTCGAAGGCCTGGTATACCTGGAGATACACCCCGACTCCAAGCAACACCTCTCACCCCCTTGACTGGTCCAGGCCTTTATAGCAAGGAAGAAGTGTGTTAGTGCATACCTTTAATCTCAGGATTTGGGGATATTAAGCAGCTCTATTTGTCATAGCTTAATGCCACTGTGGTTTATTTAGTGAGATTTTTTTTTAATTGAAAATATTCATTCCTTATTGTTGGATTATATGTTCTTTAAATAAAAGAAGAAAAAACTACTGCAAAATTTAAAAATGGTTTTGCCAGACTCCTCCCCCTGCCCTCCCCTGCAAATATTTATACATGTGAATACCTGCAATGTGTGTATGCAAGTGTCTTGGACTCGGAGGAAGAAAAGAGTGTAGGTAGGATCTCCTGGAGTAAAACTATAGACATTCCAGGTCTCACGTGTGTGTTCTGGGAAATGAGCTCAGATCCCTTGCCAGAGCCACAGTTCCTCCTAAGCAGTGAGCTCCCTCCATTCTTACAGATTAATAATTATATAAACCATTCCCCCCTTCCCTCTTACTCTGGGAATGGGGAGGCCCACCTGAGTATCACCTTACCCTGATACATCAAATTTCTGCAGGACTAGGCATATCCTCTCCCACTGAAGCCATGCAAGGCAGCCCAGCTAGGGGAATGGAATCCTCAAACAGAAAACCAATTGAGGGACAGTCTCTGCTCAAGTTTAGGGACCTGCATGAAGACCAAGCTGCCCATCTGATACATATGTGTGGAGTTCTTTGTCTAGACCATGGTAGCTCTGTGTTTTTGGTTCCGTCTCTAGAAGCCCGAAAGTGTCCAGGTTAGTTGACTCTGTTGGTCTTTCCACAGAGTTCCTACCCGCTTCAGAGCCTTCAATCTTTCCCCAAACTCTTCCAGAAGAATCCCGGAGCTCTGTCTAGTGTTTGGCTCTGGGTCTCTGCCTCAAGTTTCAGCTGCTGGGTGGAGCCTCTCAGAGGACTGTTATGCTAGGCTCCTGAGTGCACGTATAACAGAATATCATTAGTAGTGTTAGGAAATGGTGATTGCTAATGAAATGGTTTCAAGTTGAACTGGTTATTGTTTTTCTATTCCATCAGTCTCTGCTCCATCTTTGTTCCTACATTTTATTAGAGAGGACAAATTTTGAGTCAAAACCTTTGTGGGTGGGTTAGTGTCCTGATCCCCCCAGTGGGGTCCCTCAGCAATCAAGCAACATAAAATTGTTGTGTTGGAGATCAGTAGGCAGAGTGGACACTATCCTCACTAGCAAGTCTACTGGGTGGTGGGTCATGCTGGTAATCCCAGCTCCTCAGTGTCATTATCAACTGCACAGCACTTCAAGGGCAGTTTAAGATACTTAAGGCCCAGCCTGGTCTACAGAGTGAGTTCCAGGACAGCCAGGGCTACATAGAGAAACCCTGTCTCAGAGAAAAAAAAAAAGATACTTAAGGCCCTACATGAACCAAAAGTATTGATACTTTTCAATAGAAAATGCATTGGTCAAATCTACCATAGTATAATGTTTCCTTGTCTCTCTGGTTTTTTCCAAAACCAAGAGACCAGTGTCTTTGCAGAGGCCAAAGAAGCTGGATAAAGCGTGGGCAGTGGTAGCTCAGGCCTTTATTCCTAGCACCTGAGAGGCAGAGGCAGCTCTGTCTTTGTGAGTTTGAAGTCAGCTTTGTCTATAGAGCAAGTTCCAACACAGCCAGGGCTACACAGAAGAAACTCTTTCTCAAAAAAATTAAGAAGGAGAAAGAGAGACACAGAGATAGATAGACATAGAGAAAGAGACAGAGAGACACACAGAGATACAGAGAGACAGATTTAGAGACAGACAAGGAAAGAGAATGAGAGACAGAGACAGTCAGAAATAGTGTGTCAGTAAAAGCAAGCAGGATAAAATGTCCCCTGAGAACACAAGGTTTCCCAGAGGAAACAGATTAAATATGCATTTAGGGCAGAATATCGTCATGAAATACTTAAGAGTACAGTAAAGGCTCACTCGAGGGGGTCTTGGCCTCTAATCATGATATATACTGGGAAGTCAATGAAAAATGCGTTCAACCTCAGTCATACAGTGCGTTTGAGATCATCCAGAATATAAAAAAAATCTAAAGCTGGGGTGATGGCACAGCCATCAACCCTGAGTTTTATGTACATAGCCCGCAATGTGAAAAGGCAAAACCAGTTTCTACATGTTCTTTTTTAATATCCACATGTGAGCCCTGGTAAGATAATAGCCAAATTCATGCACACAATAAGACATGTCATAACAATTTTTCAACCTATTTCCAATTTTTTCTTTTTTTCTTTTCCCCTCAAAGTATTGTGTCCCCCCCCCCCCCAGGACCTCAAACAAATGTAAACCAACAGTCTTACAGTGAACCTCACCAGGTCTTATTCTGTTGAATCTGCATTTGCTTTTGTGCTGAATCTTAATCCTCCGTAGATGGCAAGAAATCTTCTGTAACACAGATTTTTGCAAACAAGTTAAAAAAACCAGTTGGAGATTCGGTATTCTTGCAGTTGGGAGTGGCTGGACTCTTGGGAAGCAAACTGAGGTTCCTTGGTATTGATTAAAACCAGTTTGTTCCCCCACAAAAAGACACTGGCATTTTCTTCTTAATACCATTTTGCCTAGGGACAATCTGGAAGCAGAAACCCAGCCACCAGCACACCAAAACCTTGAGCCGTCTGTGCAGGAGCCTTGGGGAATCTTGGTAGAGCCCACCATGTCTACAGTGAGCTTGAGGAGTCATTTTGAAATTGTGGATGGCCCAGGAAGAGGATGGTTGTTTGAATAAGGGAGCAAACAAGGTGGCTGACGACTGAAATGGCATCTGGCCTCTAAGAATAGATTCTTAGTGAAAGATAGAAATGGGTAGGAGCCCTGGAGACAGACTGAGTAGAAATCTATTTCCTGAGAGAGTGGCTGACAAGTGCAGCCCCTTCTGCAGATTTCTTCTGGGCTGGAGCCTTACGAGGGAAAGGCCAATTTTCCCTTACTTTTCAATTTTCACACCAACCTGTCCCTCTCTAATAATCATTAAATCTCGAAAGATTATGGTGACCCACGCCTGTAATCAGCACTCAGGAGACTGAGTCAAGGTCATCTCTAAACAGCCTGTCATCATAGAAAGATCCTAACTCAAAGCCAAAACAAAAGACAGTAAAACATTCATAATTAAATCCGTAAGACTAGGTCTCCATAGGGTAAGGCTGAAACCTGAGCGGCACCGAAGTGTGGGTAGGAACAATGGACCTGAGGGTCTGCGAGTGGGAGGATCCAAAGATCGGGAAGAGAACTGAGTTTCAAGTTTGGAGAGGTTTGTAAGTGCGGGTCCTTTGAGTAGAGGTCAAACAGACAAAGGATTGGGCAAGCTGCAGCAGCCCACAGGCTGGTTTCTGCATGAATTACTTAAGAAGGGAGGGAACAATTGAGAGGTGACACCAGTAGGCAGGAATGAGAAGGACACACACACACACACACACACACACACAACAGGCTCAGAAGATATTGATTTCTTGATCTGGTTACTAATTAGGAAAAGCCAAATTTCTACTGGACTGGAGCCCCCAAGTACAGGAGACCCCAAGTGATGGGGCAAAGGCTGTGATTGTTTCTTATACTCTAACCAAACCTGAACTGAGAATCTCTGTCTACTCAATTAAGAAAGATGTCCTCAGGTATTTTCTTTTTTTTTTTTTTTTAATTTTTTTTTTTGGTTTCCGACTTTTTTTTTTTTTTTTTAAATTAGGTATTTTCTTTTTTTAATTTATTTTTTTTAAGATTTATTTTATTTTATTACATGTAAGTACACTGTAGCTGTCCTCAGACACTCCAGAAGAGGGAACCAGATCTCGTTACGGATGGTTGTGAGCTACCATGTGGTTGCTGGGATTTGAACTTATCACCTTTGGAAGAGCAGTCGGGTGCTCTTACCCGCTGAGCCATCTCACCAGCCCTTTTTTTTTTTTTTAAAGAAAATACCTAATTAAAAAAAAGAGAAAGATGTCCTCAAAATCAGGTGGTGGTACATGCCTTTAATCTCAAAACCGGGGAGGCAGAGACAGGTGAATCTGTGTAAGTTCTATGTCAGCCTTGTCTACCAACTGAGTTATAGGACAGTCAGGCTTTATACAGAGAAACCCTGTCTCAGAAAACAAAGAAACACATAGAAAACCGAACAAAAAATTTAAAAAGATAGATGGCTTCAACCTATCCAAACTGAGTGGGGCCACAGGGTAGGACGGGGAGGAAGAGTCTGCTGGATATAGGGGATAAAAGATGGAGCTGCTGAGGTCATTTTATTTGGAGATTCAATTAAGGGCAGGTCCTTGGAGTAGAGCTTCAATACCAGCAGGGATCTGTTTTAGCTCCATCCTCAGCAACAAAAATAGCAGATACCTCAAAGTAATGAACTTTTTAAAAAGTTTTCCCAACCAAATAGACTGAAGAAAACGCTGGACTCACCATTCTAGTATCAACCAAAAGTAATCAAAAGAGATGGAGAAGATATCTCATAGTCAAAGGAAAAAAATCCACTAAGATGACATCTCAGTTCTAAACATCTATGTCCCAGATGCAAAGGCTCCCATTATTAAAGCTCCAATCACAGATTGAATCTCACACAATAACAGTGGGGGACTTCAGCACCCCATTCTCACCAATAGAAAAGCCATCCAGACAGAAACTAAACAGAAATGACATTAACAGAGGTTATGAATCAAATGGACCTAACATATTTATAGAACATTTCACCCAAACACAAAAGAATATACCTTCTTTTCAGCACTTCATGGAACCATCTCCAAAACTGACGATATGCTCAGTCACAGAGCAAGCCTCAGTGGATACAAGAAAATTCAAATAGCTCCTGTAGCTTATCAGACTTCCATGGATTAAAGCTGGACTTGAACAACAACAGAAACCACAGAAAGCCCACATAGTCATGGAAACTGAACAACCCTTGATTCAATGATGTCAGGGAAGAAATTAAGGACTTTCTAGAGTTCAGTGAAAGTGAGGGGTACAACATACCCCAAATTATGAGACATTATAAAAGCAATGCTCCAAGGAAAAGTTCATAGCACTAAGTGCACCCAGAAGAAGTCGGAGAATTCTAATAGTAACAAATACATTTAATAGCTCTAGAAAAAAAAGAAGCAAATATACACTGAGGAGTAGACATCAGGAAATAAACTCATGGCTGAAATCAATCAATTAGAAACAAAGAGATCAATACACTGAGGAAATCATTAGGTCTTACTTCAAAAACCTGTACTCCAAAAAATTGAAAAATCTAAATGAAATGGATGATTTTCTAGACAGATTCCACTTACCAAAATTAAGTCAAGACCATGTAAACTATCTAAATAGTCCTATAACCCCCAAGGAAATAGAAGTAGTCATTAGAAGTCTCCCAACTGAAAAAAAAATCTAAGAGCCAGATGGTTTTAGCACAGAATACAGAGTTCTACAAGATTTTAAAGTAAGAGCTAATACCAATACTCCTCAAAGTATTGCACAAAATACAAACAAAAGGAAGATTGCTAAACTCATTCTTTGAGGCAACTGTCACCCGGATACCTAAACCACAGAATGACTGAAAAAAGAAAGAGAGCTTCAGACCAACTTCTCTTACGAACCAATGCAAAAATATTCATGAGAGACCAAATCTTTTGGGTTCAGACTCCATCTTAGAGGACCTGATCTAAGGTTGAACTCAAGATAACTAACAGGTCAGTACCAAACATCTGTTTCCAGATTATTCTCCAACAAATCTGCACCTCCAGATTACAAACTGACCCCGCCTAAAAACCACATCAGGAGGAAAACAGAAGTTAAGTTTATGGATTGGCTCCCAGCACCAGCCAATTATGTTAAAGAACATTATGTCCCCCAATGAGATGTGTACCAGGCTAGATACACCCTTCCTGCCTCTATAAATGTTTGCCTGAAACTGGTCTCAGGCACCCCTTCCCATTCGCCCGCGTCAGAGACAGTGTGTGTCCCAAGCTTGAATAGAGAGACCCTAATGTGATTGCATCAGATTCAGCTCCTTCGTGGTCTTTTGGGGGTTCATGAATGTTTCCTGGCACATTTTGGTGCATTGGCCAGGGACTCGAAAGCCTCCAGGACCCCGGGGAGGGTCTCAATACCTATAGTGTCTGTTTGAGTCTATGAGTCTGTCCAGGTCTCAATACCTATAGTGTCTGTTTGAGTCTGTGAGTCTGTCCAGGTCTCTGAGACCAGAGAACATTCTGAGTCCCTGTCTGGGGTGGGCGTGGTGGGATCTGGTTACTTTTGTTTCGATCTGAGAGGAGGGTATGAGTGCTACCTTCTGGTTGTTTTAAGGTGGCGTGTTGCAGTACAGAGCCCTTTTTCTTGTGTTTTGTCTATGTTGAGGGGCAACTTTCTGACAGGCGTTTAACATGGGACAGACGCCTTCAACTTCACTATGTTAAAACTAGGGGACAAAATCTTTCTGTCACCATTAGGAAAACTTTTTCTCCCCAGACAACAGGCAGCACCACCACCTTATTCAACCCCTCTGCCACAGGCAGCCCCACAGCAGGCTGGGGAGGGCAGACCTGCTGCAGGGACACAGAGCCTCTGGGGCAGGTTTGGGGGCTGCTTTCTGAGCCTGAGTCTGCTGTCCTACCTTTGCAAACAGCAGGGCCGGTTGGTGATCAAGGAAACCAACCCTGGCCATCACTCTCGGCCCTTTGCCATTAGTGATCTTTATAACCAAAGAACTCAGAGCTCTCCCTTTTCAGTAATTAATCTACTGGAAATAGTCCTCCACACCCACCAGCCCACTTGGGATGACTGCCAGTAGCTTTTGCAGGTTCTCTTCACTGGGGGTGGGGGGACTCGAGGGGGCGGCAGGAACCAGGGGAACTCACCAGCAACCAGGCATCTACTGAGGCTGGCTTTCCCTTAATCCCACCCAGATTGGGACTTCAACACCATAAAGGTAAAGAGAGACTTTAAGTCTTACCTTCGGTCTCTGTTGGCAGGTCTCAAAGAGGCTGTAAGACAGCCCACCAATTTGGCCAAAGATAAATAAGATATTAGTCAGGGACAGAAAGAAAGTTCTGCAGCTTTCTTAGAAAGTGTCATAGAGACATTCCAAAGTGAAAGCTGCAGTAGCTCTAGCTTTTATCAAGCAGGGAGCATCAGATATTAAAAAACAAAGCAAAATCTTCAGAGGGTTGAGAGGTTAAGAGAAAGAATCTGAGAGACTTAATGATAATGCCAGGAAAAAAAAAATGTTTAATAAAAGATAAAGTGTAGCCGGGCATGGTGGCACACACCTTTAATCCCAGCACTTGGGAGGCAGAGGCAGGCAGATTTCTGAGTTCCAGGCCAGCCTGGTCTACAGAGTGAGTTCCAGGACAGCCAGGGCTACACAGAGAAACTGTCTCCAAACAAACAAACAAACAAACAAGATAAAGTGTTGGGCTGGAGAGATGGCTCAGTGGTTAAGAGCACTGACTGCAAGAAACTCGTGGCCTGGCAAAGATCCTGTTGGCAGCCATGGCCAAATCAGAGTACTGTAGGAGATTGCTGAAACAAATGACTTTAGAAACCAACGTGCTTACTCAGGCCCTGGTGCCGGCCAGTGGGCTCCCTGTGTAGAAGATGTCTGAAAAAAATGACTTCTAGAAAAAGAGGTAAGGGGGGCTCACCCTAAAGGTCAAAAAATGCCCCCACTTGGAAAAGAAAAAGATACCCAGAATAACCCTAAACATAGAGGGGGACCCACTAGCTTCCTTATAATTAACAGAGCTCAACACTCTGTCTTGCTAAAACCTGAAGATAAAGTCTCTTCAATAGCTTATAAATGACCTCCTGGTAGCAGCAGAAACAGAAAATGCCTAGAGGAGACCCAGACCCCTTTGGGCCATCCATCCTCCACTAAGAAGGCCCTACTCTGCCAACCACAGGTGACCTCCCTAGATCCAGGGGGATCTATCTATATTAAGAGAAGGTCAGAAGTGGCTCTCTGACACCAGAAAGAAATTTCTACACAAGCGTTGGGATTGCCTGAAGTGACTAAGCCCTTCCATCTCTTCATAGGTGAGAGATCTGAGATCTGAAAAGGGTACTGACTCACACTCTGGACCCTGGCACCAGCCAGTGGCCTACCGGTCAAAGAAATGAGACGCAGGAACAACTGTTTGCAAATCATCACAAATGGCCCTCCTGGTCAAAGATGTTAACAAACTGCCCATCACCGATGCCAGAATGACGCATTACCAGTCTCTCCTCTTAAATGCCCCCAGGATAACTTTTCAGACCCCAGCTGCCCCAAGCTCAGCTACCCTGCCCCCTGACCTGGACCTCAATGGGCCTCTGCATGACTGCTTAGACATTTTGGCCCACATCCACAGGACCAGACCAGATCTTCAGGATTTCCTCTTGATGGATGCAGGGGTAACATGGTTCACCCAAATGCAACATCTTCACTCAGGATGGAGAGAGGTATGCTGGGTCAGTGTGGTCTCAAACACACTCAATGTGTTTATGAGCTTATCATAGAGCTAAGCTCAGTACTGAGAGAATTTGCCCTGAGCCTCAGAGCTAGGTCGGTTCATTCCTCTCTTGGACAGAAGTCACCCGACAAAATACTAGCATCAGATAAGGTCACTGAGACCATGGAAAAGTGAGACACAACAGAGCCCAAAATAAGGAAATACCAAACAGCTTCCTGTTTGCTAAGACCAGCTGTCCCGGCTGCTTTATCAGTCATTGCCGGTTATGGCCTTCCTTTTTCCAAGTGTACCCATCTTACATATGACCTTCACTGGGAAGTTACTCAATGAAACATGTCTGCTTCTGATAGCACTAGTCCAGAGTGAGGCCTTTCTTCCTTAGAGCTTCTGCCAGGTGTCCAAATCCTCAAACACTTCAGACACTGTCTCCCTGAGCTGTACTGCTGTCCCTCCCTGTAAGGAGCAGAAAACCTAGTTTCTACCTTTCTTTTTTTAATATTATTTTATGTGTGTGTGTACCCTGCAGCTGTCTTCAGAAACACCAGAAGAGGGCACTGGATTCCATTACAGGTGGTTAGCAGGGAATTGCTGGGATTTGAACTTATCACCTTCCGAAGAGCAGTCGGGTGCTCTTACCCGCTGAGCCATCTCACCAGCCCAAAGCCTAGTTTCTTAAGTACAGCTATGTTCCAGCCTCTGGCAGGAAGGTCTTCATAAGCCAGAGTTCTAGGAGAAAGCCCCATAGTACAGTGTCCTGACTTCACTCCCTCGGGATTGTCTTGAAGGCTGGCTGAAACACCCTCCCTGGCAGCTGGGAGTACAGGTCAGCCACAGAGCTGGGGACCCGATTTCCATCCCCAGCATCCAAAACAAGCATTTCTCAGACTATCCCTAGCGTTTCTGGTTGCCTAAGTCTATATCTTTCATACTAATTGTTTCAATTTAGCCATTCCACAATGTATAAATATTTCAAAGTATCAACTATAGCAACAAATATAAACAATTTCTTGTCCATAAATAAGTTCTTCAAAGTTCTCTTGTTTATTTACTCATCTTTATTTTATGTGTGTGAATGTTTCAGCTGCCTGTATGTGCACCATAAGAGTGCCTGGTATTGGGGGCTGGAGAGATGGAGAGATGGCTCAGTGGTTAAGAGCACTGACTGCTCTTCCAGAGGCCCTGAGTTCAATTCCCAGCGACCATATGGTGGCTCACAACCATCAGCAATGGGATCTGATGCCCTCTTCTGGTGTGTCTGAAGACAGCAACTGTGTACTCACATACAATGAATAAATAAATCTTAAAAAAAAAAAAAAAAAAAAAAAAGAGTACCTGATATCTGAGGAAGGTAGGAGAGGGAGGGCATCAGATGCCCTTAAATTAGAGTTATATGTACTCTTGAGCTGCTATTTGGGGTCTGGGAATTGAACCTTGTTCCTGTGCAAGAGCAGTAACTGCTCTTAACAGCTAAACCATCTGTCCACCTGCCTGTATTTAACATTTTGCAATTAAATGTGTGGTTATGTGTGTTCATGTGTGTATATGTGCATGTTTGTGTGTGTGTGCACATGCATGTTTATTGTGTGTGTGTGTGTGTGTGTGTTTGTGTGTGTGTGCACACGCACATGAGTGCAGGTGCCCTGGAAGCCCAGAGATACCCTATACCCCTGGAGCCAGAGTTACAATTGGCATAACTACTGAGCCATCTCTCTAGCCCCAAGAGTTTGCCCTTCTAACAAGTTATTGTGAATGTTCTATGCCAGAGACAAAGACGGATTTTGCTAGCTATGAAGCTGGAGGAACCTCAACTCAGGGTTCTCACCTCAGCTGCAGCAGAGATCTTGACTGCTACTGCACAAAGACTTTGAGGAGCTATTAGAGTGAAAAAGATAGTTCATTAAGCAAAAATACAAGGCACACTTAAAATATTATGTGGCTTAAGGAAAATGAGCTATAAGATTGCTTTTTCAATGTGGTGGTATACTTATTTCCTCGTAGAATTCTTCTAAGGTAAGTAATACTATAAGGTGATTTATGAAGAACATATAGGCATGGATCAAAAAAAATAAAAGCCATTTTGCTATGTGTAGGTCAAGACTGATGTGTTTTGATCCTAAGTATAGCTTACTAGCCATTTTAATAATCTCGTTAGTGACACTTGCCAGGAAAAAGAGTCTAATTTCTGTGCAGTTGGTTTTTGGTTAGTCGTGTCAACATTATTTTTTAAGTTTGTTTTTACTTTATGTGTACGGGTGTTTTGCCTGCAAGTACAGTACGGAAGTAAGTAAACTCACCACCAAGCGCCCAAAAGAGGGTGTGAGAAGCTATTCAACTGGAGTTACAGATGGTTCTCACTCCGAGTAGCCCTGGCTGTCCTGGAACTCACTTTGTAGATCAGGCTGGCAGAGACCAGTTTGACCCTGTCTCCTGAATGCTGGGATTTAAAAACGTGCGTCACCATCGTCCGGCAAAACCTTGATTTTGAACATCAAAATTCAGCTACACTTTTTGATAATTCTCCCCACCCCCCAATTTTGTGCTGAATTCGAGTCTCCTAGGAAACTCGCAAGTCGCTTGCATCTGTTCGTTCTTTGGTTCTTCCTAGCTAAGTTTCTCCCCAGCAAGCGGGCGGTATTTTTCCACCTCGCAGGGCTCTCCAGTCCAGGGAGCTCTGGGCGGCTGTCAGTCTCTGGTTTAGCATAAAGGTAGATGCAGAACCCGCCCGAGTCCTCGGACTGGAGAGGGCGGGGCGGGGCTCTGAGATCTGGTCTCCGGCGGCGTCCGGACGCATCCTACCCGAGGTCCGCCTACTGCAGAAGGCGGGGACCGTCCTCTGCGGAAGTTTGGGTCCTTGCGGCCTCCGTTCCCAGCGTGTTCTGAAACAAGCCCACTGACTGCAGCCGAGGAACGCACCCCTGCTGACCATGGAGTTCGACTGTGAGGGCGTGAGACGGCTACTAGGCAAGGTGCAGGCAGGTGGGGGGCCGGACGGGACCCAGCGTTCTCGTAACCGCGCGTCCTCCCAGCCCATTCTCCCACCCACCCATGTCCTTTTTTCCAAGATTGTTTTGTTGTTTTGACACACCCATTCATACTGTTTCCCAGGCTGGCCTGGAAGTCATGGCAATCCTCCTGCTTCAGCCTCCCGGTGCTGGGGTCACAGGCTGGCGGTGCCTCGCCCCCCTTGAATGAATCACTCCCTGCTAGTGACTCTACCTGCTTTGAGAAATCCGGGTTATCACCTTGTGGAAGCCATTCTCCACAGTGCTTCCTCCTGGAGCGTTTGTGGCTGTACACTGTGCCTTTGTCTCTGTAGTCCTCTCATCTAGCACTGTGATCACGTTGTAGGTACTCACAACGAGAATCCCGCAGACGCGAGTGCGGGCCTAGAAAGAGCTTTACTGTGGAAAGGTGGATGGAAGGTTTCTTCCACCCTCCAGTCCCACCCCACCCCCAGGCTGTATGCTCAGCATTCCTGACTCCCGCCCTCGTGCATTCAAGGGCTGTCTAGTTCAGAGGTTACCTTGTTAAGTGATCCCGGCCGTTCAGATTGCCCTGGAAGAGCCTCGAAAGATGATTCTGTGCTGATATTCATGGACGTAGGGGTGTCTGTTTGTTGGGACAGTTTTTACATTCGTAAGAGTTTTAAGAGCTCTAAAATGGAAATCGTGTATGTAGTTGATTCTGATGGTTTAGCTTACAGTTTCAGGTGTAGGTTGATTGAATTGGTTGTAAGACTTCTCATTTAAAAAAAGAAAAGAAAAAAGAAAAAGAAAGAAGCCAGGTGTGGTGGCACACGGCTTTAATCCAGGCACTCAGGAGGCAGAAACAGGTAGCTCTCTGTGAGTTCGAGGCCAGCCTACTCTACATAGTAAAGTTCTGGACAGCCAGGGCTACATAATGAGACAAAATACACACACATGCACACACACACACTCACCCCCCCCAAAAAAAAATGGAAGTAAGAAGGAAAGAGAGAGATGGAGAAAGAGAGAAGTCCTCTTTTAAAATTTTTTGATGGTCTTATTATGTTCCCAGGCTGTCCTGGAACTCTTTATCTAGACCAGGCTGGCCTCAAACTCACCAAGGTTCTCCTGCCTCTGCTTAGCAAGAGCTTGGGATCAAAGGCATTCGTCAGCACAGATGCCCTGTGGAGCTGAGACTGTGTTCCAGTGCAGCTGTGTCGTCCCACAGCAGTACAGATAGGAATGGGAGAGTTCTGAGTTCCCCACATTCTCTCCAGCACTTACCGTTGTCTCATTTTGATTCTGGTTTGTATCTTGATTATGCTGTGATTTCGGCAAACTCTTTTGTTCATTTCCAAGGTTACTGTGGCTGTTTTAAGTCTCACGAGTGTCCATATCAATTGGTGTTTAATGGTGAGGTATGTGTGCTGCAGACAGAAACCAGGCCTTCTGGTATCCTAAGCAACTGCTTTATCGTTTAGATACATCTACAGCCCAGCTTTCAGACTTTTGTAACAGCTGAAGTCTCACTAAGGGATTATGCTGGACCTTTCGGGAAATGTGATGATCTTGACGATCTTAGAGCCACAAACACAGGATACTTTCCCACTTAAAACAGCTTTCCAAGCCAGGCCTTTAATCCCAGCACTTGGGAGGCGGAAGCAGGCAAATCTCTGTGAGTTTGAGGCCAGTCTGGTCTACAAAGTAAGTTCTAAGACAGCCAGGGCTACACAGAGAAACCCTGTCTTGAAAAACCGTAAAAAACAAAAAAAAACAAAAAAAACCCAAACCTTTCCATTTTATTTCTTTCAACATCCCTTCTGTACATTTCTGAACTTATTTCCAAGTAGTTTTATTCAATTTCCAGAATGTTGATAGACTGCCTCCTTCCAATAAATCTTCATGGTAAGTCTAGGGAGTGGGTAGGATTTTTCTTTGTAGGTAAGAAAATAAGTTGAGAGAAGTTAGATGATGGCGTCCACAAGGCCACAAAGAAAGGCAGGGAGAGGCAGGTCACCTGCTTGTAGCAAACTACTGCTTGTACTCATTTCCCCTGTAAAATCCAAGACACCAGCTGGAGGCCGACAAGGGAAAGTCAAGTTGTCTCTAGTGAAGGAGGCATTCAGACCAAAAGGCTGACAGACAGGCTGGTGAGATAGCTGCCATCAAGCAGGACACCCTTGAGCTTGATCCCTGGAAGCCTGGCGTTGGAAGGGAAGAGCCAACTCCTGCGAGTGTCCTCTGCCCTCTACAGCAGCACCCGCACTTACCTGCATTAAATTAGTAATAAATAGATTAGTAAATTAAAACGTAGTTAAAGACAAGTGGATCTTGAATGCTCATGAGTGGTTCATCCTGTGTTGTCCCACAGGCTCTTGGGGGTGTTTGGAGGCATTTAGACTTAACTGATCAAGGCCCAGGGCTCGGGGTTAAGCTTGGAGTTTAATACCTTGCTTGGTATCCAACTTAGCAAACTACATGGATTCTCTAGATTTCTTTCTTTTTTTTTTTTTTTTTTTTTTTATCAAATGGAACACTGTAAACTCTCCATGCTCCTTAGCACTATGGTTTCAATGATGAAATCAGAAATCCCTGATGCCAGCTGGGCGTGGTGGCACACGCCTTTAATCCCAGCACTCGGGAGCCAGAGGCAGGCAGATTCCTGAGTTCGAGGCCAGCCTGGTCTACAGAGTGAGCTCTAGGACAGCCAGGGCTATACAGAGAAACCCTGTCTCAAAAAACCAAAAAAAAAAAAAAAAAAAAAAGAAAGAAAGAAATCCGTGATGATACATGCCTGTGTTCCTGGAATCTAGAGGGCAGAGACAGGAAGGGAAGATGGCCAGCTTGAGGTCCGCCTGAACTGTAAATCGAGGCCCTGCCTCGCATTCATAATGAGTCAAACTCTGGTGACACTTGTAGTGGTAAAACGCTTGGTCCTTGTCACACAGCAGGTATTTAGTCTTGTCTGTAGCTCCGTCTTCATTCTGTGCTGTTCATTGCTCTCATTTCAGTACAAGTTCAGGGATCTGACTGTAGAAGAGCTGAAGACTGTGAATGCGTCTTTCCCACACTTCAGATACTCCATGGACACCTATGGTATGAATAGCGTCTTCTAGTCCTTGCTGCATTCTTTGGGTTATTAATTATTTGACCTAAAATTTTATTTTCTCTCTCTCTCTCTCTCTCTCTCTCTCTCTCTCTCTCTCTCTCTCTCTTTAAATCTCAGAACTTGCTAATGTAGCTAGGGATGGCCTTGAACTTCTGATCCTCATCCTCCAGCTCCTGAGTGTTGGGATTGCGGGCAGGCACTGCCACTCCCTGCTTTCTTTGGTGATAGAGGTTGAAGCCAGGGCTTTGTATATACCAGCCAAATACTCTACCAACCCAGGCCCACTCCACCGTTCTGTGGTTTTGAGGCAAGATTGGTTTGCACTCCTTTACTGGTCTGGTAGTAGCCTTGAGCTCATGGCCATCCTCCTGCCAGCGCCACTCAGGGGCTGGAGTGACAAGGGTAGGACATTATGCCTGGCAAGTTATGTGTCTCTTAAGAAAGGAAGGTGGGTATCAGATTTGGACTCGAGTGTCAAAGTTTTGTGTTTCTACACTTCCTTTTTAAAATTTTATCCATTTACTTTGGCATTTCTGTGTGTGCAGAATTGATATACCCTTGGAGTGCTAGTCTCTCCTTCTGACTGACATTTTGGAACTTTGTCTTCTAGTTTTCAAAGATACTTCCCAAAAAGACCTGCTGAATTTCACTGGTACAATTCCTGTGATGTATCAGGGTAAGTACGGAAGCTGAGAGAAGGTGAGACTTCTCTACAGGAGCAGCTCAATAAGAACTTAGTCTCCTGGTGTGCACTGCTCTGAACGTGTCTTTACATATACCTGAGGTCTGCTCAGGGCCTTACTAGGTCTAGCAGCATCCTGTCAAGGAAAGCTTAGATTAATTTTAAGTCCATTTAACAACTTGTCAAATAGTGCCTGCTAGGCTGGCAGGTTGTGAGGCCAGAAGAGAGTGTGAGAGACAGAGACATGCTCTGGGGAGAGAGCCTTGCTCTCAGGAACAGAGGGCCAGGGTCCTGTGTGTTCCTATTGATGCCTGTGCTTGTCCCCGCTTTCCTTCTTTGAGAAGTGGTACGCTACCTGTTCTGTAGGTAAGACTGAATCTCAGCCTGGTCACATGATTGAGCAGACACAGCCAGTGTTGCAGTGCATTCCTAGACATTTTAGAGTTAGGTGACTGGTTGAGATAATGAGGATTTACTCAAAAGAAAAGGAATAATAATAATAATAATCATAATTAACCATTTCTTAACTGTTCCCTACTTACTGTTCAGCAATGTAACCTTTGGTATAGAAGATTGCTTAAACAATATCATTTGAAAAACACCAGCAAAGCTGTTTTCAATTCCACCATTAAACATTTGTTGTTACTGCATATGAAGGAGGACATTTTGGAATCCTGGACTCCGGATGCTGAAGCAGGAAAGTTGAAGAAGCAACCTGAGTCTCAAACAAAGCAAAATGTCATTCATTTACAGTGCAGATCTTCCCAGAAAGAGTAACCCCTGTGAATACACAATGACTGATACTTACTAGCAATTCTTAGGAAATGTAGCTCACAGTTAGTTTACTTGTTACTGACTGGAAGGCACAGGAACAAATGAACTCAGTAGGCGTTTGGAAGAGTTGATGCACAGAGAAGAGGGCTTTCGGAGATCAAATCACATGGGGAGAAAAGTGTCTTAGGAAGGGTTCAGCATGGGACAGTAGGATTTTGAAAGACTTCTTCAAATACCAGGCATTTCTGTACATTAATTTCTAAACCGAGGGCAGCCTCCCTAATTCCTATCTCTCCACCAGTGGTGGCATTTATAATAAGTATGCTGAGGCTCTTCTGCCTGTGACTGAACACGAAAGCCTTGGCTTCGAGGCAGAACTCGGCTGGCTTGGCTCTGCTTGCTTCTCCCCTGCCAGGATCGCCTCCTGTCTTCTGGCCGTCAGAACTACACTCACCCCAGGAGTTGTTACTCGTTTTCTGTACTTTGCTTGGGTGGATGTTAAGAAGAAACAGAGGGAATAAGGAAAGAGAAGAGGGGGGCAGGAAGCTGCGTCCCGTAGTTCATTTTGAGGCAAGAGAATAATTCTTATTACTTTGCTGATTTCAATTTTATCATTTTAATAATCACTGCCTAGTAGCATTTCAGTTTCTGGGTATTGTAGTATCCCTCATGAAGCTGGAGTTCAGCCCCTAAACATGCAAACCACTATGTTCCACACCACATGCCAGCCCCATCAGTACTGTGCAGTCCACTGATATTCTGCTTTTCGAACCGGCATGTAGTTAAGTCATTGACCCTTATGCCAAGTCTTCCTTGAAGTAGTCATGCTGGTTGCAGTACTCTGTCTACCCCAGTACTGGAAATCAAACCCAGGGTTCCACACATTCATGATGGGTTATACAACTTCCATTTGGAAACATCCACTTCTGCCTTGTCACTATTGAGTAGTTACTACCTCCTGGAGGAATATGATGGTGTATCTTTGTACTTGGCCACTTTATGGCCTGTGGTCACATAATTTTGTAATTGTAGGGTTTTCTATGGCCAGACCCACATTGTAAATATTTATGTAAAAGCTACACAGCGGATGGTCTAAGAATTGCTGATATAAAACTGGTCGGTTGCCAGGTTTTAACATGTCTATAATGTACTAATAGCATCCTGCTGGTGTATTAGTGTGGCAGCTTTAAAGAAGTGTTGTCTGGACCCCGTTGGGTTGCATCAGTCTCATGAGGGATACGGCCAAAGCACTTTACATGTTTATAAAATGTGTAGTTGCTGTTGGGTATTGTTGTGCTTGGTGGGGAGGAAGCAAGATGAGGACAGTAGTAGCTTTCAGTAGAAAGGCAGTTTCCATAGAGAGGAAAAGATGACGGTGAAGAAGAGAACCATTTGTTTATCTGACCTGTCTCCAAGTGGGCTTGAAAGTACAACTCACAGTGTTTGCCATGTCGTGTGCATACATGGATTTCACCCCATGTATGAAATTAGAATGAATATTACTTTGTTTATAGAGGAAAGGATTAGGCGAAAAGAAGTTAAGTAATGTGGGTAAAGTCATACAGCTAATAATGTGTAGAGAGGTAGGTATCTGGTCTGGAGCAGAATATTTGTAATACAGTGTAAGACACAGAGCGCTAGACCGTGAAACAGGAGAAAGTGCTAAAGACAGAACAGTTCAAGTGTTTTTTTCAGATGTCTAGACAGTTTAGTTTTCAGTTACATTGAATTTAGCTTTGGGCTTCACAGCAACCAAGGCATGTCCTACACGATTAAAGTCAGAAGAGCCTGCGGTCAGGTTCCTTCCTATCCCTCCCATCCATTTTGTTGAGGCAGGTTAATGACCTAAAACAAAGCTTCAGACAAGCTACCAGCCTGACAGGACAGCCAGGTGGCAATGAGGCCGCGTGCAGGCAGACAGGAACCAGACACCTGCCCAGGGCAGCAAGAGATGAGTATCCACAGGCTTCACTTGACTGGGAGACTACAAAGAGCAAGTCTACACTTGAAACCCTCTACCCCAAAAGGTCCCTCTTCAAGCCCTCTGTACCCGAGGGCAGCCGCCTTCATGGTTCTGTTGAGAACCCAATCTAACATAATTGCAATGCTTGCGACTGACTAAACCCAGGGCC
This sequence comes from Mus minutoides, assembly GCA_902729485.2. NCBI lineage: Eukaryota > Metazoa > Chordata > Mammalia > Rodentia > Muridae > Mus > Mus minutoides. The sequence continues at coordinate 649,751 of LR755131.1, forward strand.
TCACATCAGGTAAATGGTCTGCTCAGCTAGACCCATTGACTCCTCTTTGACCTGTTATAAGCCTGTTTCTTTTTCTGGAAAGAGTATTGAGGACTTCCAAAGGGTAGTATTCAAAAAGATCAGTGGCCCATTTGTGTGTGTGTATGGCAGGAGAGGGGTGCATCCAGACTGCCCTACCCCACTCTCACGTTGGTGGGGGCTGGGGAGGGTGTTGTTCAAAATGCAGAGCATTTGGGCCCTGTCCCACTCTACCTAGGTTCCTGGAATCCGCACGGTTTTCAGTTCTTTAAGTGTATTCTGACATACACTAAAATTTAGGTATCACTAAGAAAAGGTAACTTACCTTCCCCTCTAAGCTCAGTGTCCGTTCTTATTTCTATGACAGACTTGTTTAGCAGCTGGTATGTTAGGCACAATACCTGGGGTTGGGGAATTAGGAAAGGATAAGAGAGAATGCACAGTAGACATTTACACTGGAGTAGGAAAGCAGGCTGGGCAAGTAAATAATCTCACTGTAGAGTAATTTAAAAGTGGAGAAGCTACAGTGTCTCTGCTTGGGATGTGCAAAATAAACTATGTAGGAAAGATTTGGCTTCCCGCACTAGTGGGATAGCACAGCCTGTGAACTGTTTCAGAATTGCTCAGGTGACCATTGTGTTCGTTTCCCAGCTATGCTGGTGCTGTGCTAAGAACCTCTTCCTAGTGCAGAGAGAATGAAAAGCAGGATGGTTTGCATCCATCCTTACATACAAACTCGGCTACCCTTTTTCTTCCTTTTATTCAGTACTTAGCACCTTTTTTTATTTTGAGACAGGGTCTTCATGTTGTCTAGGCTGCCTTCAAACTCACAGTCCTCCCACCTTAACATCATTGGGTAGGATGATAGCTTTTCCTCTAGGCCTAGCTGTCTGTTTCTCTCTGCATGCTGCATCCAGTAGGGACATGTCATGAGCGTTTTATCTTGTCTCAAATAGGTAGGACATACAACATACCCATTCGCTTCTGGATTTTGGATTCCCACCCGTTTGCTCCGCCCATTTGCTTCTTGAAGCCAACTGCAAACATGGAAATCTCGGTTGGAAAACATGTGGATGCCAAAGGCAGAATATATTTGCCCTATCTCCAGAACTGGAGCCACGTAAGATCAACTTGGATTTTCTTTGCGCTTTATTTTATTTTTCTGAATATTTGTCTTTGTCTTTGATCTTGGTAATACAAGTGAACATACTGCATCTTCCTTCCCCACCCCCTCCCCCTGTGTGCATGACATGCTTGCACACACACACACACACATACATGCACTAGTGCATACTCGTGCACACATACTTATTGTTGTCTGGTTGTTGAGTCAGACTCTTATCATGTCGGCCTTTTGTGTCCTGGAACTTACCGTGTAGACCAGGCTGGTCTCAAACTCACAGAGATCTGTTGCTTCTGCCTCCAAGTACCGCGCCACCATGCCTTGATTATCTTTCAATTACATTCTTAATGTGACCTTTAGAAATAGTTTGTAATTGAGCTTTCTTGAGTCTCTGACATTCCAGAACCCTGATAACAGCCTGAAGAGCTTCCTTCTTCAGGACTGGGAGCCAGCTGCTGTTGTTCCTGGTTTTATTATCATTTAGTACTTGAAGGGTTATAAAAAAAGCTATTAGCAAAGTACTGGAACTCTATTTTCTAGTTCCTGTCTATTAATGATTCTCATGCTATATATAGATACCTTTTTAATTTTGTCTAAATTGATCGTACTCTATTTAATATATAATGTGCTTTGTTTAACTGATTGTAGTGTGTGTGTGTGGGGGGGTGTTATTTAGGGCTCAAAGCATGATAGGCAGACATTCTACTGCTGAGCTTTGTCCGTTGGCCTTGGCTTGCTCTGTAGCCCAAGCAGGCCTTGAACTGGGACCTTCTGCCTTACTCTGAAACAGCTGTGGTTCTGTACTCCAGGCCTTGCTAAGGTTTTGGTTTTTGCAGTGCGCAGGCTTGAACCTTGGGCCTTGCTCATCCCAGACAAGTACTGTACTGCTCAGTACTCAGCCTAGCATTCAGCTACTTTAAATTTTTTATTTTCTATTTATTTATTGCATATGTTTGTGTGTGTACCTATGTGACATGGCATGTGTGCATGAAGTCAGAGGACAACTTGTGGAAGTTGGTTCTTTCCATTCATCATGTGAGACCCAAGGACCAAGCTCAGGTGGTCAGGCATAGCAACAAGCACCCTTACCTACTGAGCCATCTCTCAGCAAGCACCCTTGCTTACTGAGCCATTTTTCTAGCCCTTTCTTTGTTTTGTAAGGAAATACACAATAAAAGTTTGAGGGATAGAGGACTCCTGTCTACATTTTATTTTTACATGCTTTAGAAAATAGACATAAGGGTTGAATGTGACCAGCCTGGATGCCAGATATATGCAATTTTTGTCTGGAGTGACTTCAAAGTAAAACGTCTCAACCCTGTATATTCTGTTACAAAGTGTGTTTATCTTATTCTTCTACATTTGGAAGATGTTGGTTTAGCATTTTTCTCCTTGTATTGTGTAGATCTGTGGAATGTTTCCATGAGATCTCTAGGGAAGGTACTTACTGTGTGACACGATTTGTTTGTGCTTTTCAGTTAAGAATATTAAGAGTTAAAGACATTTCATATGGTGGTTTAGGAAAATGAGAAGATAACTGAAGATACTTCATCTTTGACAACCTGGGTTTGAAGAAAAGATTAAGTCATAAATGTGTAAAGAAAAAAGACAGTGCATTTTACTATTGCTACCATAAAGTCTACATAAACCTGTTATGAAAAGTTAAAAATTATCAGACATAAAGAGCCAAGTGTGGTTAACACTTGGGATTCTAGTAGCAAGGAGGCTGAGGTACCGTAAGTAAAGGTTTGAGCCAGCCTGGGCTACACACAGCAAGTTCTCATCCTGGGCTATAAAGCACAAGACCTTAGAAACAAACAGCAGGCCCAGAATTCACCCAAAATAAAAAGCTTGCACATGTTCTTATATGCACAAGTGTAGTCTGGGGCTTTCCCACGTAACAACAGTGTGAGTAAACGCACACTACTAAGTGAGCTGTACCATGTAGAGCATTATTGTACTGATGGGCTTCCTTTTGTTTGCATGGAGTGAAGTCTCTCGTGATTGGTTAATCCTGTAACGCTCTGCATAACAGTGTGAGGTCAAAGGGCTGCCATGCATTTTTTTTTTAAAGATTTATTTTATTTATTATATGTAAGTACACTGTAGCTGTCTTCAGACACTCCAGAAGAGGGCGCCATCTCGTTACGGATGGTTGTGAGCCACCATGTGGATGCTGGGATTTGAACTTATCACCTTCAGAAGAGCAGTCGCGTGCTCTTACCCGCTGAGCCATCTCACCAGCCCCGCCATGCATTTTTTTAAGTGTGCTGTTCTTACATACAAACCATGTGCTGTTCTTGCATACAAACCATGTGCCATCCTTACATACAAAACATGTGCTGTTCTTATATACAAAACATGTGCTGTTCTTATATACAAACCATGTGCTGTCCTTACATACAAACCATGTGGTGTCCTTACATACAAAACATGTGCTGTCATACAAACCATGTGCTGTTCTTACATACAAACCATGTGCTGTTCTTACATACAAAACATGTGCTGTTCTTATATACAAAACATGTGCTGTTCTTATATACAAACCATGTGCTGTCCTCACATACAAACCATGTTGTGTCCTTACATACAAAACATGTGCTGTCATACAAACCATGTGCTGTTCTTACATACAAACCATGTGCTGTTCTTACATACAAACCATGCACTGTTTTTATTATTGGTAAGGGCTGCGGTGTAGCTTGGTGTCAGGTACTTGCCTCGTATGCACAAGGCTGTGAATTTGATTCCCAGCACAAGTAAGGAAAGCAAGCAGCAGGAACAGTGAAGATAAGGAAGTTGGGGGGCTGCGTCGGTTTCCAACTGTGCATTGTTCAAGGGTCACCTTGAGTAACTGACAGTATAAAATAAGTGTTCTGTAGAAAGTACAGCTAGGTAACTTTTCCCTTTGCATGCATTCTCCAGCCCAAATCTGCCATTGTTGGATTAATTAAAGAAATGATTGCCAAGTTTCAAGAGGAACTTCCTCTCTATTCCATACCGTCATCCAATGAAGCGCAGCAGGTGGACTTGCTGGCCTATATCTCAAAAATCACTGAAGGTCTGTATTGTCAGTGAGGTCACCTAAGAGTTAGGACGTTAGAATTTCTCACTAAGATTCTGTACTCTGCTACTTGAATTCAATGCATAAGCTTATGGATAAGTTTTATATATTTTTTTTCCTATTTAATATTCCTCTATATCCACTATAAGGCACTTCTATATAGTTCCAATTAAAGTTTGTTAAAATGTAAAAATGTTACTCTTATATAATCAGATAAAATAGCTCTTCCTTTGTTCAGAGCCCCTTATAAATTAATTATACCAAAATGTGATCATTACATGTTTCTGTAGTTTTTTGGGCTTCCTCGGTGTATGGGACCAGAGGTGTATAAGTCTTAGCTTCTTATTGGGATAAAGCCAGTTACTCGTGCCTTGAACATTTCAGTAGGATTTTTGTGAATATGGTGGTCAGAGGTCAGTACTGTGTGTCTTCCTCAGCTTTTGCTAGCATATAACAGTTGTGCATAGCAGTGGGTTTCAGTATGACATCTTCACACGGTACACAATGTATGTCTATCATGTTCACCCTGCACCCTTCCCTTAAGCCCCTTAATTTCATCCCTTCCCTCTTCGTAGCTAGCTTCTACTTTTACCTCTTTGCCCCTGCTCTCCAGTGAGCCAGTGCGTTTCATTAGGGTTGTTTATAGGGACATGGGTGAGGACTTGTTTACAGAGGCGCTGGTACCTTACTAGGCTACATTACTAAAGAAAACTACCTTCCTTATAAACGATTGGCTGTGTATAGGTTCTTTTTTTATATACCTTTAAAAATTATTATTTTATTCTGTGTGTATGGGTGTTTTGCCTGCATGTATGTCAGTGCCTAATGCCTGTAATGACCAGAAGAGGGTGTTGGATTTCTGGAACTGACGTACCAGGTGGTTGTGAACTGCCATGTGGGGGGTAGAAATTAAACACAGATACTCTGACTACTGAGATGTCTCTTTAGCTCCTTAAATTAAAAGTGGTTTTTGTTTGTTGCTTTTTTTATGGTTTATTTTTTTTATGTGCATTTGGTGTTTTGCCTGCATGGATGTTTGTAGACGGAACTGGAGTTACAGACAGGTATGAGCTGCTATGTGGATGCTGGGAATTGAACCCAGTCTTCTGGAAGAAAGCCAGTGCTCCTAACCACTTAGCCATCTCTCCAGCCTCAAATGAAAAGCTTTAAATGTTTATAATACTATCCTTAAAAAGGAGAGCCTCTTAAAATAACATTCAATATAACACTCCTGCTTTTCTTTTTTTTTTCCCCCTGTTCCAGTCAACCCTGCTCGCTCCGCTCGACCCCGCTCTCTCTGGCCAGCTCCGCTCACTCCGGCTGCCCCCCATACGGCCCTGCTCGCTCCGGCTGGCCCACTTGCTCTGGTCAGCCCCGCTCACTCCAGCCGGCCCACTCCTGCTTTTCTTAGGGGAGAGTGCAATGTATTAGTCTGAGACAGGCTCTCAGGTAATACTGGCTGGCCTCAAACACGGTGTGTGTTTGTTTGTTTATTCTTTTAAAGATGTATTTCTTTATTTTATGTATATGAGTACATTGTAGCTATCTTCAGGCACACCAGAAGAAGGCTTCAAATCCCATTACAGATGGTTGTGAGCCACCATGTGATTGCAACAACCACTAACCACTGAGCCATCTCTCCAGCCCCCAGCCTCAAACACTTAGGTAGCTGAAGATCACCTTGAACTCCTGACCTTTGTGCCTTCACCTCCCTGTTTTGGGGATTACAGGTGTGCACAGAAATGTCCAGCTACCCCCTCTATGCCCCCCACCCCTAAGAGCAGGTGTTACTGTGAAACCCAGGCGCTACCTCAATCTCCTGACGGCTGGGGTTATAGGCGTGAGCCACTGTACTTGATTTCAGGCTCCTGAACTTGCCTTCATTGGTACAGCAAATATTTAAAAAAAAAAAAAAAAAAAAGAAATGCTGGTCAGCCAGTGGTGGCACACGCCTTTAATCTGGTGCTTGGGAGGGACACAGAGGCCCGTGGGTCTGCAGCCTGCTCTACAGAGGGAGCTCCTAGATAGCCAAGACTACACAGAGGAACTCTGTCTCAAAACAAAACAAAAATCTATAGAATCTCTATGAGAGCTTTTGAAGTTCATTATATTTTTAAGAAGATGCTAGAAAAGGTTTTTTGCGGGGGAGGGGGATAGGGAACAAGGTCACACACTGTGTGGTCCAGGCTAGCCTTGAACTTACAATCCTTCTGTCTCAACTTGTTGAGTGCTGGATTATAGATGTATGCTACCTCACCAAACTTATAAAATGCTAGAAAAAAAACTTTTAATATTCTTTTTTAATTCTCAGGATAATCTTTTTATTGCAGGTGTCTCAGACATAAACTCAAGGGGCTGGACAAATCATGAGAATAAAATACCCAATAAGATCACCGTGGTTGGCAGTGGAGACTTGGGTATCGCCTGCGCATTGGCAATCTCAGCAAAGGTATGTAGACAGAGTGGCTCTACATCTATTTATGCTTTCATTCAACTTAACTTTTTTTTTTCTTTTTCCATTTTTCATGTATGTGTGTATGCATTTTTTGTCATGTCTAAGCACACATTGTATTTATGTGTGCACAAGTATGTATGGTTGTGCACATGGAAACCTGAAGCAAGAAGCCAGGAATTATCTTCAACTGCTCCTCCACTTTCTTCACTGAGGCAGGATCTGTCAGTCAATCACAGAGCTGGACAATATGGCTAGCCCCCCAGCCAGGTTACTCTGGGATGCTCTGTCTCTGGCCTCCTAGGCTGCAGTTACCTGTGGGCTGCCATGCTCATCTGGCATTTACACTGGTTTCTGGGGAAGGGAACATACAGTCTAGATCCTTAGCCACTCAATCAAGAGACAGGGTTTTGCTGTGGAGCCCAACCTGCCCTCAAATACTCTTCCTCCCTCCGCCTCTGGAATGCTGGGGTTACAGACATTTACAGCCACATCTGAAAGCCGTGAGTGACTCCAGCATCAACTAAGACAGAAATGCATGGCCTAGGCTAAGTCTTCATTTCCTGCAGCCGTGAGTGATGCTCACGGCTGACTCGGTGGCAGTCAGTTTAGCTTCAGCCCCTAATCCAGGCTCTGTGATGTATTGCTTCTCGACTTGTTCACAGTGAGTAAGGGCTTGAGTCTCCTCGAGAGTGTCTATACAGTTGTGTCATTTTTCACAGGTGCTAGCACATTTTTTTCCTTTTTAATTTTTTTATTAGATATTTTCTTCATTTACATTTCAAATGCTATCCCAAAAGTCCCCTATACCCTCCCGATGCTAGTACATTTGTAGGATATGGTCTATACATGAGATCAGTGGGTTACATAATGTACTGGCTAGATTTGTGTCAACTTGACACAGGCTGGAGTTATCACAGAGAAAGGAGCTTCAGTTGGGGAAATGCCTCCACGAGATCTAGCTGCAAGGCATTTTCTCAATTAGTGATCAAGGGGGAAAGGCCCCTTGTGGGTGGGACCATCTCTGGGCTGGTAGTCTTGGTTCTATAAGAGAGCAGGCTGAGCAAGCCAGGGGAAGCAAGCCAGTAAAGAACATCCCTCCATGGCCTCTGCATCAGCTCCTGCTTTTTGACCTGCTTGAGTTCCAGTCCCGACTTCCTTTAGTAATGAACAGCAATGTGGAAGAGTAAGCTGAATAAACCCTTTGCTTCCCAATTTGCTTCTTGGTCATGATGTTTGTGCAGGAATAGAAACCCTGACTAAGACGCATAATTTCTTAATTTTTGAACTGTAGAAATGGTCACATTGAGCTGAGCATAAATGGCACAGTCCTTTAATTCTAGCACTCAGGAGGCAGAGGCAGGTGGATCTCTGAGTTCAAGGACAGCCAGGTCTAGAAAGTGAGTTCTAGGACAGCCATAGCTGTTACACAAAGAAACCATGTCTCAGAAAAACATTTTAAAAAAAAAAAAAAAGAGAGGAAGGAAGAAAGAAAGGCAGGGAGGCAGGAGGCAGAGGAGGAGAGCAACAGCAACAACACGGGAATTAATGTAAAAACTTAAACTCAAGAGGAACAGTAGCATACCTGCCTAGTACGCCTTGTCCCCTTTGGTATTTATTCCATCAAAAGAAGCTATAGTTTGCTCCTGAGTAAGCCCTGTTAGGTCCTGGTGTACAGTAGTCAAGCCTCAAAGACCGTAGCAGTCACATAGCAGCGTGCTTGCGTATCTCCCTTAGTGCTGCTGTGTTACTTTTTGGCCTTAAGTGCTTCAGGAGGCCTCCTTTAGCCTTTCTCCTGAGCTTAATACTGAGTAACAAGCTGTGTCAGTGAAACACTGTTCTTGTTGTACTCTTTCCACACAGGGCATTGCAGACAAGCTGCTCCTCTTAGACCTCTCAGACGGGACTAGCCAAGGGACGATGGACCTCGATATCTTCAACCTGCCTAACGTAGAGATCAGCAAAGGTTTGACTATTCTACTTAAAGACAGTTACAGTAGTCTATAGTATTCTTGTAGTTGGGTCTTAGATTGTTTGTTTATTTGTAGAACTGAGAATTAGGTCCTAGAACTTTTTAAATTATATTTTTATATTTATATTTTTACTTACTTTGTTCAGGGGGCACACATCTGTACCTGTGAGAGTTGGCTCTCTCCTTATATACCTGGAGGGTCCTGGTACAAGTAACTCAGGTTGTCTACTTTAGGGACAGGAGCCTTTGCTCACAAAGCAGTCTCTCCAGCTCAGGTCCTAAGAATTCTTAGGCTGACAAGTGTCATGAAGGTCATCTGTTCCAAGTTCTTTTTTTTTTTTTTTTTTTTTTTACATTTTGCAAAGCAAAGACATTGAAACAAATCAGTTGATCTATCCAAAGCCTATATCCAGTTATAACAAGTTACGTTAGCTGTAGTCAAATGGGCAACTATCATTCAGAATCACTCCAGTCGGCCAAAAGTGTTTATTCGTTTTCTCAGATTTACATCCATCCCCAAATAAGCATTTCTCTGGTTGCTTCCTTTCTCAGGATACATTGGTTCAGAGCACTGGCTTTAGAGTTAGGCACATTCATTTTGCATCTTAGCCTGGCCACATTATAGTCTGACATTTGCAGGTTAAGTAAGAAAAAGAAAGGAAGTTCTTTTTGCTGTTCCATCCTTTTTGTGTGTGTGAGCCTCATCTTGCTGTTTCGTGGCTGCCCCTGATCTCCCGCCCAGCTCAAGCAGCCCTCCTGCTCACCACTGCTCTCCGAACTGGTGGTGATGGTGGGCATCTCCACTGAGACCAAGCCTTTTAAAAAAGCATCACTTCAGGCCTTTAGATAGCTCAGCGGTTAAGAGCACTAACTGAGTTCAATTCCCAGCATCCACTTGGTGGCTCACTACCATCTGTAATGGGATCTGATGCCCTCTTCTGGTGTGTCTGAAGACAGCTACAGTGTACTCACATACATAAAATAAATCTTCAAACAAACATCATTTCATAGGACATGTAACATTGTATTAGTACAGATATATTCATCTAGATAAAGACTGTATTTGGGGATGCAGGTTTAAAAATATTTTACCTGGTGAGATACTCAGTGGATAAGAGCATGCTCCTGCAGAGGACTCAGTGTGGTTCCCAGCACCCATAGTTTACTCCTCACAACTCCTGACACACTAGCTCCAGGGGTTCCAACAGCCTTTTCTGGCCTCCACAGGTACCCACACACATGGCATACATACCCAGACACATAAAATTGTGTGTGTGTGTGTGTGTGTGTGTGTGTGTGTGTGTGTGTGTGTGTATGTGTGTGTGTTTTACATAGGTTTTTTTGTGTAGCCCTGGCTATCCTGGAACTCACTCTGTAGATCAGGCTGGCCTCACACAGAGATCTGCCTCTACCTCCCAAGTGCTAGAATTAAAGCTGTACGCCACTGCACCTGGATTAAACATACATCTTTAAAATCAAAATAATATCCGGGTGTGGTGGCACACGCCTTTAATCCCAGCACTCGGGAGGCAGAGGCAGGCGGATTTCTGAGTTCGAGGCCATCCTGGTCTACAAAGTGAGTTCCAGGACAGAACTATACAGAGAAACCCTGTCTTGAAAAACCAAAAAGAAAACCAAAAAATCAAAATAATAAAAATAGATTGTTGAACAAAATTTATTTCCTAAAATATCACTACCAGTTTATGATAAGACCAACTTATTCATGCACAGTGATGTGAGCATCTTTGGTCATTCCCTAGGTTTCCTATATTCCTTGACTATTTTCCAACTAATGTTTAAAGTCGCACATACTAGAATGTACGGATGGTGGTCAGAAGAGTTGACTTGCCTGTCTGTTCTAAAAATAGCACGGTCACAGTGCAGTAAGCATTCAGATGCCTGGAGGAGACAATCAGCTCATTTTCCTCATCTGAGAGAGGACTATAGTTGCTTTAATGGTCCTTTAATGGCTGGGTAGAGGTTCCTTAGGGAGCTGGATATTCTCTTGTGCCTGTCGTTCGCAGTCCTGAGTTCGTAAGGGACCTCTTAACTCTTCAGATCCCTGTAGGAGAGACTCTTTAGTACCCAACCCTAGAGAAAGTGAGGCCATTTAGGACCTAAGGAAACTGGTTTTATTTTCCTTGTGTCTCGTCAGCCCTTGATAACTGGTGAAGTAACTGACTAATTGAAAGAACAGACTCTTTGGAGGAAATGTGCAATACGTGGTACTTACAACCAGGCAGGCACAAAGAATTACCTGTGAGGACGAGGACATTTTATCATTCAAGGCAGAGGAAGGAAGCCAGAGGAGGACTCTGACAGGGCAGTTGAAGCCGAGTGTAGTGTTTTAAACTAAACTGGTCATTGATTTCTGCTGCTCTGCCCGTGCTTGTCAACCTCTCCAGGTACCAGTTTTCAGTTTTCCAAGGGGGGCTGATAGATTAGAATCTGAAAGCAGACTGCCTGGGCCCGACCTGCAGCCCCTCTGCTGACTTGCCCTGGTCACTTCACTTCTTTGCTCAGTCCACCTCCTGTTCCCCCATGTTGTATAGGTCGCTTTCAAAGAATGCTGCGGCTCCCAAGCTCAGTACAGAAGCCAGTGGCTGTCGGCCACCACCGGGATCTTCTCAGTCAGCTTTATTCTGGAGCACCTTGATAGTAGATTCCCAGGACCCTGGACAGCAGCAGAGCTGCTGCTTTTATACTCTCCCAGGGAAGGGGGGGGGGTGTCGTAGTGGATGCGGATTGGTGCACCAAGATACACCTCATTAGCATGTGGCCTGTTAATTGGTGCCACAAGCCACATCCATTAGCATATTGCCTGTTCATTGGTGCCACAAGTCGTGCCTCATTAGCATATTTTCCCTTCAGGAGGGGCTATTGCTTGAGGAGGGCCTGAAGAGAGAGCTGTGCATGCGTGCTAGGCTCTCCTCCCTGGCAGCCTGCCGGTCCCGCGCCATCTTGTAATGGGCGGAGCCGCAGGCCTTCCCGGAGCTCGAGCAGCCTTGCCAGCCGGGGAGCCCAGGCGGCCTCTTGCCGGCTGCCGGAGCTCGGGCTGGGGCTTCGGCGGCCACCGGAACTCGGGCGACTTCCTACACCTGTAGTCTCTGTTCATAGAATGGAGAAACGTTTTATCTTATGCTGGCATTAGTTTAGACTATCTTGAACTCAGACTGTTTCTTTTTGTTCATTAGATTTGTCTGCCTCTGCTCATTCCAAGGTGGTGATCTTCACAGCCAACTCTTTGGGTGGTTCTGAATCCTACCTGCATGCAGTACAAAGTAATGTGGACATGTTCAGAGCTCTTGTTCCAGCTCTGGGACATTATAGTCAACATGCTGTCTTGCTTGTTGCCTCTCAACCAGGTGAGAAGCTTTATTTTAAATTCAAATGATCGTCTAGATCATCGGTATAATTGCCTTTGCTGACTTAAAACAAAAACAAAAGCCAGATCACCATGGTGTAGAAGGGATATTCAGTAAAAGATTGCTCTTATGACCAGCACGTACAGTTACCCCTAATAACTGATAGCACATAGATTGCAACTCTCAGCTCTTTATGAACATGGTATTATTTCCCAGTTGTTAGCCATACCTCCTTTAGTGAGAAAATGGTTAAAACCTCCGAGAGAATCATACATGATTTTTATGTTTATGTATAAGATATCTAAGGTTCTGGTGTTATGAAGAATTTAAGAAACATCACTATTCTACATACAAAGACAGTTTTTTACTTTTGTGTGTGTATGTGTGTGTGAACATGTGCACACATGCACACTGTGTGTGGAGGTCAGAGGGCATCCCTCCTTTGATGTGGGTTGTGGGTTGAACCCACATTGTCAGGTTTGAGGGCAGCTACCTTTACCCACTGGGCCTCCTCACCCACACTCACTGTACAGCTTTAATGTTTATATTTTTTAGATTGTTTCTCTTAAGAGAGATGTTTCCAGAAACTAGGTGGTTTGGACTCAGTCAGTGTTTCAAGCATGTGTTTTTTTTGTTTTTTGTTTTGTTTTTTGTTTTTTTTTGAGACAGGGTTCCTCTGTATAGCCCTGGCTGTCCTGGAGCTCACTTTGTAGACCAGGCTGGCCTCGAACTCAGAAATCCGCCTGCCTCTGCCTCCCGAGTGCTGGGATTAAAGGCGTGCGCCACCACGCCCGGCTCAAGCATGTATTTGAAAATGTTCCACAGTTACATGTTTCCTTTATGATTGTCAGAGACATTAGTCCCTTTAAATCCTTTTGGCATGTAAAAGAAAAGGGGAGTTGTGGTTTTTTTTTTTCTTAAGGTGATGTACTGCATAATACTATATGAATCAGTATTTTGATTTAAGCCTAAAACAAAAGAAATTTATGAATGAAATGGCATTATTGGGCTGGGGCTATAGCTTGGTAGTAGGGTACTTGCCTAGCATTCATGGGGCCCTGGGTTCAAACCCCTGCAGGTGCATGAGCACTCAATAGCATAGTGCTTCATTGAAACAAGATTATTATTTTCCTACTTCCTGTTGGAGTGTGGGATTAGCTGCGCACTGACAACTCAGGCACCAGTCTCAGATATGATAAAAGATTATTGAATACTTTCAGAATGATCAATCAGGACCACAAGAAGGAAAATTTGTGGCTCCTGTCTGTCCTCGGAGCAGACTTTTTATAGGAAAACCCAGGTTCAAAAGTTCAAAGGCAAGCAGTGAAGAGGTAGAACATTTTGGCTAACGAGACAAAGTATCATCAACTGACCTTTAAGCTGATTGGTTCTGAGTGCAGTAGGAGGAGAGGTGGACAGGTGGAGAACAGAGGAATTTCAGAACAGTGAGATAATGGTACAAGCCATAACTTTCTGGCTTATAAGTAACATTCTTCAGTGTCAGTTAAAGTAGTAACTATGAACTCAATTTCACCTGTGAGTAACATGGAATCTGAATACAAAATGGCTACAGTTACATTAAAAGTTTCCACCTGTCTTGCTCAACTATTCCTGGAACTTATTAATTTTCTAGCCTAACAATTTATGTTCCATGAAAAAGTTATATAAAAAATGCTTTAGCTTGGTTAGTGTTTTCAGTACACTTTATAAACATACTGCCAGCATGGTGGTACCCTTTTGTAATCCCAATACTCGGGAGCAGAGGGAGGAAGATTGGGAGTTCAGGGCCAGATAGACTTTTTTAGCAAGACCCTGCCTCAGAGAGAATGATGCTCCAGTACAGTTAAGACGTCCAAAGACTGTAGAAACGCTGACATACTTCACTAGTGATGATCCTTGCCCGGTGAGCCAGGCTACATGCAGTTTGGGGGTTTGTTTGTTTGTTTGAGACAGGGTTTCTCTGTGTAGCCCTGGCTGTCCTGGAACTCACCCTGTAGACTAGGCTGGCCTCACAGTAATCCCTCTGCCTCTGTGTCCTGCATGCTGAGATGAAAGGTATGTGCCACCGCTGCCCGGCTGATTTTTTATTTACCCTTAAATTGTCACTTTGTGTGTAACATTTAGTGGAAATCATGAGCTATGTGACATGGAAGCTGAGCACATTTCCTGCGACTAGAGTGGTTGGGATTGGCTGCAATCTGGATTCACAGAGGCTGCAGTACATTATCACCAGTGTTTTGAAGGTGCAGACTTCAGGCAAAGAAGTGTGGGTTGTTGGTGAACAGGGAGAAAACAAAGGTAAGTACATCGTTATTCATTATGCTACTAACTCTAAAGTCATGACATTCAGATGTGTGTGGGGACTTTAGACTTGTGAAGCTTAGTGAGAGCACGTGCACGCACACACACACACACACACACACACACACACACACACACACACACACACACACACACGGCTGGGTTTCATTGCCTGGCCCTAAAGGCAGAAATGGATCAGAGGCTCCCTCTGCTGGCTACATGTTAGATACCAACTAGTAAATTTTTTGCATAAGTGACAATATAATAGTAATGTGATTTTACTGTGATTGATTCTTAATAATTATCATCTTTATGAAGAACTTTTCAGACAGGTATCTCACTTAAATTTTACAAGTACCCTGTGAAAAAAGAATTTTCTTTTTAAAATTTATTTATTTTCATTTTATGTGCATTAGCGTTTTCCCTACATATATATATATAAGGGAGTTGGATCTTCTGGAACTGGAGTTACAGATAGCTGTGAGCTTTTGTGAGGATGCTGGGAATTGAACCCAGGTCCTCCGGAAGAGCAGTCAGTGGTTTTTTTTGTTTGTTTGTTTGGTTGGTTGGTTGGTTTTTCTGAGACAGGGTTTTTCTGAATAGCCCTGGCTATCCTGGAACTAACTTTGTAGACCAGGCTGGCCTCAAACTCAGAAATCCGCCTGCCTCTGCCTCCCGAGTGCTGGGATTAAAGGTGTGTGCCACCACGCCCAGTTGTTTTTTTTGTTTGTTTGTTTTTTTTTTTTGCAGTCAGTGTTCTTAACCACTAAGCCATTCTCCAGCCTCAGGTTTCTTTTCTGTTTGTTTTATTTTGTTTCTGCTTTGGGCTTTTGAGACAGGGTTTTTCTCTGTAGCTCTGGCTGTCCTGGAACTCACTGTATAAACCAGGCTGACCTCAAACTCAAAGATCCACCTGCCTCTGCCTCCTGGGTGCTGGGATCAGAGCACCGTCTGCTGAGTCCTGGTTTTCTAAGTGTATAGAAGAGGAAGCACAGAGCCAGGATGAGCGAGGTGCTGAGGGTGGTCTTTCCAATGAGAGCAGCTCTAGATTGCAGCTAAGATTTGCTCCCTCTTACAGTCAGTGGCACAGAGTAAACAGTTCATTGTTCTTCTAAGATTAACAAGACGGTGATAAATATGAATTAGTAAAAGGAAACATGAAACAGTTTGAAGTAAAGTAACATTAGGTCTTGAAAACAGTTGTAAGAGTAGGAGTGTCTCAGTAAAGTCCTCCTCTTCAAGTTCTTCAGAGACAAATGGTAGTCACAGCCTAGGGAGGAGTCCCAGGGCCAATGAGACCTTTAGGCTCTATTTCCTGCTTCCTTCCTGAGCTTCAGCTGCCGTTTCGTGTGTTGTGCCAGGCGTTGGCTCCACGTTGGCCAGATGGTCGCTGGCCGTGGTTCGTGCGTTCTCGCTACATCTGCTGCCTCCTTCTCACGACCACCCATTCACTTAGCAGCACTCAACATTATGTAAGTTCATGCATGTGTCACACCGTGTTAACCTCATGTCTGTTGTATCATCATCGCCATGCTAGTTACATGCCTGTGTTTCACAAGACAATCATCTCCTGCAGCCTGGAGTGCTCTGTCCATTTTGGATTGAACAAATGATCCTGACACCACCTTGTTATAACCAAAATATCAATCACTTATTCTACATCAAATTGGATTATTAGCAGAACATTTGCTTAAGAGCTACTATTTTTTAATTAGATATTTTCTTTATTTACATTTCAAATGTTATCCCCTTTCCTAGTTTCTCCTCTGAAAATCCCCCTCCCCTCCCCCCACTTCCCCTGCTCCCCAGCCCACCCACTCCCATTCCTGGGCCTGACATTCCCCTGTACTGGGGCATAGAACCTTCACAGGACCAAGGGCCTCTCCTTCCATTGATAACCAACTAGGCCATCCTCTGCTACAAATATAACTAGAGCCACAAGTTCCACCATGTGTTTTCTTTGATTGGTGGTATAGTTCCAAGGAGCTCTGGGGGTACTGGTTAGTTCATATTTATGCTCCTTCTATGGGGCTTCAGTCCCCTTCAGAAGAGCTACTACTTTTTAAGTGAGCCATTGAAATCATATATAAAGCAAAGATTACTGCAGTAGTATTTTAGCAGTCTGAGGGCTGAATCTCAGAGTGTGTTATCTCTTTGGCACAGGTTTGTTGTTTTATATAATAGAAAAAAGCAATTCTAAAAGCAGTATTCTTATTTTATTCATTTTTATCAGACAGCGTCACATATACCCAGGATAGCATTAAATTTGCTATATGGATGAAATTGACCTTTGAACTTGTGATCCTCATTCCCTCTTCCCCTCCCCTCCCCCTCCCCCAGTGTTGGGATTGCCGGAGTGTGTCACCACACTCCCTTATAATTATCCAGTGCTGAGGGCTGAATCCAGGGCTTCATACATGCTAAGCCAGCACTCTGCAGACTAAGCTATAATCCTTGTTCCCAATGGGCATTTTTTCATGAAAATTCTTGGGCCTGTTTTTGAGGATTGGAACAGAAGATAAAGATGACTGAGTACACAGTCTCGAATGTCTTAAGCAAGGATGGCTCTACATTAGGAATGTAAAGTGCTGGGCAGTAAACAGAAAGTTAAGTAGTTAAGGACATCCCAGCCTTCTTTACTCCATTACAGGTAAATGTGAACATTTTCTCTTTTATGTTGTGACTCAGGGCTTATCTAGAGGAAAGATCTGCAGGACCACAGGCATGATGCAGGGGTTAAGAGCAGGTGTTGCTCTTGTAGAGGCTCAGGTTTGCTTCTCAGCAGTACGTGGTGGCTCACAACTGCCTGGAACTCCAGGCTCAGGGGCTCAGGGACTCAGGGACTCAGGGGCTCCGGTGCTCTTTTCTGGCGGCTTTGGGGACTCTATGCTGCATATACATAGATGTAGGCAACACACTCAAAAAATAAGTAAATATAAAAAATGAACTGGAGAAATGGCTCAGAGGTTAAGAGCACTGACCACTCTTCCAGAGGTCCTGAGTTCAATTCCCAGCAACTACATGATGGCTCATAACTATCCGTAATGGGATCCAATGCCCTCTTCTGGTGTGCATGAAGACATCTAGAGTATATTCATCTAAATAAAATAAATAATTCTTTT
This sequence comes from Mus minutoides, assembly GCA_902729485.2. Classification (NCBI taxonomy): domain Eukaryota; kingdom Metazoa; phylum Chordata; class Mammalia; order Rodentia; family Muridae; genus Mus; species Mus minutoides. The sequence goes on from LR755131.1 coordinate 667,168, forward strand.
AAAAGAACAAACTCAAAAGCAAAATTAAGTACAAAAAAGAATCTTAGATTCCTCTTTATCCATCTGTCCTAGCTTAACTGTGCGCATAATGGCCGCAATGCTCATAATTTTCTGATTATTTTATCTCCTTTGTGAATCTTTTTTATGTCTACCTTGCTATTTGTATTCATCCTTTCAAGGTCTATAATACTGTATTTCAGTTAGCAAATGTTCTCCATGTCCCGGTTTTCTTTTGTTTCTTTGTTTTGTTTCATTTTGTTTTGTTTTGTTTTTCCGAGACAGGGTTTCTCTGTATAGCCCTGGCTGTCCTGGAACTCACTTTGTAGACCAGGCTGGCCTTGAACTCAGAAATCCGCCTGCCTCGGCCTCCCAAGTGCTGGGATTAAAGGCGTGCGCCACCACCACCCAGCTCCCAGTTTTTAAATATTGTTAATATATTAATAGTATAACAGAAACCTTAAATAAGTAATTTTTTAAAGATTTATTTATTATATCTATATGGGTACACTGTAGCTGTCTTCAGACACAGCAGAAGAGGGAGGGCATCAGATCCCATTACTGATGGTTGTGAGCCACCATGTGGTTGCTGGGAATTGAACACAAGACCTCTGGAAGAACAGTCAGTGCTCTTAACCGCTGAACCATCTCTCCAGCTCCAGTAATTCTTATATAACCCTTCTAAGTAGAACATTTTAAAACTTTCTTGGGGTTGGCATGGTGGTGCACACCTTTCATCCCAGTACTCAGGCAGCAGAGACAGTAGGATCTTGGAAGTCCAAGGCTAGCCTGGTCTATAAAAATAGTTCCAGGCCAGCCAGTAATATACAGTGAGACCCTAACTCAAAAACAAACAAACAAAAAATCCCAGCAAAAATAAGTAATAGAAAATGTTTTTTTAGCCTTTTCTATGCATTTATAATTTTCATATAACAATTCTTGGGTTTGTGCTCTTTTCCACTTGCACGAAAGGGTTGTGGGTTTGTGCTGTTTGTTTTGGAGGTGGAGACATGTTGAGTGTGGTGGTGGAGCAGCTGCCCAGAATGAGCAAAGCCCTAGGTTCAGTCCCAGCATTAGAGAAAAGCTTGGAGCTGTCCCATGGTCTTCCCTTAACTCTTACTAGTCTTTCCTCTTTGTTAACAAATACAATCTTGAATGGTGCGTGGAGTTGATTGTGTATTAGCTTCTGTGTCCTCAGCACCAGAATAGAGAATATATCAGAATGGACACAAAAGAGGAATGAGTGACCCCCTCAACAGGGCACCATACAATCAGTCAGTCATCTTGAAAAGGGAGGTGTCCTGATCCTGTCAATCACTGAATGATCTGTGTTTTGGTTTGGTTTGGTTTGGTTTGGTTTGGTTGTTTGTTTTGTTTTGTTTTTTCCTCGTTCCAGTCAACCCTGCTCGCTCTGGTGTGCCCTGCTCACTCCAGGTGGCCCCGCTTGCTCCGTCTCCCCCCATTCGGCCCGCTCACTCCAGCCAGCCCCGCTCGCTCTGGCCGGCCCGCTCGCTCTGGCCAGTCCCACTCGCTCTGGTTGGCTCAGCTCGCTCCGGTCGGTCCCACTTGCTCTCTCCAGTCCAAGGATTCGTTTATTATTATTGTTCATAAGTATGCTGTAGCTGACTTCAGACACACCAGAAGAGGGCGTCAGATCTTATTACGGGCAGTAGTAAGCCACCATGTGGTTTCTGGGATTTGAGCTCATCACCTTCGGAAGAGCAGTCAGGTGCTCTTACCTGCCGAGCCATCTCACCAGCCCTTGTTTTGTTTTTTTTGTTTTGTTTTTTTGGTGTTTTTTTTTTTTTTTTAAAGATTTATTATTATAGATTAAGTACACTGTAGCTGTCTTCAGATGCACCAGAAGAGGGCGTCAGATCTCATTACAGGTGGTTGTGAGCTACCATGTGGTTGCTGGGATTTGAACTCAGGACCTTTGGAAGAGCAGTCAGTGCTCTTAACCACTGAGCCATCTCGCTACCCCCCCCCCTTGTTTTGTTTTTAATGCAGTTTAGAGTATGTTAATCTTAGACATAAGATATTGCTTTTATGTATTTTTGCTTTGCCTACCCCAGAACTAACTTATATTAAAATGTCTTTATATAGATGAATACTGGAACGGTTTCATGTATTGCAATTTTAAGTCACTATTAAGAAGGGGCACAAATATCCAGTGTGTGGGTGCTTCTGATGCAGCACTGCCTTGGTGAAGTTTGTGCATGGCATAAGCGGAAAGAAGACTTTAGGTCCCATCATGCTTTAAAAACTGCAGCTGGTTCATGCTGAATCAGATTTTTTGATTTCTTATAAACACCATGGCTAGAGGATGTGGGTAATCTGGAAGGTGTTGCTTTTCTTGCAGCTGTAGAAATTCCATCCCAAAATAGGTTACCGAGTTATTATTCAAATTAGTCAGTATGCTTGCTTGCCAGCAGAATAGATGTCACGTGCTCATACCATCTGAAAGCCTATTGTCTGCAGCCCCCTGAGGAAATAGCTCTTCCTACATGAACAGTAAAGCTTTGTATAGACCTGTTGCTGATGAGTGAGAACAGGTAAGGAAGCCACAAGTAGGCTTTAGGGATCACAGCTTTAGGAGATGTAGGTTTAAAAGCTTTCTTGTTCCAAGACAGAAAGTACAGTGTCATCAATGGGAAAGTAACTGTTCTTAGAAGGGTGACAAAACTATAAAAAGATCAGGTCCCTTGACCTCAAAAGGTCAGTTGTTGCTTGCTGCTTGCTTCCCTTTTTTCTTTTCTTTTCTTTTTTTTTTTTTTTTTTAATTAGATAGGGTCTAGCCTTAGCAGACCTGGAACTTGTTATATAGATCACGCTGGCCTTGAACTCAAGATTTGTCTTCCTGCCTTTGCCTCCTGATGGTTATGATTAAAGAGCTTAAGCCACCACTCCCAGCCATTTGTCACATGCTAGTCTTAAGAAAAATCACTGGAAAACGTAACAGTTTCTTTGTTTAATTCTAGTGTGCTCATGGAGTGGCCGAGATGGAGTACTGAGTCCCAGCTCTCAGACACAGCTATCCAGCAGGTAACATAAGTGTATCCAGCTAAGATGCATGTGCTTCCTAGCTGACAGAGCAGGCTTCTGAAAACAGGACCAGCTAATAGGAAGTCCCAGGAGCAGTGCCTGGCAGTCATGGACTTGCAGGAGAGCTTGCATTTCATCTAGACATGTGAAAAGAAGAACGGTGGCTAATTTGAGGCCGTGGTTTGCCTCCTTTACATCTAACATCAAGTTAGTGTAAAGAGGACTTCTCTTAACTACCTAGAAATGAAACTCGACTAAGCACACTGAACACATCTGGAGATCAGTCTAAGAGTGGTTTTCCATATCTCGTCAAAAGGCCATGCTGTGCACGGGCACTGTACGTGGAGGCCTCTAAGGTTTGCCGTACTCTTGGGATTCACACTCAGACTATTTTCAGGCCATTTGCTCTTTCACCATCACAGATAATGCTCTCCTCAAGTCTGGCACAGTAGTAAAGTGGTAATGTTTAAATCTTCAGCTTGTGGTTTCAGTACACGTGTCAGGTGGAAAGGGGAGGGTGTGAGGGATTCATCGGGTAAACCCTGCACTCCCCGTTCTCCAGCTCTGTTGTCGCTGTTTGCTATTGTGGTGGTGGTGTTTTGATGATGCTGGAGATTAAGCTCAGGATGTGCTAATTAAGTTTGTGTTTTACCACTGAATTATGCTCCCTATAATTTTCAAATAGAATAAATTTAAACAGTTTTAATTTGCATACTTTTTAAAGATTTACTTGTTTGTTTGTTTGTTTGTTTGTTTATGGTATATGAGTACACTGTAGCTGTCTTCAGACACACCAGAAGATGGTATAGGATCCCGTTACAGGTAGTTGTGAGCCACCATGTGGTTGTTGGGAATTGAGCTCAGGTCCTCTGGAAGAGCAGTCAGGGCTCTTAACCACTGAGCCATCTCTCCAGCCCCTACCTTTTTTTTTTTTTTTTTTTTTTTAAAGTATGCCTACTTGAATTTCAAATACCACAACTATTTATAGAGAGTAAAAAGCTGAGATAATCCCATCTTCTAGAAACAGCCAATTTAATGTCCACATCCCCACATGCACATATGCTGTTCATCTGTAGCAGATTACACTATCTGTACCATCCTGCACTTTGATTAATCATAAAATTTAAGAGCTTTCTGTGTTGTACATGTACATCTGCCTTTCTTCTTGAGGACTTACTTTTATTTTATGTGTATGAAGGTTTCCTCCTATGTATGTATGTACATAACATGTGTCTTACACATGTGGAGGCCAGACAAGAACGTCAGACCCCTTGGAACTGGAGTTATGGGTGGTTGGGAGCTGCTACGTGGTTGCTGGGAGCCAAACCTGCATCTTCTGTGCCCTTGACTGCTGAGCCATCTCTCCTAGTAGACACTATTGTAGGATACATTCTGGGTCAAGCTCAGGAAAGGTCACTGTATTTTTATTTCTGTATTTTAGACTCTGATCATATAAAGGCAGGACTGCTGTGTTGAGAGGTCACACTTACTCCATCTTGGGACTGGCCTCCATCTTAGAAAAAAAAAATCCTGAGAACTTGACCTACAGCAGATTCCAAGCTGCACTGGTGTACCAGGAAGGACCCCACAGCTTGTCCCTGGCCAGAGTTACTCCCTAACTACTTCTTAGCAACAGATAATCAAAGATTAATCTGATTGCTTCAGATGTACTTTCAGACCATAGTCTTGCTTCAGAGCACCCACCTGTTGGCTTATAGTCATTCTATTAAATGCTTACCAAACTGGACATCCCCTCCCTCAGCCCCTCGCTTGCTCCTATTTCCTGTTAAAACGTTTCCTGCTGAGGGTCCAGAGCTGCTCCACCTTCCCTTCCCTTCCTGCCCTGCTGTGTCAGGCTTGGGTTGGAGGAGAGCCCAAGCCTTTAATAAAGAGACCCTAATGCTATTACATTGGAAATGGCTCCTTGGTAGTCTTTTAGGGTTCACGAACACTTCCTGGCACAACAGTGTCGGCACCAGCAACTTTGGTGTAACGTGGGAGTTTAGTCTTTTAGCACACCCATGGCTCTGAGTTTAATCTCCAGTACCACCGAAAGGAAACAAAGCAGAGGAATCTACTAATGCCATAACCATAGGTATTATGTAATCAGATCACATTCCCTCACACTGCACTCTTCAAATGCAACATGCACTAAAGCCCAGGAGCTGAAGATGTAAAAACCGATTCTCTGCTACCACTCCTGACTGGAGGAAAGTGTCTTGGTGAATAAATGGCCTGAACACAGCTCCTTCTTCTCTGTGATCTGTATGTAAGTGTATATGTGTGTACGCGTGGGTGCTAAGAGACAGTGTCAGCTGCCCTGGAGCTAGAGTTAGTGGCAGCTGTGAGCCTCCTGACATGGGTGCTGGGAACTCAGTCTTCTAGAAAAGCAGCACCCACTTCTAACTTCTGAGCCATGGCTTCAGTCCCAACCTTATTAAGTGCTATGTAGTTTTTCTTAAATACAGCAAATGTGCTCTATGTATATGTTTGCACACTTGAGCTTGTTGACCACGTGTGAGAAAGGGATTTCTAGATGAGGGCTGCTGGTTTTCCCTGACACTGCTTTATCCTCTGAGCAGCAACTGCAGGCTTGTGTCCTCATACAGTCTCCAGAACTGGTTATGGGTCCCTTTTATCCTTGTTGGTGCTGATGCCCTGGGCTGATATTTATTGTGGCTTTTTGTTCTGTGGTTTTTGTTGTAAGACAGTCCTGGCTATCCTGGAACTCACAGAGGTTCATTTTCCTTTACCTTCCATGAGCTGGGATTAAAGGCATCATGAGACACCATACCCAGCTGATACTGTTTAATTAATACTTAGTTAAATATTCAAAATGATGAGCATCTTTTTATGCTGAGGGTATTTGTGTTTTCTTTGTGAACTGTGGATCTCATGTTTTAGGAAAAGCTTAAATAATATATTATCTGCAAGCCTTTTAAATTTTTCTAATCTCTCTCCTCTCTCTCCTCTCTCTCTCTCTCCCCCCCCCTCTCTCTCTGTCTCTCTGTCTCTCATTGTCTAGAGCCATGGAACTGTTGAAGATAAAAGGTCAGAGATCTTGGTCTGTTGGACTGTCAGTGGCTGACCTGGTGGATACTATTATAAACAATAAAAAGAAAGTGCATTCTGTATCAACTTTAGCAAAGGTAACTGATTTCCATTTATACATTTTAGACTTTGATATCTTCGATATTAATCATATGAAGCCAGCAGGACTGATGTGTCAACACCAACAGCTTTGGTGAAGAAGTAGGATTTAAGTGCTGAGTTGCTTCTGGGAAATCTTGATGATCAGCTTGTCCTATCACTTCCATATAACTTGGAGGATTTCTCAGTGCTCATATAATCTATATCCTGGTTGGCATCTATCTTCCAATCCAGGAAGTCACCCCAGCAGTTCTCCACCTTTTACCAGAGTATAACACCCCCAAAAAACACAGCTAAAATGAGGTGTAAATACTGGGTTGGATTTTCTTGAACACCAGGAAGGAAATACAACACGGAAACAAAATGTAAAATAATGTATTGTGGGGCTGGTGAGATGGCTCAGCGGGTAAGAGCACCCGACTGCTCTTCCGAAGGTGATAAGTTCAAATCCCAGCATCCACATGGTGGCTCACAACCATCTGTAACGAGATCTGGCGCCCTCTTCTGGAGTGTCTGAAGACAGCTACAGTGTACTTACATAAATAAAATAAAATAAATCTTTAAAAAAAAAGTTTAAAAAATAATAATAATAATAATGTATTGTGTGTGGCTGTCCCCAGAATCTGTGCTGTCTTTCCACAAGGACTCTACTGTCTACCTCTGGATTAGCCTTCAGACTGCTGACCTTATTACAGAAAGGTAGTTTACCTCTCTGCAAAGAGGGTATCTTTGACTAGGCTCCTCCCATCTCAGATGTTTCCTGAAGCTATAACTAGAGTTTAGAAAATCAGAAAACAAATTAAATTTAACTTGTATCACGTTGTACTAGAACTAGAAAAACCACGAAAGAGTTCTTTTATCTTTAAAATTTTGTTTTTATTATTTTTAATTATGTATATGGCAGGGGTTGCTTGTATGAGTGCAGGTGCCCATGAACTCTAAAGGGTGTGGGATCTAAAGAGCTGGAGTTACAGGCGGCTGTGAACTGCCTCACTTGGGGTCCCCTGAACCTGGAGTTACAGGTGGCTGTGAGCTGCCTCACTTGGGGTCCCCTGAACCTGGAGTTACAGGTGGCTGTGAGCTGCCTCACTTGGGGTCCCCTGAACCTGGAGTTACAGGTGGCTGTGAGCTGCCTCACTTGGGGTCCCCTGAAGCTGGAGTTACAGGCGGCTGTGAGCCGCCTGACATGGGTCTGGGAAAGACTCAGTCCTGAAAGAGCAGCACACTCTGAACTGCTCAGCCATCTCTCTAGCCCTGTAAGTTGCTCAGCCATCTCTCCAGCCCTGTAAGTTGCTTAGCCATCTCTCCAGCCCTGTAAGTTGCTCAGCCATCTCTCCAGCCCTGTATGTTTAATTTTTTGTAGTAATTCAGCTTTATTATAGTCCCATCTTTTTCATTTCAGGGATATTATGGTTTAGATAATGAAGTATTTTTAAGTTTGCCATGCATCCTGGGAACCAGCGGGGTATCCGAAGTCATAAAAACCAAAGCAGGAGAAGACGCAGTGACTGAGACACTCCAGACCAGTGCATCCTCCATCCATGGTCTCCAGCAGCAGCTGAAATTGTGATTCCCGAGCGCAGTCACCTGGAGAGGGGAGCTTATTTAATTTTTCCAACACACATTGTTTTGAGAATTTCCACAATTTATTCTTAAAAACAGGCTTTATAGTAGATGGCTTCTTAATTAGCTTTATAATTTGAATCCTTGAGAAGTTAAGAGAATGGAAAAGGATTTCCTGTGGGGTCTTTGACATACCTATACTGTTGTTAAAACCTGCAACAGGGATAAACATTCATTTGCATTGTATTTCATTTTAAAATACATGTTGTAAACTTAAGGCACATCTGGCACTTTAGAGATGTTCTGTAAAGATTCCTGTTGGACATTTCTTCTAAGTATGGTAAGCTGAAGGCAGGATGGGCTCAAAATCTGTGATAGGTGTCCATTAAGAGAATCTTGGCTTTATGGATTAATACTGCTTTTGTAAGACGCAGGTCATAGTAATGATGAAGTGTTTTATTTTCCTTCTTCAAATTCACTAGCTATCAAACACTAGAAAGGATTTTAGTATGCATTTTAAATTGGTTAAATGGAATTTTTTAATATATGAAAAATAATGTGGTTTAATTTCCAGTGAGATTTCTTTTCTGAAATGTTCTATAATCTCTTCCTGAGCTAGAAGATCTCCAATCTGTCTTAAAACTGTATTAGTAGAAAAAGAGATGTGTTTTCCTGTGGCCATAGGTTAAAAATAACAGCCACACAGTGTATCTTGAGACCAAAATATGAGGCTTTCCTAAAAATCATTGGTCTTATAGGAGAGAGGCCGGCTGGTCTGCTGCTTCTCCTCAGAGGGTTGGTAGCAGTATTTCCATGTGGGAGACATAGCATGGCTGGTGACTATTGTGACATGCAGATGACAGCTAACACAGCTCTTGTGCAGTGAGTGCTTTGTTTGAACAGTCCCCACGTTAACTGGCTGAGGTAGGGACTATTTCTCTTCATTACAGAGGTGGAAATGGACTTTAGTGTCTAAGATCATGTGGGTCTAAAGAGTATTACTTACCTGTACAATCTTTTTTTAATAGGTAGCAACAGGGGTTGAGGGGAGGCTTATGTGCCTAAATGCCAAGTTGTCACAAGACACTAAAGTTGAGGTTTGGGATACTATGAGAGAATTGCTTTTATTCTCATATGATGGGAGCTTCTTTCTTTCTTTCTTTCTTTCTTTTTTCTTTTTCTTTCTTTCTTTCTTTTTTTTTTTTTTTTTTTTTTTTTTTTTTTTTTTTTTTTTTTTTTTTTTTTTTTTTTTTTTTTTTTTTGCCAAGTTGTCACAAGACACTAAAGTTGAGGTTTGGGATACTATGAGAGAATTGCTTTTATTCTCATATGATGGGAGCTTCTTTCTTTCTTTCTTTCTTTCTTTCTTTCTTTCTTTCTTTCTTTCTTTCTTTCTTTCTTTCTTGACAGGGTCTTTATGTAGTCTCGACCATCGTGGAGCTTGCTATTGTAAACAGGCTGGCCTTGAACTCACAGAGAACTGCCTGCTTCTATCTCTCAATGGGATTAAAGGTGTAGCCCATCATATCTGCCTTTTTTTTAAAAACAAAGATTGATGAGCCTCTTCCCCAGAGATTCCACAAACAGCAGACAGTGTTTATGTATTTAATCCTTCAGCTAGTATTTATTAGAAACTTCTCTAACAAAGCACTATTAGTGAACATGCCCAGATTAGGACAAGCCCTGCTAATGCCTACAGATTAGCAGGGAATACAGTAGCCAAATACCATATAAATTCAAGAGTGCTAAGTACTGTGAAGTCCAGAGTGTTAGGAAACCCGTGACAAGGAACCAGTCTGGCCAGAGAGAAAGGAACTCAGTGGTTTATGAGTTAGAAACAATCTCATTCTCAGTGTGACTTGTGTAATTATAATGACAAGTGACCGTCAGTATCCCAAAATGGAGAAAGTAGAAAAGTAATGTGGTGACAAAGACTCCCACCCACCACATTTAACTGGATAAAACCTTGGGCATATACATAGGGGTATAGCTCACAGTTAAGATGCTTGCCTGGCGTGCACAGAACCCTGGATGTGGATCCAGAATCACAAAAACTTGGGGTACTTGAGGAGATAAGCATTAGTTCTTTGTAGATAATTTTGATATTGCTTTTATTGGCCTTTTGTATGAAATAGGAAAGTAAAGTTGAAGCAGTCATTTCTTATGTGTTTTTCTAGTATTTTCTAATAGGTGATAACTAGTTAGGAATTCAGTAATTCCTGATTAGAATTTCTTTCTCTTCATTTGGTTTTGAGACTAATCTCAAACTCAACTCTCAGCAATCATCTGCCTAAATTTCATGGGTATTGGCTACCGTGCCCAGCAACAAGTCTTATTTTGTTTGTGGGGATCTAATCCAGGATCTGATGCATGCTAGGCAGGTTCCTCCCCCAACCCTGTTTCTATAATCTAATTCTAAAACTCTCTTGAGCAACAAACCAACTGCAGAATGCTATAACAATGAGCTATGAAGAACTATGTTATAGAAAGAAATATCAATAATTCACAGATATTTATTAAATACTCATCATTAGCCAAATATGTTGTTAGTTTGACCTCAGCCTTGGGTTACAGTACAGAAGTCACATACTTCCTTGAGTTAAGTAGCAATTGTAAGTTCCTCCTAAGTCAGGTGGTGCCACCACAACCACCTCATTTTGATTTAATTATTTAACAGTTACAGGCTTCTATGTGGCAACTTTTATTTTTTTCTAATCACTTATTGGTTTGGATGATGTTGACTTGATTAACCTAAATACTGTATTAGTCTCCAAACCAACTGGAAATATACAGTGTTTGCATATTTCTCATCTGAAGCACAAGGACGGGATCAGAATTAGTGTTCATTCTCTAAGGTGATAACCTACCATATGATAAGGTTCAATCCTATATCAGTTATAAATCCTGATGTTTTTGTCTTGTTATATTCTGAAATGCAGACTTTGTGAAAACTAGTAAAAGATTGATTTCCTCATTTTAGAAGGTACTGTTAATAAACCATTGCTTTTCCTTCTTGCTATGTGAGCGGAAACTTTCCTTTTTCCCAAAGCATGCAGTATCTCAAGATTTTTATTGGGTCTTGGATTAAAATGCTTTTTGATACTATAAAGTATATTTTTTATTTTCCAATTTACATTGTTTCCTTAAATATCAAAAATAATGAAATAAACTTTTATTTTAAAAGGACTATATGCTGTCTGATTAAGTGAAAAGATACATTCACATTAAAGAACGATTTCATAGTATTCTCTGAACAACCATATCTATTATTCATTTAAGTGACTTAAGTATAAGATGAAGAAAATGGCCTTTATCAATTATTTCTTTTAAAAAAATTGTTTTGGTTTGGTTTTTTGACCCAGGGCTTTTCTGTGTAGTCCTGGCTGTCCTGGAACTCACTCTGTAGACCAGGCTGGCCTCAAACTCAAAAGTTCTGCCTGATCTGCCTGCCTCTGCCTCCTGAGCGCTGGGATTAAAGGTGTGTGATGTCACCAACCAGTTTAGTTGTTTCTAATTTTAAATGTGACTTTTCAAACAAGATAATGCTATATAGCCATTGCTTCTTTTCCTTTGGCCTTCCAAGGACTTGATTTCTAAATTAAGATGGTCATACCTGGTTAGAAAGCTTCTAAAGCAGTATATTCCATAGTACTCCTCCAATTCATAGACACTCTGGTTAAAGGAACTTTAACTACATGTGTAGATGCTCTAGTTAAAGGAACTTCTAACTAAGCTGTAGCTTTAAGAACAGTTTAAAATGAGTGCTTCTCAGCATGCTTAAAGACATCGTGGGAGACATAAGGCATTCAGAGTCCTCCATCCCTCATCCTGTTGGGAACAAGCAAGAGAAATTTACTGTAAGGACTACCATCTCATTTTCAGACTCCATTTAACCATAGAGAAACTAAATTCCAGGTCCCAGGCCCTGGGGAAGCTAAAGATTTCTCAACAGCTGAACAGCTTCTGTTGTAAGGAAACAGTTGTCTGAGTCCAGACATCTCAAGGACAACTTCTCCATCTTTCTGACAGGGTCACACTAAGTTCACATTCCCAGGCCCAGGGACCAACTTCTATCCTAATTGATGGAAACTCCCTTGCTCAACCCCTTGTGTCAAAATGATTGGACAATGCTACAGCCTGCCGCCCCACCCACCCTTGCTTTATGGTTTCATCCTTTAAATATGCTGTACAGCATCTCTTCAGGGTCGTAGTTCCACTCCCAAGTCTGTTCTGCTACCCTGACAAAAAAATAAATTTTTGTCACCTGCATTAACCTAGCCTTGAAGTTGAATTTAAGAGGATCCCACAACAGTCTCCTCCTGAGCCTGGGGCTCACCTCTCCGTGGGAAGTCAGCAAGCCCCAGAGATCCTTCTTCACCCCTCTTGAAGCTGGTATTATAGACGCTGTTACAGTCATGGGTGGGAATGCCCTGGGAAATCTGAAACTCTGGCCCTCAGACTTGTAGAACAAGTGCTTTTAACCATTGAAGCCATCTCCCCAGGGCCAAGGCATGATTTTAAACAACCTGAAACAATGGGTGGTAGGCTAGAGTATGCTTCAAGTTTGACTGGAGCTAAAGTTACTCAAGGCTGATGTTCTCTTTTGAGATAGAGAACGCTGACACCTGCCATGCACTTTCCCTTAGGCGGTCTGTGACCTTGGATTTAGAAAGGAATTGATTATATACTAAGATCATCCAGATGTATTCTCTTTCACTTCTGTCTATACTAGACTTTATACTTTGGATGTTTGTATTTATAAAATGTAGTAAGAATTAATGGTTAATATGTCGCTTTTTAAAGATTTTACGAGCATGAGTGTTTTGCCTGCACCGGATGTGTGTGTACCACCTGCATGCCTGGTGTCCATGGAGGCTGTCAGGATTCCCTGTAACTGGGACCCTAACCCTAACCTAACCCTCTGTAAGAGCAACAAGTATTCTTTACTACTGAGCTATCCCTTCAACCCCTGTAACAAGCCTTTATTGGAAATAGAAACTCAACCGAGATTGAGTATCACCTCTTATATTCTACAAAGTGATTAAGATCTGAAAATAGGGCTGGTGATGAGGCCAGCCTGACTCTACTTTAGGCTTGAAAGCCATTAGTACCATTCCTGTTTATGATTAAATCTGTTTCTCAAGGGTTGGGCTATGCCCCACCTGTAACCTTAACTTCAGATGTTTCTATACAGCACCCAGTGCCTTTGTTTCAAAAGGTTATGACCACCTGTCGTTATAACCACCTGTCATGACCACTTTGTCATGAGTACCTTGTTAAGACCCCCTTGCAACCACGTCTTTGTTTCACAAGATGTGTTATGGCCATTTTGTTATGTTCTACTCCTGTAACCCTGCCTAAGTACCTGCCCAATTGCCCATTTGGAAACTCCCTACCCCTGAGCTATAAGACTCATTTTCTTGCCTATGTCCAATGCTGACTTCCTGTACACAAATTAAAAAGCTTGTTTTTAATTAATTTGGCTATGATGGTTTGGGTCCGCGATCTTTCTCCTTGCCTCTTTGGGATTAACACTGGAGGGGGTTCCTACTCACAAGTTAGAAGGGGAAAGTTCTTTATAATCTGAAAAGAAGCCTGCCCTCAAGCAAGGCAGACTCGGCCTGTGTCATCTTTATATGGGCACACAGGAATTGTTAGGGGAAAGTATCCTGAGGAGGAAATTACCGCATAGCTTCCTAAAGGAAAAAAAAATCTCCTTTGCCCTTGCGAACATAACACGAAGGGCTTTCGAGCGTTTAAACTGACAGTAACAAAAACGGATGTGATAATCAGAGGTGCCTTGGGCACAGTCACCTAAAAGCAACTCCTGGGTCTAGAGTGTCCAGGAGCTAGATCCGTAAGCGACGCGGGCCCAGGACCTTCCGAGCCGCAGTGGGTGACAAGGCTCGCTAGAGGGCCAGGACTCTCCGGGACCGTGAAAGGCTCGCCAACAACCGCACCTCAGGCACCCGGGTACCCGATCCGAACTCTCGCCCGATTTCTCACGACAGACCAGCGGTCCCGGAAGTGACGCGCAGGAAGCGGAAGCACAGCGCGCCGGCTTCCTGCTTCGCAGGGGCGGGGCGGCGGCGGCGATTGTCTGGCGGCCTGGGGCGGCCCCGTGGCGCCTACCCTCTGCCTGTGGGGACGGAGGAGCGCGCCATGGCGGTGTCCGAGAGTCAGCTGAAGAAGATGATGTCCAAGGTGAGCCCGCGCCCTAAGGGGCGGCCCCGCGGGCTGGACCAGGCCGCCTTCCCTCTGCAGAGCGGCCCTTCCCGCCTTCCCCTCCATAAACAAAAGCGGGGTCGTGCCTGGCGCGGCCGCCGCTGGCCGCCCGGCGCTGCTGACGGTCCCCGCCGGCCGGAGCCCGGCCCTGCTCAGAGCCAGTCCCCGCGCGCCTCTCCCCGGTCCAAGCCGGCACACCCCACCGGAGCTCGGGAACTGTTGGTGCGATTGGTTCGCTGAAGTAGAGCAGCCAGAGAATCGAGCCCGGCAGCCCTTCCCCGCTCCAGAGAACTCCGCAGTTGCGTTCCATTGTTCGCATTAACTGTGATTAACGCAGTTGTTTGCTTGTTTACTTTGAGTTGAACTTAAAAATTCTTACTGCTTGACTGGTTGTGGGGGCGTTTTTCCTCTCACTTTTTAAAGGGCCTTTTGGATATTTTACACATTAGCTACTCAGTACTTAATACTAGGCATCGGACTCCCGAATGCTTTGCTTTTTTGTAATTTATCAAATTTAATTGGAATGAAATTTATGTAACGTAGTTGAGCCTTAACTCCTTTAGTCATTGAAGTTGGCTTTGATACTCTTATCAGAGCAGTAATAGAGATCGTGGGGTTAAGAAGTTTCTAGTTTACAAGGAAACACGAATACGCTGGGCGTGGTGGCACGGGCCTTTTAATTCCAGCGCTCTGTAGGCAGTTGACGGTCAGATCGTGAGTTCCAGACCAGCCAGGGATACACACACAGTGAGACCGTATTTCAAAACAAACATAAAAATTTTATTTTCTTTTTTTTTTTCCTTTTTTTAATCTTTGTAAAACTAGATCTTTTTTAGTAAAGTCATTTCCCTGAGTCCTTGAAAACCAAACCTCTTGTCTCTTGGTTGTCTAACCATTTAATCTTTTAGGCTTCCTTTTTTTTTTTTCCCCTGTAATTATCCATAATGACAGAGGGGGTTAGGGGGAATCTACATGTCTGGGTAGTAAAGGTTGATATAGTAATGTTTATCTTCAAATCATTTTGTTTTTCAAAGCCTCAATTAAGCTTTTAGAGGAAGTAGCCCATTAACTTCATCTGATTGGAGATCTCTGCCCTTATCAAGAACATTCTGGCTCACGCAGAGAGACAGACAGTTTTGGTGTTTTAACATCACTTCAGATCATTTTTCTCCTTTGAACATCATCTTATCTCCCATCCTAAACAGACTTTTTTAGCACCATTTTTGGTTGTGTTTTTTACCAGTTAAGTATATTTCTACAGTTAGCCTATCGTTATTTATACAAATAACTCTCTACTTTGTTCAAACCAGTAACGTTTTTTACATACAATATTTTACAATAGAAGATGAGTCACTACTAACTGGGGAGAAGAAAGTGGTCATAATAAAAGTTGTTATTGAGTTTGAAATGATGCCTTACAAGTTTATTGGTTGGAGGCAAAGGGGGGTATATCTCTTGAGTTTGAGGCCAGCTTGGTCTTCATAATGAGACCCTGTCTCCAAAACACAAAGTGCTATTGTTCCATAAATTGTAGGGATATGACAGTGGGAACAATTAGACTAAAACCTGTACTTCTGAGCTTAATTACATGGAAGCCACTATTGAAATCATGGTAATAGCATTGGAAAGTTGAGAATAGCTTTGGAAAGTAAAGCAGGAAGAGATGGTGGTAGCAGTGACAGGGGTGAGGCTGTGGGTTTCTATTGCATGGTAAGGGGAGGGCTTTGTGAGAAGTCTTATTTGATCAGAAACCTGAGCATAGGAGATGAGCTCTGGAGCAGTCTGAGGTAAGGACAGTTCTAGGAAGAAGGCAAACCAAGTGCAAAGGCTTGAAGCAGAAGTTCATCAGCAAAAGGCTGGTAGCGAGACTGACTGAGCTACAGGAAGTTGTGCTGTTTGACATTGAGCTTTAGTGATGTGGGAAATTCTGAAAGGCCTTGTAGGCCAGTGTAAGGAGTTTGGAATTTGATTGGATCATGCTAGGAAACAGTTAAGTTTTTGTTTTTTCTTTTTCTTTTTTTTTAAGATTTATTTATTTATTATATGTAAGTACACTGTAGCTGTCAGATTTCATTACGGATGGTTTTGAGCCAACATGTGATTGCTGGGATTTGAACTGGGGACCTTTGGAAGAGCAGTGGGCGCTCTTAACCACTGAGCCATCTCGCCAGCCCAGTTTTTGTTTTTTTCAATTATGTGTATGGAGCCAGATGTAGTGGCACACATCTTTAATAACAGATCTCTTGTGAGTTTTCGGGCTGGCCAGGTATGCATATTGAGGTCCAGGCTAGCCAAGGCTACAAAGTGAGGTTCTGTCACCAAAAACACACCTCCAAAAAAACAAAAAAGAAATGTAGGGATATGTGCACATCAGTCCCATACACACACAGACCAGGGCATTGGATCCCTCTGTATGGGTGTGTGCACATAAGTTAGGTGCACACAGAGGCCAGAGCATTAGATCCTTCTGTGTGGGTGTGTGCACATAAGTACAGATACACACAGAGGCCAGGGCATTAGATCCCTCTGGATCTAGAGTTAAAGCTATTTGTGAACTATCTAATAAGCAAGAGCAGTATGTGCCCTTGACCACTAAGCAATCTCTTTAGCTTCCCCCCTCCCTTTTTTTTTTTCTTTGAGATTCTCCCTACCTAGACCAGGCTGACTTCTAAGAGAGAGCCACCTTAGTCTGCCTCTGGTGAGACTAAAAAGGCATGATCCATAGCACCCAGCCCAGTTGAAACAGGGGTGCTCTAGATGCTCTACTGAGACTAAGGTTTAAGAGTGGAAGTAGAGACAACCACTGCTGCAGCTCACGTAGACCATAGTTATAGCTATGGAGGTAGAAGTCAGAACTGGAGATAGAGGCGTACATACATTCTTTTTTTTAAAAAAGATTTATTTTTAAATGTAATTCACTATGTATGTGCATATACATGTGGGTGCCCACAGAAGCCAGAGGAGGGCGTTGGATCTCCTTGAGCTGGAATTATAGGCAGTTCAGAGTCTGCCACTGTGAGTCTTGGGAACTGAATTTGCAAGAGTAACAAGTGCCCTCAGCCAGTAAGCCATCTCTTCAGACCAAGGTTCTGGATATATTTTGAAGGTAATGCTGAGCAAGATTTGTTGTGAATAGAGAGGGAGATGCTCAAGGACAACTTGAAGGTTTGGTACCTGAACAGCAACTAGAGTTAAGATGTGGGGAGAATAAAATTGGGAGGATGATAAAGAGTTTTGTTTCTGATCAGTTTAATGTTCATTAGATACACTGTCAAACTGGTAAATGGATACAAAGTACTCCCTTTTCCCTTACCCACTGGGAATACATTCCAAGGCAAAGCAGATATATTAAACCATATATGTATTGTGCTGTTTCCTATATATGCCTCCTTGTGAGAAAATTTAACTTACAAGTTACTTTCAGTAAGAGGTTAATAATAATGTAACAAGATAGAAAAATTATAAAAGGTAATACTGTTTCTGGCATTACTCCTCTTGAACTTGAGGCCCACTGAGTAAGGTAGTTCCTTGAAACAAGCACTAGAACAGTTGCTCTTAGGCCAGTCGGTCACTGACATGGGGTAGCCTATATAGTTGTGGATATGGGCAGGACAGTAGGACTGAGATTTCATCAAGATGTCACGCTACTTAGAAATGTAATTTAGCACACCTTTAATCCCAGCACTGGGAGGCAGAGTCAGGTGGATCTGTGTGAGTTCCAAGACAGCCAGGGCTACACAGAGAAACCCTGTCTTGGGGGGGTAAGGGGAAGAATAGTGCAAATTAATGTATATGAATTGTTTCTAAAGTTCTCTGGTGTTTCGTGACACATGTTTATTGGTGAAGGAGAAGTCCTTCCTCATGACTGCCTGTGCATAGCTCAGCTCCTCCTCTCTCTCCTCGGATATGCCTGCCCATCTTCTTGATGAAGTTGAGCACTTTGGTCCTTGGATACCTTGAGCAGCTCCATGGCACACTGTTGATTGGGTGCAAAGCTACGAACCTCCCAGATCATGTCCCACATGGTGTGCATGTGCCTTGGTGAGGCTTCCTTGCTGACATTCTTTATCACCTTGTGGCCCTCATTGAGGCCAACAGCCAGTAGCACAGGGCCATGGCTGCTCTCTTAAATATTTTAGAATTGAGGCTAACCATGAGTCACAGAAACTGCAGAAAGATGTACATGTGTGTATTGATGCACTTATGCCAAGGCAAGTGTTTCAAGTTCAGAAGACAAGTCACTGAAGTCAGTTCTCTCCTGCCATGTGGGTTCCAGGGGTCAAACTTGGGTCATAAGCTTGGACAGCATGCTCTGTTATTTACAGAGCCATCTTGCCAGCCCTTTGTGGAAATCTATAATGTGGGAGTTCTACTTAACATAATTAAAAATACAAGAGAGAACACAATACAAAATACAAGAAAAAAGTGAGATTAGATGAAGAAGAGAAAGGAGTCTTGTGGCTCAAAAATAATTGATTCTAGAAGAGAAAGAACAAAAAGATGAGAAGGAAGTCAAACTTTGAGACTTTAGAAAATGTGGGGTTTGCCTTTTTAGTTTTTTATTAATGTTCATCCATTTGTTTGTGTGTGCAAGTGCGCATGTACATGCATGTAGTGCACACGCACATTTACACATGCAACAGTGAGCATATGGAGGTCAGGGTATAACTTACAGGAGTTCGTTCTTCGTGCCATGTGAATCTTGGGAATTGAATTCAGATGTTCAGGCCTTTACCTGCTGAGCCATCTTAGCAGTCCATGAACACATTTTAAGAGGGAGAACTCAACTTGGTCAAATAACACTTACAAATAAAATGAAGACAGTATGGCATACCATATAGCAGGCATTGATGACTTTGATAAGCAGTTTTAATGAAGGGGTAGGTATAAAATATATGTGCACCCTTTCTGTTGCTGAGGCAAAAATTCTAGAAGCTGCGCTTAAGACCTCTTTTCCCATTACAAAAATTCTTACAGGCTTGTCATTCAAACATATCCAAATCTGATCACATCTCACTGTCTCCACGTAGAATATTCAAAACTGAAGTAGGCTGGAAGAAGATTGTTCTAGACATTAAACAGTGATTGCTGACAGCATAGGGGTTTCTTCCCAGTGAAGAAACATGGTCATCTGTGCAATGAACTTGCTAGAGAGAAGGGGGAAGAACATAAATATCTCGAATATCCTAACTTTTAGATCCCAAAACTAATTCAAAGGATCATGTGCATTAAAATATACCAAGAGAATGAAGTGATCAGCCAATTACTGATTATGGAGCCTTTGATAGGCCAGATGAACAGGTTTGCAATGAAGGTTAAAATAGATAAGGCAGTCATTATCAGCTAAATACTAGGTTAAAACAGGCTTTCCATACGATTAACATAATTTATCAATAAAAAACTGTTCCATACTGATACTTTGCTTTCTGCCTTGTTATTAGAATCTGTTGGGATAGCTGATTGCTTTTTATTTATGATTTTGTTTGCCTTGTACTAAGGGAATTGAACATAGGCCTGTGGGTGAGCAGAGTGAGCACTCTACCTTTGGGTCACACATACCTTAGCAGCTGACTGCTTTTCTGCTTTTTAAGACAAGCCAATTAAGAGCTTTGCATGGATGGGGCGTCAGTGTATTAGGATTAGTTAGCTCCTGCCAGATGTGCCTAAACCAGGTGCTAATTCTAAAGTAGAGAAGAGAGCATTGGGGTGAAAAACAATAATGGGAGTCATCTGTTGCAAATTGATAGTGAATGCTTCAGTGTGAGAATGAGTGAAGCTTGGGAAAGATCTTGCTAAAAGAGAGAAAGATGCCGGGCATGGTGGCGCACGCCTTTAATCCCAGCCTAGGGAGGCAGAGGCAGGTGGATTTCTGAGTTTGAGGCCAGCCTGGTCTACAAAGTGAGTTCCAGGACAGCCAGGGCTATACAGAGAAACCTTGTCTCGAAAAACCAAAAAAAAAAAAACAAAAAAACAGCCTGGTGGTGGTAGTTCACACTTTTAATCCCAGCACTTGGGAGGTAGGCATGGTGGATCTCTGTGAGTTTGAGGACAACCAGGGCTATACAGAGAAACCCTGTCTCAAACAGACAAACAAGAAAGGAAAAGAAGAAGGAAGAAAATCTAGCTAAAATGGTACACATTGGTTTTAATTAAACTTTGTAATTTTTGCTTTTCAGTACAAATACAGAGATCTAACCGTCCGTCAAACTGTCAATGTCATCGCTATGTACAAAGATCTCAAACCTGTATTGGATTCATATGGTAAGTTTATGACAAAAAAATCTGTCCCTGTGATTGAGTTTGTTCCTTGTATGTATGTATGAATACATTTTTCATGGTTTCCTTTTCAGTTTGTTGGATTTCCAACTGAAGGATTGAGTTTCCACCTAACAGCTGTCAGGAAACAGGAAGAGTCTGAAAAAAACGGATCTGTTGACTGCTTCCAAGTCTTAAAAAGCACTGCTTTGATACAGTAGTACACGGAGTTAAGCTCAGGGATACTTGTTCTTCTATACTGGGCGGGGGGTCAGTCCCAGAGTCTCATGCATGCTATACATCCACAATTTTTTTTTTTTTTTTTTTGGTTTTTTGGTTTTTTGAGACAGGGTTTCTCTGTATAGCCCTGGCTGTCCTGGAACTCACTTTGTAGACCAGGCTGGCCTCAAACTCAGAAATCCACCTGCCTCTGCCTCCCAAGTGCTGGGATTAAAGGCGTGCGCCACCACCGCCCAGCCTACAAATTTTTTTTAAAGATTTATTTTATGTATATGAGTACACTGTAGCTGTTTTCAGGCACACCAGAAGAGGGCATCAGATCCCATTACAGATGGTTGTGAGACACCATGTGGTTGCTGGAATTGAACTCAGGGCCTCTGGAAGAGCAGTTAGTGCTCTTAACTGCTGAACCATCTCTCCAGGAGGAGTTTTAAAGATAATTTAGTTTGTCATTTTCCAAAGCCTTTCTCAGACAGACAGACAGACAGACACCCTGCATGCTGCTGCAGGCAAATGCAGGTCAAAGAACAGCCTCCCACAGGAATCTATTCTCCTTTCATTGTGTCAGTTATAGGGACTGAACTCAGGTCATCAGGCTCTACAGCAGGTGCCCTTACCCAGTGAGCCATCTTGCCAGGCCATTTAACAGAGTTGTGAAGAAAGTTGCTAAGAGCAGCTGAGGGGGTAGGTAAAAGGCAACATTCTGTGCTTATGTTTTAACAGTTACAGATTAAACAAAAGTAAATGCATATCCTGGAATCTTGAGCCTGTCATCTGGGCTACTCAAGAAACCGGAACAGGAGGATTACTTGAACCCTAGAGGTCTAGGCTAGCCTGGGCAATAAATATAGTCAGTCGGTCGGTCTGTCCGCCTGCCTGTCTCTGTCTCTTTCTCTCTGTGTCTGTCTGTCTCCCCTATCATCTCTATAAGAGAGTTTTAGGTTTGTTGCAGGGGAGGGGGTTGTATTTGGGGTTTATTTTTTTGTTTGATTGGTTGGTTGGTTGTTTTTCCCTCGTTCCGGTCAACCTTGCTCGCTCTGGTCTGCCCCACTCTCTCCGGTCTGTCCCACTTGCTCTCTCCGGTCCAAGGATTCGTTTATTATTATTATTCATATATGCTGTAGCTGACTTCAGACGCACCAGAGGAGGGCGTCAGATCTTATTACGGGTGGTTGTAAGCCACCATGTGGTTGCTGGGATTTGAACTCATCACCTTCGGAAGAGCGGTCGGGTGCTCTTACCCGCTGAGCCATCTCACCAGCCCAGTTTGTTTGTTTTTGAGACAATGTCTCTCTATAACCTTGAATGTCCTGGAACTCAATCTGTAGACTAGGCTGGCCTTGAACTCACAAGGATCCATGGATCTACTTCTACTTCTGTCTCCCAAGTGCTGGAATTAAAGACATGTGCTACCACTGCCCTTAAGACAGATTTTTTTTTTTTTTTTTTTTTCCGAGACAGGGTTTCTCTGTATAGCCCTGGCTGGAACTCATTTTGTAGACCAGGCTGGCCTCAAACTCAGAAATCCACCTGCTTCTGCCTCCCCAGTGCTGGGATTAAAGGTGTGCGCCACCACCACTCGGCTAAGACAGATTTTTAAAACTAAGTTTCATTACAGCAGAATTTCTTAGCTGAGAGGAATGCAGTGCTGACTTGTTCTTAGCTACAGATACTCAGCTCCTTCCCTTCCCCATAGCATCTCTATGCTCAGGAACACATCACAGGACTACTGGGGATTAACTGTCCCTTTCTTTCATTTTGTAAATCTTGGAAGTATTTTTTAATATTGGTCTTTAGTTTTAGGTGCCAATTTGTCTTTATACTGAGACAAAATTATAACTTAAGAAATAACATCTGCAGCTGGAGAGATGGCTCAGCGATTAAGAGCACATACTGATGTTCCAGGGCATCTGATGCCCTCTTCTACCCTCCATGAGTGCATGCATACATAGTCCACTTACATACATGCAAACAGAGCACACATGTACACATAAAGTAAAAACAAATACACGTTGAAAGAGAAGGTGTCTGTATTTAAATGTGGAAACATTTCTATTTTCAGTACTGTGGTTTGATACTACCTTGGGGTGGAGAATGACAGTGGGGATATGTATGTAGATGAGGATGGCCTTGGACTTCCAATTCCCTTATAGCTAGAGCTATAGATATGTGCCACCATGCTCAGTTTACAAAGTGCTGAGATAGAACCCAAGGCTTCAAGCATCTAGGCGAGCGCTCCACCACCAGCTTGGCCACGGCCCAGGCTGCAGTCAATGGGTGTTTCTAAAGTGAAGTGATGGGAAATTAGCTTTTAGTATGGCATCGTTTAATAGTGACTTCTTCCTCTTTTTTACCAGGGTCTTGATTCTAAAGAAGTGTTCCAATGTACATCACGGTTTGATGGAAAAAAATTTTTTTTAATTTACTGATATATTTATTCTTAAATTTGTTAAAAACAACTTTATTAGAAATATATTTTTTTGCTTAATCATTAGCATCCATCTCAGATGTACATGGCCGGAAGCTTCAGAGTGATTTTAATTTTATTTACTTAGGTTTTTTTTGAGATAGGGTTTCTCTGTGTAAACCTGGCTATCCTGAAACTCACTGTATAGACCAGGCTGGCCTCAAACTCAGAGACCTGCCTGTCTCTGCCTCCCAGGGCTGAGATAAAAGGCTCGGGTGATTTCTAAATGATCTTAAAACCATGCTGCTTGCAGGCTAAAAGCTCGTTATTTGGAAATGCAGCACTCAGATCCATCTTTACAGGTAACTCCAGGCTTTTAAACTAAGGGAGTCTCTGAAGGAGTCTTTAATACTGAACACTAAGTTAGCCTCATTCCATAGTTACCTGGTGGTGTGTACAAAAATACTTGTCATTAAGTTTTTGTCTTTTTCCCTTTTAGTTTTTAATGATGGCAGTTCCAGGGAGCTGGTGAACCTCACTGGTACAATCCCAGTGCGTTATCGAGGTAAATAATATATTTGTGTGTTCATGGTATATGTATCTGCAGGCAAGAACATGCTACCAAGGAGTTAAAAGTACAGTGTACTTCCTAAAGGCCTTCCTGACAACAGAGTTTAACTTCAGTCCTAATATGACTTTATTTGGCGGCAGCTCCTCACAGTTGTTGTTTTTAATTTTTCTGTCAAATAGAGCAATGTGCAAGTGCCTCACAATTCAGCTGGAATTTAATGTTTCCTAGACTCGTGGCACTGTATTGGATCTTATGTGTCTGCTAGCTCGGCCTCTCTCATAGTGACTCGTACCTTTCCAACCATGGGAAGCTATACTGTGCAGTGGTGAGGTGGTGCCTTAGGGACAGAATTAGGTTTGACTCTGCTGTATGCTCTGAATTAATAATGCCTAGATTGGGTACTGACAGTTTGTGGAAGTGATATATACAAAGGCTTGCCACTGCCTAGTGTGCACTACACAGACAATGAAGGGCACCTGTTATTTCTGGTTATCATGTTGGTAATGATACTGATTTGGATGACTCGTCTCTGAAGCAGTCAGTTCTGCTGTACTCAGTGATCAGCGAGTGCTCAGTTTCTTATTTGGGACTGTTATGTTTATTATTCCTTGTGGCTAGCTAGGACATGTCACCAGAGAGAGAGGCTGGGTCCAGGGGCCGGTACAACCTGCAAATGTCCTTCCCTAGTTACATAGTCCTGTAACAGGCCCCAGGATATCACCATCAGCTTGGAGCAAGTATTTAGAGCAGTGGTTCTCAACCTTCCTAAAGCTGCAGCCCTTTCATACAGTTCCTCGTGTTGTGGTGACCCCCAACCATAAAATTATCCTACTTCATAACTAATTTGGTTACTGTTTTGAATCATAATAAAAACATCTGAAAAGCAGAATATCTGTAACCTCCAAAAGAGTCAGCCCACAGGTTGGGAACCACTGCTTTAGAACATGAGCCTGTGGGGGACATTACACTGCAGTTCTGTGATTGTTGTGCTCGAGATTTAAAAAAAGAAAAAAAAAAGGAGAGCAGGGCACATGGGAAGATCACCGAGATCATAACACTTGTCAGTCATTTGTGCCTGACATGGTCCTGGAGAAAAAGCAGTTAGCGGAGAGCATCTGTGTTGAACTGAAGCTGGATTACTAACTCCACGGTTGTGTCCTCAGAGTGTGCTCTGCTGAGGGATGCGGGTTGTGTAAGCGTACATAAATATTGATTTCATCTAAAGGGAGCCCCCTTTTCCCTCAGCCATTCTTTGTGATTCATAACATATGGGTCCAAATTACTGTGGGGGATTCTTGTTTAAAAAAAACAATAGGGAATTCTCAATGTTGGTAATAAACCTCAGGCTTTGTGTATTAGAGTTACAGATTGTAGATGTGTTTGGGGCTGAGAAAGAAAAAATCCGAAGTCATTAGTGTCTGAGTTCTTTAGGTGAAATGTGCTTTTGCTGAAACTAAGCAGCAAACATTAAGTTGGACAATCCAAAAGCATGTTTGTTGTCCCCAGCAAACAGTCACCACTTTCACTTTCTGTGTGGCTTACATGCCAAAGCTCCAAGAAGCATCTTGAATTAAAAATAGCCCTAGTGGCAGTCATGGTGCTGTGTGTTGCTCTCAGCCTTATGTGTTACACTCGTGAAAAATAACAGAAGTAGAGTAATTGAGGTTTCTTCTTCTCTCTTAGGTAATATATATAATATTCCAATATGCCTGTGGCTGCTGGACACATACCCATATAACCCCCCTATCTGTTTTGTTAAGCCTACTAGTTCAATGACTATTAAAACAGGAAAGCATGTGGATGCAAATGGGAAAATCTACCTACCTTATCTACATGACTGGAAACATGTAAGTATTATGTGGTTCTATGAAGTGATTGCATGTATATTCTGCTCACTAGCTTCTCTCTTCAGTTCACACTCAAGGAAGATTCTAAGGTAGGTAAGTTCAGATGGTGGACTAGTCACTGACTGAGGTTCTTGTTTATTCCTTTGTTTATTGGTGAGTTTGTTTGTTTGTTTGTTTGTTTAGGTGTCTACCTCAAATTGTGCTGGCCTCAAACTTGTAGTGATCAGTTCTCCCTCAGCTTCCCAGGATGACAGACATGAGCTGTAATACTATCCAGCTGAAAGATTCTGTAGAAGAATCCGTAGTGCTCATTCACCACTTCATTTACTTGAATATAAACTTAGACAAGGTTCAGAGTTAGACTCTTACTTTTTAAAACAGGTACACTGATGGGATATGTTTGGGAACTCAAATCTTATTCTTCAAAGCATTGCTGTCAAGAGTAACAGTTGGGAACTTGTGTTTCTGCCTCTAATAGTGTAGCTGGCAGAACAGTGTTTATGCTACAAACAACCAGAAGCCTATATTGCACTGGTGTTCTCTAGAGGAACAGAATCAATACAATGAACATGTTACAAAGGAAGGGTTGGTTTTGTTTTTAAAGATTTATTTGTGTGTGTGTGTGTGTGTGTGTGTGTGTGTGTGTGTGTGTGTGTATGAATGAATGTTTTACCTAAATGTGTATACATGCTACATGTATGTCTGGTGTCTCTGGAAGCCAGAAGATGGTATCAGATCCCCTGCAACTAGTGTTGTAGGCAGTTGTTAGCCACCCTGTATGTCCTGGGAACTGAACCCAGGTCCTCTGCAAAAGTAGCCTGTGCTCTTAACTGCTGAGCCACCTCTCCAGCACCAGAAAGAAACGTATTAGATTGGTATGTGTGTTGGGTTGAGGAGACAGTGGTGGTCTGTACACTGGAGAGGCTGAGAACTCAGTATCTTCTCAGTCCCATCCTGTGTTAAATGCCTGGAGGAAACCTCAAGGTCCAGTAGTTGTCAGTCCACATAAGAAAGCCAAAAGAAAGCTGGTGTCCAGTGTCAGAGGAGGTAGCAGCAGCAGTGCTGGCAGAGAGCTAGATATGTACATACACTCACACGCAAGTGGAAGGTGGGCAGGACAGAACAACAGAGCACTGACCTCTGACCTCTTTGTGTCTGGGCTGAGATGGGGTTTGCCTGCTCATGGAGGGTCTTCCTTCTTAGTTGTCAAGTTGACAACCAGAATTAACCACATTTATTTTGAGAGAGAGAACTCAGAGATGGAATGAACTTGTAAGAGTCTGGCTTTGAGCAGACCCAGTCCCTTTCATTGTTCACTAGTTCCTGTTACTGGAAGGCTTGTGCCTGCTCTGTACTTCTTCACAAGTGATACCCAGTATGTAAGGTATCACTACACCAAAAGAGAGAGCTATACATAGGTAAAGAAGATTCAGATGTGTTTCCGTGCTTTCATGTAACCCATGGTCCTATTTGAAATTGGCGTGTTCAGAAAAATAGCTGGGCCAGCCACATGGCTTCACGTGTAAGGGCACAGGCCACACAAACCTGGTGATGTGAGTTTGATTCCTGGAACTCAAGTAAGGATGAAGAGAGAGGACTGATTCCAGAGTTATTTCTGACCTCTGCACACACACTGGCAAAAGTGCTCATGCACACAGATAATAAAAAGCTGAGAGAGTAAAAAAGATTGTCAGAGTTGAAAACTAACAACAGTTATGCCAAACACTCTATTTTGTTGAGAACTAATTATAGGTGACATGATTTCTTGGGTTTCCCCCCCTTTTTAGCCACGGTCAGAGTTGCTGGAGCTTATTCAAATCATGATTGTGATATTTGGAGAGGAGCCTCCAGTGTTCTCCCGGCCTACTGTTTCTGCATCCTACCCACCATACACAGCAACAGGGCCACCAAATAGTAAGTACACTGAGACCTGACATTAAAACTGGCAGAAACAAAACAAAGCCTTGCAAAACAACTTAAAATAACTTCACTTTGCTTTTTTAGCTTGTCAAGTTAGTGGCGTTTTGGGAAGTATTCTGAGGCCCCACATCTGCATGTACAGGTTCCTACCAAAGACTGGCCTTTGGGCTTCCATCTGTGGGTAGAAAATCAAAGTGTGGATGTTCTGGATTCCAGAGTGGAAGAGAAGATGCCAAATAGAGCTAGAATTTTTAAATTATGTATGCCATGGAAAAGCCTTATTTGACCACCTGGAAAGCAGATATAATTTTAAAAGGTAGCCTGTGATTCCAGGATCAATGTTGTAGAGAGTTAATTACATTCAGCTAGCTCATTCCCTTGAGCTCTTCTGGGTATACACAATTGGACATCTAGCTCTTGGCTACTTCTCAGTGGTATAGCCAATTTGTACCTTGTCAGAAGGGTGAGAGCAAGTGGACAGTACTGGTCCACCTCTGGGATAGCTCCATCCTGTCTGTCTATCTGAATGATTCTTGCTGATACCTCAGAATCATCCAGATCATTGGAAGTTGGTTGTACTCACTTGTTTTGATGTTTTTGTTTTGTACTGCTTTTATTGTGTTTTAAGTTGTCATTCTGACAAACTTCTCTTTGAAAACCAGTTATGTGAGCTTTATTTCCTTCTGCCTGAAGTCATTCTCTTGTTTTTAATCTATTTTTCATGAAGACTATCTTGATTCTTGAGTAGAATGAGAATGTAAAAGAAGTGACTCACTGACCCCTCCCCTCCAGCCCCCTACCCAGCATAAGCTTGCTAGGACTCTTGCTTCCTGTGTGAAGGATGGTAGTGATGGTTTTGACTGAGTGTTTTGAGTTTAAAGTGGCAAATATTTCCTAGACTGATCTCCCCGTTTATTTGATGAGTTAAACTCATTTACCACTTGGGACAAAAGGACCCTTTCTCTATTTCTTTCCGTTTCATGTTGCCTTCGAGAGTATAGTATTCCAGAAAGCTCACACTAGGCATTGTTGCAGTCCAGTTTTGTACTCACCGTCTCATCAAGCACTAAAGGGCTAGTTTAAGTAAATCACTAAAAGACCATTGTACTGTCCATCCATTCCAATTGTAATAACATCTTAGATGTTTAGATAATAACCATCATCATCATCAGGTATGACTGTGAACAATGGTCTGGATTCCTCCTATACATGTACTAAGTAATAGCTAAGAATCTTGGATACATATTTGAATAAATATTTACTAGTTGAGAAATCATTGCTCAGAACATTTCTTAACTCTTTCAGGTTAATTTTTAAATGATGAGTCGTGTTACAAGAAATTGTTAAAAACAAGTGCAATAATGTATGCCTGTAATTCCAAAGACTTTGGAGGTTTAGCCAAAAGAATTATGTGAGCCTAGAAGTTCGGGGTCAGTCTAGGCAGCATAGTGAGACATTAAGTCATTAAAAAGTCAGCATTATGAGACTGAAAAGACAGTTTAGCAGTTAAGAGCACCTGTTGCTCTTGCAGAGGACCCCTATGGCAGCTTACAACAATCTATAAATTCCACTTCTAGAAGATCCAATTCCCTCTTCTGACCTTGCAGGTACCAAGGATGCATGTGTAGCACATAAGTAGTTGCAGGCAAGACTACTCAGACACATAAAATTAAAGCCAACATCATATCCAAACCTCATTTATAAAATTTATTTTAATGCTATTTAAAATTGAATGAGTGTGTCTATGTGGGTATATGCACATGAGTGCAGCCTGAGAGAGGCATCAGGTACCCTGTAACTGGAGCTGTAGTCAGCTGTGAGCTGTCCAGTGTGGGTGCTAAGAATAGAACTCAGGTCCTCTGCAAAAGCAGTACATGCTTGCAACACTGAGCCATTTCTTTAGCCCCTTAAACCTTGTGTGTGTGTGTCTGTCTGTCTGTCTGTCTGTCTGTCTGTCTGTCTGTCTCCCTATGTTTTGTCTCTTAACTATGGGCCATCTCTCCGGGCCCTGAAATGACACAGTTTTAAGAAAAGAAAAATAATTTATGATTATGAGGAAATTACAACTCAGAGATGGTGCTTTATATATTGGAGAAGCCAGCATGGAAGTGAGTGATATTGACTATGTGTTTTGCTAATATGTAACAGCGGACTCACTTTGTTTAAGAGATAATCAAAAATGTCAACTGTGCTACCTACTTGGAAAGTGTCTATGTGTGTGGAATGGAGTTGTAAGATTTGGGGAGTTTTTGTTGTTGTTTAGTTTTGTTTGTTTTTTTAATGAAATACTGAATTTCTTCCTTCATTATACTTGGGAAAAAGTATTCTAGCATCTACCATAAATCCTAAGCAGTCTGTAAACCCTGATGTTAGGCTGATAAAGGCTTCCATACTTCTCCCACTCGCTTGTACTCTGTCCCTAGGTCACTCTTGGAAGGTTCTGTGCCTTTTTCTTCAAGCTTCATCTGTCATACCTCTGCTTGATCACTCTACCTTTAATCTACTTGATCACTCTCCTTTCATCTTAACCTTAAGAGGGGCTTACTCTACCTCTTAGATTTAAACTAGCCCTTTTCCTGGGTGATCCCATAGATAGCACTCTGCTTGCCCCGCCAGCTCCCCCTTTGACTCTTTATCCCCCCCAACTGGATTCTAAGCAACACGTGGCCAAAGATTCCTTCTCTTCTTATTCTTATCCTCTTCTCTTCTCTTCTCTTCTCTTCTCTTCTCTTCTCTTCTCTTCTCTTCCTTCCCCTTTCCCCATCTCTTCCCAACCTCCACCATCACCACCAAATCCCTAGTTCCTGTCCTATAAAAGACAATAAAACATTTATTTATTGACTTAAGAGTTGATTCACCATTGATCTAATGAGAAAAGTTGACTCTGAAGGCAAGTCCTTTTCCATCCAGGCCAAAGTTAGCCTTTGGCACCACTGACCTTACAAGCTTCTAAAATGAATGAGGCATTCTTGAAGACTAATTGCTTTTAACTTTTTTCCCTTAATATTTCCAAGCTTTTGAAAGTCATTCTAGAGTGTGGATGTAAGTTTTGTGTAGGATTTCTTACCGTGATTTGGAGTCTTAAGTTCTAAACAAGCCAACAAAACCAGCTATGCAATTCAGTCAATCTGGTGTTAAATGTCCCAAGATTTCTTAGATGCAGAGGCAGCTACCCTCTAAGAAGCAGTCATAGAGCAAATGAGGTCAGCATTACCTTCTCCTATTACAGGTGAACTTGAGGCTGAAAAACTTACCAGGTTGGCCTGTCTGCCAGTCAGTTCTTACTAGGATTTGCATGAATGTTACTTACATTTAATGAGTTGGGAATTAAATTACTTCAAATTACTTATTCTTTAAAAAACAGTCTAGGCCAGATGTTGGTTTTGTTTTGAGCCTGAGATTGGATTCTTGGTGTGAAATTCTGCTGTGGTTTGATAGTGGTTCATATTGCTCTACACCCTTTATATTCAGGACTGTGCATATGACTTTCAAATGTTAAAAATTATTTTTAGCCTCCTACATGCCAGGCATGCCAAGTGGAATCTCTGCATATCCATCTGGATACCCTCCCAACCCCAGGTAATGAAAATTTATTAATTAAATTTGGAATCAAAATAATGCTAACTGGGGAATTAAATAAATTTAGTTAGAATTCAGTGAGGTTGGTGTATTTATGTTTGTTTTTTGAGATAGGTATGGCTAAGTAGACTCACAGTCCTAGTTCAGCCATGGTATTATAGATAGATAGATAGATAGATAGATAGATAGATAGATAGATAGATAGATAGATAGATAGATAGATAGATAGGTATTATAGATATAGAGATAGATAGATAGATGGATGGATGGATGGATGGATGCATGCATGCATGGAAGGAGTGTATTGGTGTTCATTTTTTGAGATAGGTATAGATATAGACAAACATTTATGTATACATATATAAACACATATACACACACACATATATATGCCTATATTCATATTATTGTAGGTATACTATTATATATATACCATATTTGGCTTATTGGTGGGATTTTGTGATCAATATGTGCCCATAATTCCAAAGGAGGTATAGATTGTCTAGAGAAATTTAGTTTTGTTTTATTTACATGAGGAGGGATTGTGGGCAGGCTTCGTAATAACAGTAATCTTGATTGGTTTGGGGCCGCTTGCTTTTTCCTTTTTAAGAAGTTTATATAGGAGCCGGGCGTGGTGGCACTCACCTTTAATCCAGCACTTGGGAGGCAGAGGCAGGCGGATTTCTGAGTTCAAGGACAGCCTGGTCTACAGAGTGAGTTCCAGGACAGCCAAGGTTACACAGAGAAACCCTGTCTCGAAAAACATAAAATAAAATAAAATAAAATAAAATAAAATAGTTTATAAAGGTTAGAGAAATGGCTCATTAATTAAAGATCAGTTACTGCTTTTCCAAAGGGACCTGAAATTGACTCCTAGCACCTAGATTAGGAACTCTAGCTACAAAGGATTCAACATTCTCTTTTGTCTCCACTGGCACCCACACATATATACACTTAAAGTAAAAATAATAGCTGGGCGTCAGCACTCCAGAGGCAGAAGCAAGTGGTTCTTTATAAAGTCTAGGCCAGCTAAGACTACATAGTAAGACCCTGTCTCTATAAATAAATAAAATAAATACAAATAAATCTTTAAAAAGAAACTTTGGATTTTCTAGAATGGAAATTTAGGACTACTTATTAGAATACATGAATGACACAAACTATCCAAAAACAATTTTTTTTTTTTTTTAAGATTTGCTTTCAGAGTAAACATTTAAGGTTACCAATAGGACCCAGGTTGTCCTTGGGAATATTCTAGCAATTTCTGCCTCTCTGAAGGTAACCTCATATAATCAGAGCCATGCAAGACTATTTGACCTTTTACTACTTTGGTTTTCTTCTGATATAGGAGCTCACACTTTGGGGGGGGGGGGGTTGTTGTGTTTTTTTAAAGATATATTTATTTTAACTTTTATGTGTATGAGTGTTTTTCTTATGTGTATGTCTGTGCACCACTTGCATGCCTGGTTCCTTACGAGCTCAGAAGAGGATATTGAATCCTCTGAAACTAGAGTTATGAACAGTTGTGTGGGTGCTAGAAATTGAACCTGAGTCTTATGTGAGAACAACTGAGCCATTTCTCCAGCTGGTCTGGAACCCACCAAAGCTGGGATTATAGGTGTGAGCTACCTGTTGGGCTCTGTTTTGTAGGTTGATTTGATTGTTTTGAGTTTTCTGAGATAGATAGAGTCTTGCTATGTAGCCCAAACTGGCCTCATACTCTGTTTTTGAGACAATACTTATGGCTGTCCTAAAGTTTTCTGTATAGACCTATGTAGCTGGCCTCAAAATCACAGACATTCTCTACCTCTCCATCCTGAGTATGGGAGTCAAAGCTGTGCACCACCAAGCCTGGCTTTTTTTCTCTCATTCTTTCCTTCTCTCTCTCCTTTCTTTTTCTTTTTAAATGTATTTGAGTGGTTTTTTTGCATGTATGAATCTGTGCACCACATGCATACTTGGCATCCACAGAGGTCAGAAGAGGGTGTCAAATACCCTGGAGCTAGAGTTACCGGTGGCTATGAGCCAGCATGTGATGCTGGGAACCAAATCTGGGTCCTTTGCAAGAGCATCAAGCACCCTTACCCACTGAGCCATCTCTAGCCTCTGGCCTCATACTCAAAGCACCCTTTTGCTTCCTCCACCTTCCCAGATTGGAGGCACACACTGCCATGCCTGACCTTGACAGTCAATTTTCAAACCCAGTGTAATTTCCATACACTGTTCCTTGAATAAACACCTTCTCTAAAACTTTACATTCATTATCTGGCAATATAATATGTCAGTGTTAACTCTCTCAGTGGGGTTCTCATAGCACTGTAGTGTTGGGTCATCTTTACATTTGGTGTTCTTTTCTATAGTGGTTATCCTGGCTGTCCTTACCCACCTGCTGGCCCATACCCTGCCACAACAAGCTCACAGTACCCTTCCCAGCCTCCTGTGACCACTGTTGGTAAGTATAAGCATTTATATTTTTCTTTATAAATCAAGGTCTCCTGTTGAAAAACATGTATTTCATTTTTACATGTAAAATTTTAGAATATTCTTCCATACTGGAAAGCTGTGGTAATCACTGTCTTGTAATGTGAAACTTGATGTGATTTAACATTCTGTAAATGAGCCTTCTCATTTACCATTTAGAAGTCTAAAAATGTGGCTGATAACTCACTAACACTTTCCTATTTACCACACTCTTACTGGTGGATCTCACATGTTTTGAGTCACTAGGGCCTAAGGCCGCTGGAATAGTCCTAAAGATGTAGCCCCAAAAGTAAAGTTGGGTACTAACTAGCAATCCTAAGGCCTGGTGGCCTAATGTAGATCACACCCCGAGTCAGCATGAAAGGGTCGGTAAGATGGTGTTTGCTTTTTCCAGCTGTCTGACCCTGGAGGACTTGTGCAAAATTGGCCTGTAGAGGGCCTCCCTTTTGTCACTGCATCTGCCTTCTGTTTCTGGCTGCCTCTGCTTCTGCCTGAAGGGTTTCTCTACTGGAGCTTATGTCTTCTAACTCACACTGGATTATCATTTCAGCCATTTCCTTTCTTGCCTACTGGACTGCTGTCATTAGCACACAAAAACATTCCCTAAAACAGCCTTTGAAAGCATTAGCTGCACCTCCCTGTTTGCACTACCTGGTCTCCTCACAGCAAACTTCCTTGTGACTATGGCCTTTCCTTGTCATCTTTGCCTTCCTTGTGACTATGGCCTTTCCTTGTCATCTTTGCCTTCCTTGTGACTATGGCCTTTCCTTGTCATCTTTGCCTTTCTTGCCTTCCCACTATCATTCCTCTAAGACTGCTTCTGTCAGAGTCACAGTAACCTTTATGAGTTTAAACCCAGTGGCTAGTGACTGCTATCTGTTCCTTTGTCTGTCTGTGGCATCTGACACAGTGGGCCTCTGCCAGCTTGGCTCTCTTTCCAGGGAACCACACTTTGTCCCTTTCCTGCTAAATCTCAGGTGCTTGTGCTCAGTCTCTGCAGGTTGCTTCTCTTATGTTGGAATGCCCAATTAGTTCTTGGCACTTCGATTCCTCACTCTAATGATAGAGCTTTACATGTCCTGTCTCTACCCACAGCTGCTAAACTGTGTTTGGTCTGCACCTCTCTCCTCTCCACTTGAGGTTTAATAGACATCTTAAACTCAACATGACCCAAGTTGAACTCAGGTCCTGCTACAGTTTAACAATCTCCATTGATAGCTATTCCATATGCTAGCTCAAGTCATCCTTGATTCCTCTAGAATTCTCTTATCTTCAGAATGTATAGAAATGTGACCATACCCACTGCTAGTATAAGTCACTGTTATCTAAACCTCAGCCCCTGCATTTGTTTTTAACATAAGCAGCCTGAAGGATCTTACTCAAACATGAGTTGATGGTGTCGCTCCTCTGCTGAAAACCTTGTTTCCCTCAGAGTTCAGTACAAAGGTCTTAGGCTTAGAAGGTCTTGTTGATCCTCTATTACCTTATCGCCTGATAGTTTTATATCAAAGAGTTGTTTGTTGATTATTTCCTTTGTATTGTCAAACTCACTCTTACCGATCTGTGTTACTACCTCCTCAAACAGCTGTCCTGTGGCAGCTCTCCCGTGTGTGTTTGCTGAGTGCTTGAATGAATGCACTCACGGGATGATGAGAGGCTGCTGTTTCTTATGTTTTCTGATGTCATGAGATCTGATACCAGGGTCTCGTGTCTACATGCCTTTGCTCTCCAGACAGGGTCTGCTTCTGTTGTCATCAATAGGATCTAATGGCATGGCTTTGATACATTAAAATATGCTTGTCTTTTCTGTAATATAGCTTCCTTTAAGTAAGAAAGGTTTTGTTAATTTTGAGACCAGGTCTCATTGTATAACCCTGGCTGGCCTGGAATTCATGAGATCTGCCTTTCTCTGATTTATTCTCCGCTTTCCCAAGAGCTGACATTAAAGACGTGTGCCCACATACTTGGCCCTATACAGTATAATTTAAATTATTTGAATAAAAAATGCTGGGAGTCTTTAATCTATAAGTTAAAAACAAAAAATAACAACAACAAAACCCCACTAAATCTGGGCCTCGAGAAATGGCTCAGTAATTTAAGAATACTGGTTGTTTTTTCCAGAGGTCCCTTGTTTGATACCCAGCCCCCATATAGTGGTTTACAGCTGTTTGTAACTTCAGTTCCAGGGAATCTAATGCCCTCTTCTGGCCTCCTCAGATACCAGGCACTCAAGAAGTACACAAATATGCATGCAAGCAAAACACTCATACACATAAAATAAAAATAACATCTTTTGCCAAGTATGGTGGTTCACATCTTTAGTCCCAGCCCTTGGGAAGCAGAGGCAGACAAGTATCTGTGAGTTCTACAAAACTTGTTCCAGGACATGGAGGACTATTACACAAGAAACCCTATTTTGAAAAAACAAAACAAAATAAAATAAAATAAAATAATACTAATACCATCTTTTTAAAAACCCACTATTTGGGTTCAGGCAGCATCAGAGAAATGGGAATAGAACAGTTAGTCGCCTTATTTCTTAGATAAAACTGTAGTATTATCCCTCTGATCTTATTTATGAATATTTAAACATTTATTACATTTGTTTGTGTATGTATATTCTCAGCACTGGTGTGGTGAGAGGACAACTTTGGAGAATCTGTTCTTTCCTTCTACCACTGGGTCCAGGGATTGAACTCAGGTTATTCAGCTATTGGGCCTATTAGCTTATCTTTTGCCCATGAAAGTCTTGTAATTCGAGCCGGGCGTGGTGGCGCACACCTTTAATCCCAGTACTCAGGAGGCAGAGGC
Organism: Mus minutoides; assembly: GCA_902729485.2. Taxonomy (NCBI): domain Eukaryota; kingdom Metazoa; phylum Chordata; class Mammalia; order Rodentia; family Muridae; genus Mus; species Mus minutoides. The sequence continues at coordinate 703,259 of LR755131.1, forward strand.
AGGCGGATTTCTGAGTTCGAGGCCAGCCTGGTCTACAAAGTGAGTTCCAGGACAGCCAGGGCTATACAGAGAAACCCTGTCTCCAAAAAAAAAAAAAATAAAGTCTTGTAATTCACTTCAGAACATTAGTTTTGAAGAATTTTATAGTTTAGAGAATTTCCATTTATCCTCAAAATGACCTTTTATGGAAAATGATACATTTAAAGTTAGATTTGACTTGAGATTTGAAGAGTAGCCACATCAGCTAATACTTACCATTGTTTATAAAAATGGATCGCCTGTGACCCAGTGGTTTCAGTCATGATTGCACAGCAGCTGCTCTGTGGTTGCCTGCACAAGACTGGACCTGACAATAGCACACTAGTGGGTAGTGGTCTGTTGAGTCCTTAGCCTCCTGCTAAACTATTGGCTACTTTTGAAAATTGAGGATTTTGAGTAAATGGAGTCTCCTGTGGTGTGTTGTTGGTAGCTTTCTTCACTTTGCTTTACTGTGATCACATAAGTTGGGTTTTTTGGTTTGGGGGGGGGGGTGTGTGGTTTTTTTTTTTGGATCTAGAGCCTGTTGCTTGCATAAAGCTGACACACTGTCAAACCTGAACCCATATGAGCCTACATTAGCACCCTGCCAAGTACCATACATGAAGATTCTGTGTATGCAGTTGTTTGGAAAATTTGTTCCTTATGTCAGAAACCGACCTATCGTGTTGTTATTTAAAAAAAAAAAAAAAGTCTGCCGGGCGTGGTGGCGCACGCCTTTAATCCCAGCACTCGGGAGGCAGAGGCAGGCGGATTTCTGAGTTCGAGGCCAGCCTGGTCTACAGAGTGAGTTCCAGGACAGCCAGAGCTATACAGAGAAACCCTGTCTCGAAAAACAAAAAAAAAAAAGTGGGCTGGAGAAATGGCTCTGTAGTCAAGAGCACTGGCTGCTCTTCCAGAGGTTCAGTTCCCAGCAGCCACATGGTGTCTCACAACCATCTGCAATGGGATCTGATGCCCTCTTCTGCTGTGTCTGAGGACAGTGGCACTGTACTCATACATAAGATAAATAAATAAATCTAAAAAATAAGAAAAAAGTAATCCTCCTGGTTTGATCTACTTTTGAGCAGATAGTTTGTGATAACAGGCTCCATAGCTGCTGTACAGTGACTGGATCTTCACTCACCCTTGGCTTTGTTTCCAGCAGTTTCTACCCACTGTTAGTTCCAGTCTAAAAGTATTATTTGTCTTTTTTTTTAACATGTATGTATGTATGTATGTATGTATGTATGTTCTTGTGTGTATGCTTTCATATGTGTATACAGATGTGTGAAGGAAGACTGGAGATCGGCTTGGGTGTCTTCAATTTATACTCTACTTTTTGAGAAAAGGTTGAGAGCCAGTTTTGTGGACCAGGAGTTAAGGGTTAAAACTCAGAAAAGTCAGGGTAGAGATAATCAATCAGTAGTTAAGAACACTGGTTGTTCTTCCAGAGGACCCAGGTTTCATTCTTGGCACACATGTGTGGTTCACAACTGTCTGTAACTCAAGTTCCAGGAAATCTGACACCCTCTTCTGGCCTCTGCAGACAAAACACCTATACTCATAAAATTTAAAAAATAGAATAATAAAAATTAGAAAAGTTACCGTTTATCTTGTTTTCTGATAGGCTAATCATAGATTCACTCAACATGAATAATCATTCAATATGAAATGGCTTCTTTTATAGGAAATAGTGATCAGTAAGTACTGTTAGAGAGCTCAGTGATGTTATTTGTTATTGTATACTAGGGTGATTTAAAGATACTGGCCTAATTATTTGATGAGTTTTCTGTTCCCTAACCCTAGGAAAAATATGTCTTATTTTCTAGGGGTTAAATTTGGTGATGAACACCATCTGACATGTTTGAGCAGTTATTAATATTATTAAAGTTTTGTAGAAAGAACTGAGTGTACTGTGTAGAAGCATCACCTGTCAATAAAAAGCCAATGGCCTATTAATTGAGGCAGGAAATAAGAGGTGAGCATTCTGGTAGGGAGAGAGGAACTCTGAGATAAGAGTCAAACATGGGAAGATTGACCACGATCTCTGCAGGGACAGATGCATGAGACTGAGGAGTCACCATCCATGTGGCACTCACACAGAATAGAATTAAAGGGGTTAATTAAGGAGCTAGTCAGGAAGCAAGCCCAAGCTCATGGCCTAAGCATTTATTCATAAATAGTTTACTCTTGCTGGGCAGTGGTGGCGCACGCCTTTAAGCCCCCAGCACTTGGGAGGCAGAGGCAGGCGGATTTCTGAGTTCGAGGCCAACCTGGTCTACAGAGTGAGTTCCAGGACAGCCAAGGCTATATAGAGAAACCCTGTCTCAATAAATAAATAATTAAATAAATAATTTACTCTCAGATTCATTATTTGAGAATTGGGGGCACTGGTGGAAAAGCCCGTGGTTTCAAAGTTTTTGACCTTTTTCACTCCACAATTTTGAAATCTACTTCTGCTTGCTTGGATAATTGTCATTGTATGGGGACTAGATATAACAGATTTGCTCATTATAGTACATATGAAGAATATGGGATTTCTCTTCAGTCACTTAAAAAATAGTGTGATGTCTGACTAAAAGCCGAGTTTCTTTTATTTTATTTTATTTTTTTTTTGACCTCTTTCTGGTCAACCTTGCTCACTCCTGCTCCGGCCACCCCGCTTGCTCCCGTTCAGTCCCGCTTGCTCTCTCCCGTCCAAGGATTCGTTTCTTATTATTCTTCATAAGTACGCTGTAGCTGACTTCAGACGCACCAGAGGAGGGCGTCAGATCTCATTACGGGTGGTAGTAAACCACTATGTGGTTGCTGGGATTTGAACTCATCACCTTCTGAAGAGCAGTCGGGTGCTCTTACCCGCTGAGCCATCTCACCAGCCCCTGATTTGGTTTTTTATACAGGGGTACCATGCTGGCTTTGATCTCACAGAAACCTGCCTGCTTCTGCTTCCCAAATTCGTTCTTTTCTCTTCCTTCCTTCCTTCCTTCCTTCCTTCCTTCCTTCCTTCCTTCCTTCCTTCCTTCCTTCCTTCCTTCCTTTCTTTCTTTCTTTCTTTCTTTCTTTCTTTCTTTCTTTCTTTCTTTCAGGTGAAGGGTAAAGACAGGGTTTTTCTGTGTAGTCCTGTCTATCCTGGAACTCACTTTGTAGACCAGGCTGGCCTCAGACTCAAGAGAGATCCACTTGCCTCTGTTTCCCAAGGGCCAGAATTAAAGGCCTGTGCCACCACTGCCTGACTCACTTCCACTTTCTTTTTTTTTTTCTTTTTTCTTTTTTTTGTTTGTGTTTTTTTGAGACAGGGTTTCTCTGTGTGGCCCTGGTTGTCCTGGAACTCACTCTGTAGACCAGGCTGGCCTCGAAACTCAGAGATCCGCCTGCCTCTGCCTCCCAAGTGCTGGGATTAAAGACGTGTGCCACCACACCCAGCTCACTTCCTTTTTCTTGATAGTCTACTTTCTATATGTGAGAGAAAACATGAGTGTGTGTGTGTGTGTGTGTGTGTGTGTGTGTGTGTGTGTGTGTGTGTGTGTATAAAAGTGTATAACATTTTTTTTAACCTAGGCTTATTCCATAACCTGATCATTGTTTTTAAGGCTTTGTTTTACTTTTTATGGATTATTTTATTTTGCATGTACCATGTATATGTAGGTACCTATGGAGGCCAGAAGCAGACATGGAAACTCCTAGAACTGGGCTTAGAGGTGGCCAGGAGCTGCCTGATGTGGGTACTGGGAACCAAGCTTATGCAATGTGGCTAGGATATCTACCACCATGCCTAGTTCATAAGATAGCAGGGATCTATCTACCCAGGGGTTTGTACAAGCCAGGCAAGTACCCCTATCAACTGCGTTATTATGTTAGCTACTTTCCTAGTAACTGAACAGGGGGCCTGACAAAGTGAATGTAAGATATAGTTACCTCATAGTTTGGGGGTAGTATCCATCTTGCCAAGGAAATCAGGGTAGCAAGAATAAGGGTTCAGATGGTCACATATGCATCTGCAGCCAAGCAGCTCGTTATTCAGCTTAGGACCCTAACCCATGGAGTGGTGGCACTCACATTTAGGTCTTCCCACCTTAGTTAACCTAATCTAGATTAACCAGGAGAGCTACATCCAGGGTTCCAATGGAATTAGCTTTCCACAGACTTTATAGGTGCTATATAAACTAGAGTTGACGGAGACTTCCTTCTGTTCTGTGGGCTGTCTACTCTCTTGTGCAGAACTTCTTGAATTTGATGCAGTCCCATTTGTCAGGTGGTATTAACTGGGCTGTTGAAATCAGATTCAGAAAGTCACTGGGTACTCCTGGATCTTTAAGTGTTTCCTCTGTTGGAAATTCCAGAGTTTAGGGTCTTAAAGTCTTTGATTCTGTTTAGTGGATTTTTTACAGATTAGAGATAGGTACCTAATTTCAGTCTTCTACATTGGAAATGTTGGGTTTTCATGCCTTTCATCTTTGGTAAAAATCACATGGTAGAATACTTGAGTTTATTTCTGGCTTCTCTACTTTGTTCCATTATTCTGCATGCCCCTGGCTTTATTGTTTGATTCGAAATGTGTAATGCTAGCATTATATTTATGCTCAAGATGCCTTGGGCTTCTTGTGGTCTTTTGTATTTCTATATGGACCTTATGGAGAATGGCCTTGACCTGGTTTATAAGAACTGTATAAATTCTGGGCTGGTGAGATGGCTCAGCGGGTGAGAGCACCCGACTGCTCTTCCGAAGGTGATAAGTTCAAATCCCAGCAACCACATGGTGGCTCACAACCATCCTTAATGAGATCTGGCGTCCTCTTCTGGAATGCCTGAAGACAGCTACAGTGTACTTACATATAATAAATAAAAATAAATCTTTAAAAAAAAAAAAAAGAACTGTATAAATTCTAAAACTAAATGTGTATTCTTAACATAGGGATTTGAAATTTAACATCAGTGTGACATGATCCATTAGACCAGATAAGATGTCTTTAACCAAATGTGTTGGTGTGCTTGAGTATGAAAAGCCCACATAAAAAGACCCTTAAGTTTTGTTGTTCAGATAACTTCTACAACGTGGATAAATGAAACTGGGCGTGCTGGGCCGGCTGGAGCGAGCAGGGCCGACCAGAGCAAGCGGGGCAGACCAGAGCGAGCAGGGTTGACCAGAAAAAAAATAAAAAAGAAACTGGGCATGCTGCTGTTATCATTCAGGCACCTGATCATGAAAACAATGGCATTTTGCATCAAATAAGCAAATAAGCATAATAGAATTTCATATGGGTTGTTGTGGACTGGGGTCTTTTAAAGACAAGTATAAACTCTATTCCTTATGTATCTTTGTCAGAATGGGCACATAATAAGATAACCATCTTCTCTGGTCTTCTGATCCCTTGGGTCTTCTAAACTCTTGTAGGAAGTATCCCCTTTTAGGTGATGTGTGTTTTGCTTTGTGTGAGTTTATGTGCACCAAGGGCATCAATCATACAGGAGCTCAGAGAGCAGATGACCTGAACCCGCGGTCTAAGCTGCACTCTGAGCTGCCGTGTGCGCTGGGAACTGAACATGGAGCCACTGTAAGAGAAGTAAGTGGGTTTGTGTTTTTTTCGAGACAGGGTTTCTCTGTGTGCCCTGACTGTCCTGGAACTCACTTTGTAGACCAGGCTGGCCTTGAACTCAGAAATCCGCCTGCCTCTGCCTCCCGAGTGCTGGAATTAAAGGTGTGTGCCACCATGCCCAGCAAGAAGTAAGTGTTCTTAACCATTGAGCCATCTCTCCAGTCCCTTTTCCTTTTTGTCTTGTTTGGTTTTGTGTTTTGGGGGAAAGCTTTTTTGTTTGTTTTTTTATTTATTGTTATATTAATGTAAGGCTAAAACAAAATGTCACAACATCTGACAGTTTAAGACTCCATAGAGAACTCCATGCTTTTGCTACTGAAAGACGGAAGCATCTGAATGTTACCACCTAAAAACTGAAAGTCTAGTGACTCCCAGCCTTCTGTGAGCGCAGTCACTTAGTGACTCCCAGCCTTCTGTGAGCACAGTCGCTTACTTTCTACCCTCCCTCTTCCCTTTTAAAAGCTACTTTATTAATTAGTACAGTGTAAGAAACCAGAGATTTTAATATGGCCTTTATCTTGTCTAGATGTCAGAATAGTTAGGTTCTATTATTGACGTCATCATTATGGTTATTATTTTGCTTGTTTGCTTGCATGCGTGCGTGCATGTGTGAGTGTGTGTGTCTGTGTGTGTCATGTGTGCTGGTGCCTGGGTGCCCGTGGTGACCAGATGAGGGTGTCAGATACCATGTAATTAGATTTACAGGATTTTGTGATTTTGTGAGCTTCCTGATTATGGGCACTTATAACCACAGAGCTGTTTCTCCAAACTCCTAAACAGTCAGAATAAGTCTATGAATGGGGCTTGTGGAATACATCTCTTTGATAGTAGCTGGAAACATGTCTCCTACCCATCTTGAATGGTGAATTCTCTGTCTCTGTCTCTATATTTCTCTCTGTCTCTGTTTGCCTGTCTGCCTGTCTGCCTGTCTCCACCCCCACCCCCATGTTTGTGTGTGTGTGTGTGTGTGTGTGTGTGTGTGTGTGTGTGTGTGTGAGAGAGAGAGAAAGAGAGAGAGAGAGAGAGAGAGAGAGAGAGAGTGTGTGTTTTCTCATCTTCACTTGTTGAGTCAGGATCTCTCTTGGTTCTGCTGCTGGCCTAGGACTTCCATGCAGTTCAGTTGCTGCCTCCTATCTCAAGACAAGAGTGTTGGATGAGGACTACTGCATCAGGCTTTTTACTTGGGTTCCAGAAACTGAACTAGGGTTGTCCACTTTTATGGCATGTGCTCAGTGGTCTTAATTAAGTTTAGCAATTCCAAGGGCATCTTCAGTTCTAGAATTCTCTAGAAGGATTTACACAACTCTTCAAACTGTCATACAGCTGCTTACAGCAAAAGGATACAGATTATAATTGGCTAAGTATCTGTGGGGAAGTCCAAGGTTTCTGAATGCCGAACACCTACCTGAGCCTCGATGTCCAGACTTTGTGCATCGTCTCCTGCAGGTCCCAGCAGAGATGGCACCATCAGTGAGGACACTATCCGAGCATCTCTCATCTCAGCAGTCAGTGACAAACTGAGATGGCGGATGAAGGAGGAAATGGATGGTGCCCAGGCAGAGCTTAATGCCTTGAAACGAACAGAGGAAGATCTGAAAAAAGGCCACCAGAAACTGGAAGAGATGGTCACCCGCTTAGATCAAGAAGTAGTAAGTAATGCACTGAAAACATATTGTGGGTTGAATTACAGCTAAGGCAAAGGGTTCTGTGCGAACCTTGATGTGTAAAATCAAAGTTCAGTGAACGGTAGTTGTTTTCAGATGTGTGAACAAAGCCCTCTAAGCACGATTGGTGGGATGTACTGATAATCTCAGTGCTCAGGAGCTAAGGCATGTCATCAGTTAGAGGAAATACTACAGCACATAAGGTCTCAAGTGTAGCCTCACTCATCTTCCACGGGAAAGTGATATCTGGAATACTGCACTTCTTCAGGGGGAATTGCTGCCACTTAACAGGGAATAGGAATTACAGAGTTTTGTGAATGGCAAAGACACTTGGGCCTTGAACTATACACTTAAGAGAGAATTGTATTTCTAAACATTTAAGTCAGTATTAGAAGTGCCTTTCAGGAACCTGGAGACATGGTTTAGTGGTTAAGTGTCCCAGCACCCATATCATGTGCGTACGTGTGCATACACATACACACACATACTCTAAATAAAAATGTGGCTCAGCAGCTTCTTAGTTTTATCATCCAGAGACATCTGAGGGCCTGAGAGCCTCAAATCAATGCAGCCTGTGCCCCTTCCCTCTTCAGGCTTTCTCTTGCGTGTGTATAAAGTGAGCATCATAATAGCTAGCCATTTCAGTTAAAGAGTGTAGTGCCGATGTAATGCAGAGCCTGCAGCCACCACCTGCATTGTGTTGTTGTAGCTCTGAAAATCAAATCTTTTCCATAGATGGGAGGAATTTCTCCTATGGGAATTTCTTGTTTCATGGTTGTCTATGGGGAGACACTTTATTTTGGACCGTGTCTGACAGTCCAGTTGGCAATACTATGTATCACTTTCACAATTATGTTCATTTTGGGGAATTTTCATCATTCCTTCACATACTCCACAATATATTATTGGAAGTATTAGTCCGCTGCTCCAAATACTGTCTGAGGTTGAGTTGTAGATGTGTCATAGCAAATAATGGTGTACAAATCAGTATAAAGTTATGCATGGACTGTTCTGTTTTCAGGCTGAAGTTGATAAAAACATAGAACTTTTGAAAAAGAAGGATGAAGAACTAAGTTCTGCTCTGGAGAAAATGGAAAATCAATCTGAAAATAATGATATTGATGAAGTTATCATTCCCACAGCCCCACTATATAAACAGATTCTAAATCTGTATGCAGAGGAAAATGCTATTGAAGACACTATTTTTTACCTTGGAGAAGCTTTGAGGCGGGGAGTAATAGACCTGGATGTGTTCCTGAAGGTAGGTATCCTTCCTTCACCTTCCAGGGCTTTGGAATCTGTGCTGCAGGCTCAGTCACACCACCTAAATTTGAGGTTATTGCCCACCCCCATTTTGTTTTTGTTTTTTTAGTCCCGTAATAGTCTTAGAGTTGGATAATTTTAGATTAGTTTCCCCAGATCAGATAGTTCTAGAAAGAAGTGGGCTACTCTTTTTAATGCAGGTTATCTCTGGCTTGCTAATAGTGTACAGCCCGAAGTCTTAGCTTTGCTTATTGCCCAAGGAAAATATGGTTTTATGAATAATAACCAGATACTCAGTATATTTGACCTCACTCCTGGTGATACCTTCGTGTTTATGCAAGCTGGGCAGAACACTCAGGTGAGGGGCTAAACCATGAGCCTTGGATCTAATGTAAGCAGTGTGAATGGCCGAGTGTACACTAGAGATCACAAAGAAGGTTCTACCACTGCCTTCCAGCTGGGTGGCAAGGCATATGAAAAGATGAATACAAGCCGGGCAAGGTGGCACACGCCTTTAATCCCAGCACTCAGGAGGCAGAGGCAGGCAGATTTCTGAGTTCGAAGCCAGCCTGGTCTATAGAGTGAGTTCCAGGACAGCCAGGGCTACACAGAGAAACCCTATCTCAAAAAAAAACCAAAAAAACAACAACAACAACAAAAAAGATGAATACGGAGACAGGAGAAATAAACTGTTTCTGAGACACTGAGTAGGATTAAAGTTAGTACTATTTCTCCTCAGCCCTTCTCTTCCTGTTCTCTTAGTAAAGGGACAGTTTGGAAACTTGTAATAAGCATGCAGCATGTTTTTCTGGCATCTTGATGTTTCAAGATGTAGGTAGGTGGGGGTTGGTGAGATGGCTCAGCAAATGAGAGCACTGACTGCTCTTCCCAAGGTCCTGAGTTCAGTTCCCAGCAACCACATGGTGGCTCACAACCATCTGTAGTGGGATCTGATGCCCTCTTCTGGTGTGTCTGAAGACAGCTACAGTGTACTCATATAAATAAGATAAATCTTTTTTTAAAAAAGATGTAGGCTTGGGCTGGGGATACACCTCCGGGAATGGCTCATACCTAATGTGTGCAAAGCCCTGGATTCCATCCTCAGCACAGCAAAGGCAAACAAAGCATTTCATTTAGCAAAGCCAGGCCCTGCAATATAGTAGAGTTTTTAAAAATTTTTATAATGTGTAATTGGTTCCAAAGGTTGCTGTATATATTTAGGATTGCTAGATGATGTCTGGCATCATGGCTGGATCAACACCATTCTGAAATGTTAACGTTTTCCTCCTTTCTAGCACGTCCGCCTCCTGTCCCGTAAACAGTTCCAGCTAAGGGCACTAATGCAAAAGGCAAGGAAGACTGCAGGCCTTAGTGACCTCTACTGACGTATGCTGTCAGCTGGAGACCGACCTCTCCCTAAAGCATTCTTTTCTTCTTCTTCTTTTTTTCATCAGTAGAACCCACAATAAGTTATTGCAGTTTATCATTCAAGTGTTAAATATTTTGAATCAATAATATATTTTCTGTTTCCTTTGGGTAAAGACTGGCTTTTATTAATGCACTTTCTACCCTCTGTAAGCTTCTGTGCTGTGCTGGGACTGACTGGGCTAAATAAAATTTGTTGCATAATTTTTCTCTTTCTTGGACTTGAGGTAAGATGCACAAAAGAAGCCTGGCTTCTCATGAGTAAACAAGGCACAGTGCTCCTCTGAAGTCACAGTTCAGTATTCTGTAGTTAGAGACAGCTCCATTTAGTGTAGAGTGTCACGCAGAGAAATGTAAGTATTGGAGGATATGTTTATTTCATTCTAGAGCCAACTGAACCATGGTTCAGAACTTTTTAAATCAAGAATTCAATTCCCAGCACTTGCATTAGGCAGCTCACAACTGTATTCTAGCATTGGGAATCCAATATTGTCTTCTGGTCTCGGTGGCCACTACACTCATATGTACATAGACATACTTTTTATTTTTTTTTTTTTTTTTTCGGTTTTTCGAGACAGGGTTTCTCTGTGTAGCCCTGGCTGTCCTGGAACTCACTCTGTAGACCAGGCTGGCTTCGAACTCAGAAATCCGCCTGCCTCTGCCTCCCAAGTGCTGGGATTATATGCGTGCGCCACCACGCCCAGCCCACATTTTTTTTTTTTTTTTTTTTAAAAGCTTGGGAAAATGTAGTAAGTCTGTTTCAAACAAACAAAACACTGAGCATGCTGGGTGATTTAAAGGAGGTGCTCTTTGCAAATGGCAAATGTATTTTAATTGTTGAGGGAAAAGTGTGTTAAAATGTCAGGTGAAGCCGGGCATGGTGGCGCATGCCTTTAATCCCAGCACATGGGAGGCAGAGGCAGGAGGATTTCTGAGTTCGAGGCCAGCCTGGTCTACAAAGTGAGTTCCAGGACAGCCAGGGCTACACAGAGAAACCCTGTTTTGAAAAAAAAAAAGTCAGGTGATCTCTAATTGATTTCTTCAAAGCTTTCCTCAGATTCCACTGTCACTGCCAACTCTGACCTAGTGACAGCCACACTGGGTGCACAAGCCACACCTTGTGCAGCAAAAGGCAATGTCCATCTCCCAGCTTGGAGTTCAGCATTACCTAATGGAATACCTGCTGCAGGTGGGGGCTGTTACCAAGCCAAGTCATCTCTAATGAGGGAAGTTTTCCTGGTGATTTTCACAGAAAGAGAATTTGAGAATTAAATCTTAGGCTACCAGTAACATTTCAGATCTTTACATGTTATATGTCATCGTGAAGATGCCTTTAAACTGGTGTTTGTGGTCTGCATTCTTAAGGCTGTGCTAAGGTTTGTGGGAAGTGAAGCAACACTGGGGACCATGAGACTCCACAGCTGTGGAGAACTGGAAGCACACGTTTGGCAAATCCAAGGTGCACTTTAGAGATGTTATGCTGGAGTTCTGGGAGTTACATGGAGTAACAGATGAACTCCATCCCCAAAACACCCCTCTTACAACTTAACTGATCAGATAAGAATTTTTTTTTTTTTTTTCCTCTTCGAGACAGGGTTTCTTTGTGTAGCCCTGGCTGTCCTGGAACTCACTCTGTAGACCAGGCTGGTTTCAAACTCAGAAGTCCTCCTGCCTCTGCCTCCCAAGTGCTGGGGGCTTAAAGGCATGTGCCACCACTGCCCAACCTTTTTTCTTTTTTTATTGGTTATTTTATTTTCATTCACATGTTAACTTCCTTCCCAGTTTCCCCTCCACAAACCCCCTGTACCACCACCACCACCACCCAACCCCCAGTCCTGCCAACAGCCTCAGCATTCCCCTATGCTGGGGCATCGAGCCTTCATGGGACCAAGATCCTCCCCTCCCATTGATACTAGATAAGGATACATATGTAGCTGGAGCCATGGGTCTCTCCCTGTGTATTCTTTGGTTGGTGGTTTAATCCCTGGGAGTTCTGAGGGGTCTGGTTGGTTGATACTGTTGCTCTTCCTATGGAGTTGCAAACCCCTTCATTCAGCTCCTTTAGTCCTTCCCCTAACTTCTCCATTGGAGTCCTAGTACTCAGTCTAATGGTTGGCTGCAAGCATATGCATCTGTTTTTGTCAGGCTCTGGCAGAGCCTCTCAGGAGACAGCTATATCAGGCTCCTGTCAGCAAGCCTTCTTGGCATCAGCAGTAGTGTCTGAAGGTTTGTTGGCATATGGGATGGATTTCCAGGTGGGGTGTAGGAAGCCGGCGCCTCGGAAAAGTGGCCACCGGCGCCTCGGGGAAAAGCGGCCGCCGGCCACCGGCGCCTCGGGGAAAAGCGGCCGCCTCGGGAAAAGCGGCCGCCTCGGGAAGGCCGCGCGGCTCCGGGAGCCTGCGGCTCCGCCCCATTACAAGATGGCGCAGGGCCGGCAGGCTGCCAGGGAGGAGAGCCTAGTGCGCATGCACAGCTCTCTCCTCAGGCCTCCTGAGGCAGTAGCCCCTCCCAAAGGGAAAATATGCTAATGAGGCATTGCTTGTAGTACCAATGCAGGGAAAATATGCTAATGGCTGTGGCTTGTGGCACCAATGAATGGGCCACATGCAAATGAGGTATGGCTTGGTGCACCAATCAGCAACCACTATGACACCCCTACCCTTCCCTGGGAGTGTATAAAAGCAGCAGCTCTGCTGCTGTCCAGGGTCCCTGGAATCAACAAGCAAGGCGCTCCAGAATAAAGCTGACAGAGAAGATCCCGGTGGTGGCGTGTCTTTCTTGCTGCTCGAGGAGGAAGCAGGGAGGCGCGCTACAGTGGGGCAGTCTCTGGGTGGCCTTTCCTTCAGTCTCTGCTCCACTCTTTGTTACTGTGTTTCCTTTAGACAAGAGCAATTCTGGGTTGAATTTTTGAGATGGATGGGTGCCTCCACTGCCTGGCACCCAGAGAAAGAACTTGTTGAGACCATATTCAGAGGTTAGGCATGGCCCCTAATTGAGGACAGCCTGGTCTACAGATGGAGTTCCAGGACAGCCAGGGCTACACAGACAAACCCTGTCTCAAAAACAAACAAACAAAACCCTGCACGAAGCCTACTGACCTGAGTTGTGATCTCCTGGACCCGAGGAGACTTGATTCCCATACATTGTCTTCTGACCCTCACACACACACAGTTGATGTAGCTGTCCATGTGCAGTGTGGGTGTGGAGGTCAGTTCTCCCATGTGCTTATGTTGGTTCTGGAGATAGAACTGCAGTCATCAGGATTTCACAGAAACTACGCTCACCCACGGAGCCACCTCGTTGGGTCTGAGCTCTTGACTGTGTCGTCAATACTGCCGCTCTACTAGGTTTACCAATTCTATTTCAATAGGCAGGAATTTCCTCCAATCGTACTGGGTAGAATTTTCCCCCTTTCTAATCTAGATGCCTTTCTTTCTTGCCTGATCACCTTCCCAGAAGATGAAGTATCCTTGCCTCTGTCCATAGGAATGTAGAGTGTTAAGAATGTTAGCTTTAGCCGGGAGGTGGTGGCACACGCCTTTAATCCCAGCACTTGGGAGGCAGAGGCAGGCGGATTTCTGAGTTTGAGGCCAGCATGGTCTACAAAGTGAGTTCCAGGACAGCCAGAGTTATACAGAGAAACCCTGTCTCAAAAAACCAAAAAAAAAAAAAAAAAAAGAATGTTAGCTTTAAGCTGGGCAGTGGTGGCGCATGCCTTTAATCCCAGCACTTGGGAGGCAGAAGGCAGGCGGATTTCTGAGTTCGAGGCCAGCCTGGTCTACAGAGTGAGTTCCAGGACAGCCGGAGCTACACAGAGAAAAACTTTAAAAAAAAAAAAAAAGTGCTGGGATTAAAGGCATGCGACACCACTGCCCTGCGGGATTTTCTTCTGTGTGGTATACACACACACACACACACACACACACACACACACACACACACGTACGTGTGGGTGTAGGGGTGTGGATATTTCACTTGCATGTATGGGTCTGTACCATGTATGCTCGGTGTTGGCAGAAGACAGAAGAAAACATGGGATCCCCTGGAAATGGAGAATATAGTTGTAAACTGCCATCTGGGTCCTGAGTATCCAACTCAATTCTCTGGAAGATCATCTAGTATTTTTTTTTTAAGATTTATTTATTTTATGTATATGAGTACACTGTAGCTATACAGATGATTGTGAGCCTTCATGGTTGTTGGGAATTTTAGGACCTTTGCTCCCTCCAGCCAACCCTGCTTGCTCCTGCTCAAAGATTTATTATTATAAATGTGAACACGGTAGGTGTCTTTACACTGGTAGATGCACCAGAAGAGGGCGTCTCATTACGGGTGGTTGTGAGCCAACATGTGGTTGCTGGGATTTGAACTCGGGACCTTTGGAAGAGCAGTCAGTGCTCTTACCATTGAGCCATCTCACCAGCCCCTGCATCCAGTATTCTTTTGTTTTTTGTTTTTGTTTTTCGAGACAGGGTTTCTCTGTGTAGCCCTGGCTGTCCTGGAACTCACTTTGTAGACCAGGCTGGCCTCGAACTCAGAAATCCGCCTGCCTCTGCCTCCCAAGTGCTGGGATTAAAGGCGTACGCCACCACGCCCGGCTGCATCCAGTATTCTTAACTGCTGAGACAGCTCTCTAGCTTCCTGGCCTTCAGTGTTGCCATGTCTGTCTTTAGTATCAAGGTAACAGTGGCTTCATAGAAGTAGGGTAGTTGTTGGGGGGGGGNGATTCATTTCTTATTATTCTTCATAAGTATGCTGTAGCTGACTTCAGACGCACCAGAGGAGGGCGTCAGATCTTGTTACGGGTGGTTGGAAGCCACCATGTGGTTGCTGGGATTTGAACTCATCACCTTCAGAAGAGCAGTCGGGTGCTCTAACCCGCTGAGCCATCTCACCAGCCCGCAACAAGCTCTTTTATCCATAACACTGAGCTATGTCACTTGCTCAGGACTGTTGTGGGGGGTGAGGGGTGTTTTTCGGTTTTGGTTGTGAATGTTTTGGTGAACTGCTGTGGTGGATCCAGTCAGCTCCAGCTTTGCTGTAGAGAGGGTTTTCAGATTACAGACTATATCCATGTTTGTCGGAGGCCTAGTCCTACCTTGTTTTTGAATCTGTCTCAAAGGTTGGTTGGTTTTTGTTTTTTCAGGTTCTATGGAAGAGCAGCAAGTGCTCTTTAAAAAAAAAGCATTTTTCATCCCAGTCGTGTCCCTCTTCTTTTCTTCCTCCCAGTTCCACCCTTAGAAATTCCTCCATTGCCCCCCTCCCCTTAGGTATCACCCCACCCTGGGACACCTCATCCCACTGAGGCCCAACCAAGTAATTCAGGGAAGGGGATCAAATGACAGGAAACAGACTGAGATAGCCCCACCCCCCCCCACCCCACTTCACTTGTTAGGGAACGCACATGAAGACCAAGCTTCACATTTGCTACAAATGTTCTCTAAGTCCAGCTCCTACCTACTCCATGGTTGGTGTGAGCCCCCATGATCCCAGGTTAAGTGAACTTTTTGTGGTATCCTTGAGCATTGTCTTAGGGTTTTACTGCTGTGAAGAGACACCATGACAAGGCAAGTCTTATAAAAAAAACAACATTTAGTTGGGGCTGGCTTACAGATTCAGAGGTTCAGTCCATTACCATCAAGGTGGGAATATGGCAGTATCCAGGCAGGCATGGCACAGGCAGAGCTGAGAGTTCTACTTCTTCCTCCAAAGGCTGCTGGTGGAAGACTGACTTATAGGCAACTAGGGTGTGGCCCACACCCACAGTGACACAGCTACTCCAACCTGGTCACACCTATTCCAACAAGGCCACACCTCCAAATGGTGCCACTCCCTGATCCAAGAATATGCAAACCATTACAAGCAGCAAGTACTCTTAATCAGAGAGCCACTTCTCTAGTCCCAAACTGTCATGTACTCCAGACATCTTGCCCCAGTTTCATAAACTGCTGGGATTACAGCCATGTACCACTGCCCAGCCCCTACTAAACATTTCAGGAAATCAGTACTGATAAAGATGAGATGTCTAGTAAAGGAAAAATATTCGCCTAGACATACATGTGGTATAAACAACCCTTGTGTTTGTCAAGCAAGAGCTTAACTTGGACTTAGACAATCTAGGTTCAGATCTGTACATCATACATCTTTAACTTCAGGTCACAAGCCATTTGTAAAGAGAGTTTAAGGCCATCTGAGGTGCTGAGGACAGTGCTGGCACAGGGTGGTAAGGACTTGACAGCCACCAGTGCTGCCCGTGAGGAGCTGGCTGTGGTTAATGTGGGAGGCCTGTGACTAAGCCACAAGACCTGAGCAGGAGAGGCCCACGTAGGAGGCGCCCAGTTGGCGTACAAGAACAGAAGACGTCCTCAGAAGGTTAAAGATGGCTCTCGTACATTTATCTATCTATATGGGTGTTTTACTCCTCTCTCCCTACCAACTATCTCTTGCTCTAGCTGTGTGTGTGTGTGTGTGTGTGTGTGTGTGTGAGTGTGTGTGTGTGTGTATGTGTGTGTAAAAAGTCCATGGGTGCCAGAAAAGGGCATTAGATCCCAACAGACTGTTCTGAGCTGCCATGGAGGTGCGAGTGCAGGGAACTAAACCTGGGGCTCTTCTAGAGCTGTTGCTCCATCCCCTTAAGTACAATTTTATATATTGGTTTTTGTTTGTTTTTTTTTGGGGGGGGGTTGGTGTTTCGAGACAGGGTTTCTCTGTGTAGCCCTGGCTGTCCTGGAACTCACTTTGTAGACCAGGCTGGCCTCGAACTCAGAAATCCTCCTGCCTCTGCCTCCCGAGTGCTGGGATTAAAGGCGTGCGCCACCACGCCCGGCTTGGTTGACTGGTTTTTTGACATAGGGTTTCTCTGTGGCCTTGGCTGTCCTGGAACTCACTCTATAGACCAGGCTGGCCTCCAACTCCCAAGATCTGCCTTCTCCTTAAGTACTGTGAGCGGGAAGACGAGTGCCATCACTGCCTAGCTATGCACTTCACATTTTAAACTAGATCACACCAGATTGTCTGAAAAATCCAAGATGTGTCTGAAGAAACAAGGTGCTGCTTTGAGGGGCCTGAGTAAGAAACCTCCCAGTTTGGGGGAGGGGCGTGTGTTGGCAGTTCAGCTGACTGCTCCTGGCCTGTAAGTCCCAGTTTCTGGGAGGTTAAGGCAGGAGCATTACAAATTCAAGGCCTGCCCATACACACACACACAGAGAGAGAGAGAAGGGGGTTAGAGTAAGGCCAGCATGAACAGTTTGGCAAGACCTTGTCTCAAAAATCAGTGGACTAAAGATACTGGCCAGTAGTAGAGCAGTTGACTAACTAACATTCATGAAGCCTTTGATTCAGTCCCCTCTAACAAACACATACAGCCAATATTAGAACCTAAAGGTAAAATAAAATCCATGAAACAATAAAGCTATTGATAAATGATAACTAGGTGAACAGAGCCAAATTTCCCAAGCAAAAGAAAATACTACTTCAAGGGTGGAGACTCTCCTCTTAGTGTAAGCAAGTGCAGTACAAAACAAACAAACTGCACTAGAGATGCAAAACCAGAACCAGATGGCCAGACATGAGCCAGCAGTGTGCACCCTGGGGACAACCCATCTTTCCCAGAGCCCAGTCTGACTGCAGACATTCCAACAGAGGGCTTGCTATCATTTACCTCAACAGTACTCTTCAAAATGCTCAGTCATGAGAGCAAGACTCGGCACCCAACACAGCCTAGGGATACCCAAGATTAGGAATCCCTGGTGTTTTCATGGGTCACAAAGAGCACATTAGCTTATGTAACTATGAGTCTAGGTGGCCTGCAGCAGCTGGCAGAGCCACCTGCAGTTGGAGTTACAGGTACCCATGAACTCCCTAACATGGGTGCTGGAAAATTAAGCCTTCTGCAAGAGCAGCAAGCACTCTTTTAAAGACAAAAATGTATTTAGATGTATGTATGTGTACCCATGGAGGTCGGAAGAGTGTGTCACATCTCTTGGAACTGAGTTACAGAGAGTTGGAAGCCACTTTGTGAGTGTTGAGAACTGAAGCCAGGTCCTTGGCAAGAGCAGTATGGTCAGTGCTTAGCTCTTGACAGCTAAGCTGTCTCTCCAGTGTTACAGTAGCCACTGCTGCACACGCCAGTCATAGGGTGAACAAGTGGATCTCATAATGAGAGTACATGTATTACAGTTTAATTCAATAATTTTTTTGAGACATTGCTATTTCCCTAAAGGGTTTTGTACCATAAAGTCCTGCCCCACTCCACCCCCAAAAAAATCCTGCCAAAGAATTCCTATTGAATCCCTCCTTCATCAAGGAGCTTTTCAGACATCACAACTCCCTTGAATGAATGAAAAGTCAGGGGCAAGGAAGAGGAGAAATAAAAGAGAGACCAGGCCCGGGTCTGTAAGAGTCAGTTCATTTCCTAAGATAAGCATGCTATGGCTGCAAGATAATATGGTGCCAGCTCCACGGACCTGAACCACTTCCTTAATTTGGGGAAAAGATGTAGTCATCTTCTGAGAGGCCCTGCAGAACAATAAGAGCTTTTGCTTTGTTTTGAGAAAGGGCCTTGCCGGGCATGGTGGCACACGCCTTTAATCCCAGTACATACTAGGGAGACAGAGGCAGGCGGATTTCAGAGTTCAAGGCCAGCCTGGTCTACAAAGTGAATTCCAGGACAGCCAGGGCTACACAGAGAAACCCTGTCTCAAAAAAAAACAAAACAAAAAAAACAAAACAAAACAAAAAGACCCCAGCGCTAACAAGGCAAAGCACGTCCTATACCCATGCACACATGAGTGCAGATGCCTATGGAGACCAGAGATGTATCCCCATGAAACTGGAGTTATAGGTGGTTGTGAGTTGTCTGACAGGTGCTGGGAGCCAAACTCTGATCTTAACCACTGAGCCATCTCTCCAGCCCCCTCAGCCGCTACTTCTAGTGCTATTATGAGTACAGAATGGGGAGAGGCCTGAGAATGACTCCAGAGTTAAAGAGATTGGCTGCTTCTACAGTGTCCAGTACCCATGTGTATGTTGGCTCACAACCATCTGTAACTCCAGTTTCCAGGGATCTAAGACCCTTTTATGGCATCCACAAGCACTGCATGTGGCACACACACACACTCACACACACACAACCAAAGTAATGAAAGGCCCCCTGTAGGGAGACCTCCACTCAAGTCACGGGGATATTGGCGAACCCAAGAACTCACAGAAGACCAGGCTTGATGCATTACATGAGGCTTTATTCGGGGAAAGCCAGAGCTCTGGGGACGACTCATATCCCGGAAGTGGATAGAGGAGTCGCCCCTGAGGGAAAAGAGGACCCGGTTTTTATGGTTCCTCAAGGGGGAGAGAAGGAGAAGGAGGGAGTAGGGGATTTTTCTGATCTGACAATATCCATTTTCTTTCTACAGAAGAAATGGGTACACGGAAGATTTTCATGCTCGGGTACACAGGTGCAAAGTGAAATCTACCACAAACACTTGGCAGTGAGCTGTATCTCAATCCATCAACCAAACCTCAAACACTTGGCAGTGAGCTATATCAGTTGGCAAATACATGCATTCAAAGAACAGTAGGGGCAAGCACACGGATTCAAGAAATGTTCAGGCTATTATATTTAGCTATGTAAAGGCTTTCTACTAATAATGAAATCTCTTTCCCAGTTTCAGGGTCTTTGAGACCTGTTACATTTTCTCAGGATCTTTCAGTACCCTTAAACATAAAGTCTGTATGAAAGCTTAACGACATCTAGCCCTGAACCCCAGGCCTGTCCTTTAGTAATCATGCCAGTATTAAAGTCTACAAAAAGACAGTGTAAAGACATGCTGCATTCTGTGAATAAGCAGTTAGGAGGGTGTCTTAGTTTACTATTGCTGTGATGAAACATCATGACCAAAAGCAAATTGGTGGGGAAAGGGTATACTTACACTTCCACAGCACTGCTTATAACTGAAGTCAGGACAGGAAGTCAAGCAGGGCAGGAACCTGGAGGCAGGAGCGGATGCAGAGGCCGTGGAGGGATGCTGCTGGCTGTCTTGTTCAGCCTGCTTCCTTTTTTTTTTTTTTTTTTTTTTTTTGAGTTTTTTGAGACAGGGTTTCTCTGTATAGCTCCGGCTGTCCTGGAACTCACTCTGTAGACCAGGCTGGCCTCGAACTCAGAAACCCACCTGCCTCTGCCTCCCAAGTGCTGGGATCAAAGGCATGCGCCACCACTGCCCTGCTCTTCTCCCTTTTACATTCCCTCCCAACCACGGCCTCCTTTACCAAAAAAAAAAAAAAAAAAAAAAAAATTTAGCGTGAGTGCTTTCACATACACCACATGCATGAGGGGGTGCTGGCTGATGGCCAGAAGGCTGCCTTCAGTTCCTCAGAGCTAGAGCCAGTTGTGAACCAAGTCAGAGCTCATAACAGCTGGGCCATCCCTGAATCCCAAACCTTTTTTAACCATTGTTGTTACACATAGGTACAGATGAATAAGTAGAATACAACCTGATGAGTCACTTGTATGGACGTGTTCTAGGGTTGGATAGCCAGTTGGTCTCATCCCAAAGTGAAGTTCGCATTTGGTGGACAAAAGGACTTAAGTGGCTAGAGAATGGTTCAGCACCTGAGTACTGGCTGCTCTTACAGACGACCTGGGTCCTGGTCCCAGCACCTGCATCAGGTGGCTCACATTTCCTGTAACTTTAGCTCCAGAGGATCCATCACCCTTTTGTTCCTGCAAGCATGTGGTACATGTACAGGCAAGCAAACACACATACACGTAGAAAAAAAATGAAAAAGGCAAAACCCGGCAGGGCAGTGATGACACACACCTTTTAAGCCCAGCACTTGTGAGGTGGAGGTAGTTGGATCTTTGGGAGAAGACTCCACCAGTTTTAATAACCATATTTTATGCATCCAATGAAAAAAGTAATGGTATGTTCGCTAAATGAGTAGCTGAAGGTTGTCAGGACAGCGGGACTCTGAGGGCCTTGATAGTAGTAGTAGTAACAGACTGAGCAGCTGGACGGCGATTGACCCAACGGAGCATTTCTAGAAGACGGGAGTCTTCACAGCCCATTTCCAGCAGAGTCCTGCCCTACCAGGATGTCATCTTGCACTTGGTTTCTTAGGTTTTCTTTGTCAATTTCCAGTGTCTGTCTCAAAATCTTCATGGACTCAAGGAAATGGCTCGCATGTGTAAATCAGGAACAGCACACACATTCCCACCTTGGATGTCAAGAGGAAGCGACTATTCTCTCAGCAGTTGAGGCACCCTGAACACTGGCTCACTGGAGTCCCAATTGCAGCACAGCACTACAGTGGTAGTTTGCTGAGCGAACCACCTTCCTCTGCCTCCTAGGTACTGACGTGACCACACCCAGCCCTACCCCCCCCCTTCCAAAGTTGCATCTGTTTTTCCTCCAATCTATTTTTTAAGCTTTTATTATTAGTGTCATGTTTCACCTGCATGTATGCCTGTGCACCACATGTGCCTGGCGCTTGGAGTGCAGGTGGTGTCAGATCCCCTGAAACTGGCTTTATAGCCACTGTGTGAGTGCTGGAAACTGAACCAGAAACCTCTGGAAAGGCAGCAAGTGCCCTTAACCACTGAGCCACTGTCTAGCCCCTTGATACATCTTCTATTTAGTTAAGAGAATACACAGTCTTGGGAGCTAATGAAGCAATGCAAATGTTAACATTGTAATAGAGGAGGAGAGAGCACCATAAGCCCCAGGACCAGAAGCACTTCCTGGTTTGTGAGAACGTCAGTTCTGTGTTGCAGCGAGTTGTCACGTGTAAACCTGAGAGCTACTAACACAATGGTTCCTCAGAAATGAAATTTCACCCTGTGCAAACCAAATCTCTCTAGAAAGAGAAAAGATTTATAAAAGGCAGAAAAATGTTAGCTGGGCCTGGTGGTGGTTGCCTTTAATACAGCACTGGGAGGCTAGCAGATTTCTGTTTGAAGTCAGCCAAGGCCATATAGTGAGACCCTGTCTCAAAAAAAAAAGGGGGGGGGGGGCTGATGAGATGGCTCAGCGGTAAAGAGTGCCGACTGCTCTCCCTAAGGTCCTGAGTTCAAATCCCAGCAACCACTTGGTGGCTCACAACCATCCATAACGAAATCAGATGCCCTCTTCTGGAGTGTCTGAAGACAGCTACAGTGTACTTACATATAATACATACATACATACATACATACATACATACATACATAATATTTTTTAAAGGGGGGGAGGAGATGCCTTTGGCATTAATCTTTCTAGCCTTGAGATTGGTCTTAACAGGTTTCCAGAATTTTATTGAACTTTTTTATGATGTGGAAACACTTTCAGTGGGAATGCTGTGATCAATGATGTGATCATGCATGTGTCACACAGTCGAAAGTGGAGAGTTTATAGCTGCAGATCCTTCTGCAAATTCCAGAGAGTATCTGCACTCTTCTTGAGGAGAGCCTCCTCCTCAGCAGTCAAGTTGACTTTCACTAAGTCTGTGATACCACTTTGTCCCAAGACACAAGGGATACTGAGGAAGACCTCTTCCTTTATCCCATGGAAGCCCTGAAAGACAGTCATACCATCAGTTCCCTTGCCACCATGCAAGAAAGCTCTAGAATAAAACTATGTAGGAGAGACTATGGCACCAAGTAGAGCTATGCACAAGACATAGCAATCTTTGGGAGAACTGAGATCTCTGTCCTGGATCATGTGGATTGCCAATGACAAGGTCAATGTGCCAGAGGCCTTCAAAAGGACCACGGAAGGCAAAACGTTCCTCATCCCTCACCAGACCCAGACCATCTTGATGTAAAAGGGGAAGGAAATAATGCTGTCTTTCTGTGACCTCTTTATCTGGTGACGGCCCCAGAACTCAGAACAAGTGGCCTTTGGACACATAGGGTGGGGGGAGGTGGTGACCAGGGAGCCTCTACTTAAGACCCTCAACAGAGGGCACCACAGAGTTGGAACACTAGTTGCTCCAGATGGCTGCTCAAGCCTCCACAGGTGAAAGCCCAGAGGAGGAGCTCAGGGCTACCCTAACACACCCAGCAGAGTATGCGAGCACTATGACCTCAGTCTGGATTCCTGCCCTTCTGTACTCCTAAACTGCTGCCTTTCTTGCAGCTCCACCCTAGGACTCCCAGGCTGACAGAGACATGGGAGGTGTGTAGCCTCATCATAGGAGGGTGCATCCTGTTACCATGCTGGTGCCAGGAGCCCAGGATTCTTACAGTTCCCATAACCAAATCTAAGGCTACAGAAACAGCTGTGAGACACTTAGAGTCTGGGCAACCTATACATGTACTGGCATAAAGCAGCACATCTGCTGTCCCATACTACCCACACCACCATCCCCGCCCCAGGAGGATAAAAACACCCAGTGAAATCTTCCCATCTCCCTGCTCCCTTCCCACTCATCCTTACGTGGTAGAGGCTGGAACTGTGAATGGCAATGGTAGAGCTCTGACTGTAGACCCATCAGGTATGTGCACTGGAGGGTCAGAAGGTCTCAAGACTCCTGACAGCGCATCCCAACCCCTCGTACATGCCCAGAGTTTCAAGCTCCTGGGAACTTTCCAGGAAGTCCATCCTTTTCCTATACTTGTTTCTGCAGGGACCTCTGTCACCTGCCTCATTCTGAAATCACTTTACCCTCAGCCTCACCGGTGACCAGGCATGATAAACATCCTCTGTGCATACCTTAACCAGCGTGGTAACAGGATGCACCCTCTTAAGATTCTTCAAGATGGATCTTGCCAGATCTGTCACAGACAGCCCGATAGCCCAAGAGGTATAGCCCTTCATGTCATAGTCGCTGCAGTTGCAAAGGAAAAAAAAAATCATGATATGTCAACCCAGGTCCTCTGGAAGAGCAGCCAGTGACCTTAACCACTGAGCCATCTCTCCAACCACTTGCAAATTTATTCTGTTTTTGTTTTCCAAGAGAGCATTTTTCTATGTAGCCTTGGCTGTCCTAGAATTTACTCTGTAGACCAAACTGGCCTTGAACTCAAGAAGATCCACCTGCCTCTGCCTCCCAAGTTCTGGAGTTAAAGGTGTAAGCTGCCACCACTTGTTGCTTAAGGTGTATTCTTTTTTTTCTTTTCTTTTTTTTTTTTTTTTTTTTTTTTTTTTTTTTTTTTTTTTTTTTTTTTTTTTTTTTTTTTTTTTTTTTTTTTTTTTTTTTTTTGTTTTTTTCGAGACAGGGTTTCTCTGTATAGCCCTGGCTGTCCTGGAACTCACTTTGTAGACCAGGCTGGCCTCGAACTCAGAAATCCACCTGCCCCTGCCTCCTGAGTGCTGGGATTAAAGGCGTGCGCCACCACACCCGGCTCTTTTTTTTTTCTTTATGTATATGATTACACTATAGCTGTCTTCAGACACACCAGAAGAAGGCATCGATCTCATTACAGATGGTTGTAAGCCACCTTGTGATTGCTGGGATTTGAACTCAGGACCTCTGGAAGAGCAGTCAGTGCTCTTAACCATTCTCCAGCCATCGCTCCAGCCCCTAAGGTGTATTTTTTTTTGAGACAGGGTTTCTCTGTGTAACCCTGGCTGTCCTGGAACTCACTTTGTAGACTAGGCTGGCCTCGAACTCAGGTGTGCGCCACTGTGTGTAAGCACCTAAGGTGTATTCTTAATACTGATTATCAGGGCATTAAAAAAAGAATCGCAAAAAAAAAGGGGGGGGGCTGGTGAGATGGCTCAGCGGGTAAGAGCACCCGACTGCTCTTCCGAAGGTGATAAGTTCAAATCCCAGCATCCACATGGTGGCTCACAACCATCAACCATTCACCATCCATAACGAGATCTGGCGCCCTCTTCTGGAGTGTCTGAAGACAGCTACAGTGTATTTACATATAATAAATAAAAATAAATCTTAAAAAAAAAAAATCGCACAACTACTATTACCCTTCCACCACCTGCTTGTGAACATTTTTCCACTGTTCCTTATCTGAGTCAGTTCCTATGGCTGGGTTCAGTGACTTCAGAGTTACGCCAGCAACGTTTACACCACTCCATATGGGCACTAAAAAAGAAAGAAAAACAATAATAAAATTCCCCACATGAGCTCTTCTTGCCAAATCTCAGTCAGTTACTGTGAGTTCAGTGCTGGGGTGCTTTGTTGTGGGTGGGGCAGGGGTGGAGGATTCTGTTCTGTTCTGTTTCTGTTCTTGTGAGAAAGGCCTCAGCTACCTTCAAATTCATGTCTTCCTGCCCTTGCCCCAAGTGCTGGATGACAAGCTTGTGTTACACACTTAGTGGCTGGTTGATGGTTGGTTGGTTGGTTGGTTGGATGGATGGCTGACTTGTTTTGTTTTTACAATGGTGTCATATATATATATAAAACTCTGGCTGGCCTCAACTCAATGCATAGCCAAAGATGGCCTCAAATTCCTGATATCCTTCTGCCTCCACTCCCACACCTCCCACCCCCCCAAATTGTTAGACTTTAGGCATACATACATCACCACTCCTGGCTTTGGTTGGCTGAGAGTATTGAACTTGCTATGTACCTGAGGATGTCTGTGAACTCCTGATCCTCCTGCCTCATCATGCTAAGTGCTGGCATTCCAATTGTTCACAACCACATGTGGATGAACTTTTGGTTTGGATTTTAATGTTAAGATGCTATCTGATATCATATATAAAAACAAGATATTAGGTCTATTTTTGTTTGTATTTTTGTGTTTTTCACTTAAGAACCACATGTGTATCTCTGCTGGGCGGTGGTGGCGCACGCCTTTAATCCCAGCACTTGGGAGGCAGAGGCAGGCGGATTTCTGAGTTCGAGGCCAGCCTGGTCTACAGAGTGAGTTCCAGGACAGCCAGGGCTACACAGAGAACCCCTGTCTCAAAAAAAAAAAAAAAAAAAAAAAAAAAAAAAAGAAAGAAAGAAAGAGAAAAAGAACCACATGTGTGTCTCTATGTGGGCTTGAGCCCTGAAGAAAGTGTTGGATGCTCTGACTCTGGAGTCACAGATGGCAATGAACCATGTTCTCTGTTAAGCCACCTCTCTATCCAGCCCCCAAAATAAGTTTTAAATGGACAGAAAGAGAAATAACAAGACACATTATAAGACACATAATTGAATTATTTATAATTATAGTACAGAAAGCATTTTAAAGTAATATACAAAAACACAGATTCTACAAAGGAAAGGATTGCTAAGAAACATGTTATCAGAGGAGAAAGAGTTGCACATAGCACCACATTTCCTCAGAGCACAGAGCTGAGGAGCACTACATACTCACTCTTTTTTTGTTTGTTTTGTTTTGTTTTTGTTTTTCCAGACAGGGTTTCTCTGTGTAGCCCTGGCTATCCTGGAACTCACTTTGTAGACCAGGCTGGCCTCGAACTCAGAAATCCACCTGCCTCTGCCTCCCGAGTGCTGGGATTAAAGGCGTGCGCCACCACGCCCGGCTTAACATAACTGTCCCTAAGGGATGGGATAAAATCCAAATACCTTCTCAGAAACCAGGACACAAATACAAGCATTCTCAGGCAAGCAGGCTATACAGATTATCAGGCATTGGTAGAGCACCAGGTTCAGTGAGAGACCCTGACTCAAAATATAAGGTGAAAAGTGTCGGAAAAAAGATGCTGGGTGCCGGGCAGTGGCGGCACATGCCTTTAATCCCAGCACTTGGGAGGCAGAGACAGGCGAATTTCTGAGTTCAAGGCCAGCCTGGTCTACAGAGTGAGTTCCAGGACAGCCAGGGCTATACAGAGAAACCCTATCTTGAAAAACCAAGGGAAAAAAAGATGCTAGGAGGAGTTGGGGAGGGCTGGAGAGATGGCTCAGTGGTTAAGAGCACTGGCTGCTCTTCCAGAGGACCTGGGCTCAAATCCTCGTACACACATGGCAGCTCACAACAGCCTGTGAATCCAGTGGGAAACAATATGGTAATGCCTCAGAAAGTAAACCTGGAACTACCCTATGACCCAGCATCCCATTACTGGGCACAGAATACAACCAAAGGAAGGAGGTCAGGGTACTGAGGATGACAGCTGCCCGACCGTGCCCGCTGCAGCACTGCAGCCACACGACTTACAAGCAGCCAGAAGCCCATTAAAGACACACTGAAAAGGCCAGGTGTGTCTGTCTGTGTCGGTCTGTGTCTGTGGTGCAATACTGTTCAGCCTCAAGAACCTGTCACTTGGGCTGGTGAGATGGCTCAGCGGGTAAGAGCACCCGACTGCTCCTCCGAAGGTGGTAAGTTCAAATCCTAGCATCCACATGGTGGCTCACAACCATCCGTAACGAGATCTGGCGCCCTCTTCTGGAGTGTCTGAAGACAGCTACAGTGTACTTACGTATAATAAAATAAATCTTTAAAAAAAAAAAAAAAAAGAACCTGTCATTTGTGACAACATGGATAGAACAGGAGGTTATGTCTAGCATCTAGCAATAAAAGCCACACACAGAAAGTCAACTGTGAAGTGATGCCATTTACATATAAAATCTAAAATAATAATACCTTGTCATGAGAAAAGTAGAGAATAAAAATAAAGGTTATGATACTGGGAAGGAGGAGAAAATGGGGCCAAGGGCAGCACACTCGTGAGGAGAAGCAGGTGCTAGCACTCTGGTGCCGAGGAAGGACAGCCCTAGGCAATTATGTGCTGCTCTTAAGCTGAGGACAGATCTTAACAGGTAGAATACTTGGGAAGGAGAGGCAAGAGGAGCAAACTTCAAGGCCATTCTCAGCAAGAGAGCAAGGTTCAGCCCAGTCCAAGTTTCAGGAGTCCTTGTTCTTTATGGTCAAGTATGGTCTCTGGCTGGAGAGTTGGCTTGGTGGCCTTCCGGAGGACCTGAGGTCAGCTCCCAACCACCTGTCACTGCAGTTCCAGGGAAATATGACACCTCTGGCCTCTGCAGGCATCAGGTACACATGCCCACACTCAAAACACCAGAGAACAACGTAACTTAAAATAAGAGATTTTAAAGCATCACCTATCTCAGACTGGCCAGGTTTCACTATTCTTAGCATAGAGAAATGATGGGTTTTCGAGGTGACCACAAAGCTAGTGATGCTGATTTGGGTTTTTTTGTTTTGTTTTGTTTTTTGGTTTTTGAGTTTTTGTTTTTTGGTTTTTGGTTTTTGGTTTTTTTTTTTTTTTTCGAGGCAGGGTTTCTCTGTGAAGCCCTGGCTGTCCTGGAACTCACTTTGTAGACCAGGCTGGCCTCAAACTCAGAAATCCGCCTGCCTCTGCCTCCAGAGTGCTGGGATTAAAGGCATGCGCCACCACGCCCGGCTTGATCAGTATGTCACATGCAAATGCATCAAGTCACTTCAGTCAGTGTCCTCTCCATCTACACATAGCTATGCATCAATCCATTTTATCCTTGTTTCAGACAGGGAATGGTTTTGTAGCTCAGGCTGGTCTAAAAAGGCATGCACCCACAAAAATGACAAAGGCTATGCAGCTCTGTTGGCAGAGACTACACTGTGGAAAGGAACAGAGCTGCCCACCACAGGGGCACCTCACTCACACTTACCACTGGAGTCCCCATGTTCTCCAAGAACCCAGCCGTGGCAGCTTGTAGGGTTGACACCCAGCTTCTCCCCAATCAGGTAACGAAAACGTGCAGAGTATAGGTTACAGCCACTTCCAATCACACGGCCTACAGGAAAGCCGCTTATCTTCCAAATCACGTATGTCAAAATATCCACTAGGAAGAACAATGTCAAACAACGTTTGAGAAAGATCCATAGCAATTTCTCTACAGTTGCTTTTCCAAATAGAGAAATTATCTTGGGAGTCAAATGCAGATGTATCATAGTTCAAAGTCCAGTGAATCTAAATGGTAGGCATACTCAGAGTTTTTACATTAAATCATTGACCAGCAGAATCTTAAAACATCTTCTGAGATACTCAGTGGACTTTTCTTTCTTTTTTTTTTAAGATTTATTTATTTTAGGGGGCTGGTGAGATGGCTCAGCGGGTAAGAGCACCCGACTGCTCTTCCGAAGGTGATAAGTTCAAATCCCAGCATCCACATGGTGGCTCACAACCATCCGTAACGAGATCTGGCGCCCTCTTCTGGAGTGTCTGAAGACAGCAACAGTGTTCTTACATATAATAAGTAAAATAAATTCTTAAAAAAAAAAAAAGATTTATTTATTTTATACATTGAGTACACTGTCGCTGTTTTCAGAGGACATCAGATCCCCTTACAGATGGTTGTGAGCCACCATGTGGTTGCTGGGAATTGAACTCAGGACCTCTAAAAGAGCAGTCAGTGCTCTTAACCACTGAGCCATCTCTCCAGCCCTGGACTTTTCTGCATATACAATAACAATGGGTGAGTTCTACCTCTTTAGCCTTCTGGACTTCTCCGTTCCATTGACACATCCTCACCTGAGCTATCAACATATTAACCTAGAATTGCCTGTGGACACAGCCAGGGTGGCCTGCACGTCTGTGGGCACAACAGAAAGATCGTGACAATGTTGATGCTGAAGCTCTATGCAAGTGACAGCTAAGCCACAGCCATGAGCTGCTGAGCTGGATACTCAAGACATGCCATGCCCAGGAAAGGAGGGAGGGAAGCAGCAAAGACTGGGAAATCATTTGGGGTTTTAGGTATTTGAAGAAAATTCTGTCCAGTCATTAACTGACCAAATAAATGCATTGAAAAGTCCTGTGCCCGCCGGATGGTGGTGGTGCACGCCTTTAATCCCAGCACTTGGGAGGCAGAGGCAGGCAGATTTCTGAGTTCGAGGCCAGCCTGGCCTATAGAGTGAGTTCAGACAGCCAGGGCTATACAGAGAAACCCTGTCTCGAAAAAACTGAAAAAAAAAAAAAAAAAAAAAAAAAAAGTAAGTCATCGATGGGCTGCAGAGGCAGCTCAGTGGTTAGGAGCATGTGCTGCTCTTGTAGAGGACCTCAGTTTGATTCCAAGCACCCACATGATGGCTCAAAACTGTCTGTAACTGAAGTTCCAGGGAACCTTACACCTCTTCTGGCCTCCATTGGTACCAGGCAAGCCATGTGTTATCTATGCATACATGTAGGCAAAACATTCATACACATAAAATCAACCAACTTTTAAATACCAACAAGGGAAAATAAATAGTATTTGAAATGTCTAAGGAGGACTGCAGAGATGGCTCAGGGGGTAGAACGAGATGTGCTTAGGTGGTTGAAGTCATCATGTGGGCGCTGGGAATCAAACCTGTGTCTTCTGGAAGACCAGTCAGCGGTCTTTTTTTTTTTTTTTTTTTTTTTTGATTTTTTTTTTTTCCAGACAGGGTTTCTCTGTGTAGCCCTGGCTGTCCTGGAACTCACTCTGTAGACCAGGCTGGCCTCGAACTCAGAAATCCGCCTGCCTCTGCCTCCCAAGTGCTGGGATTAAAGGCATGCGCCACCACGCCCAGCTCAGCCAGGGGTCTTAACTGCTGAGCCACCTCTCCAGTTCTCCACAAAACAGCAAGCATGAGGACCTAAGGTCAGATTCCTAGAAGCCATGTAAAAATCAAGACTTGGGGGCTGGTGAGATGGCTCAGTGGGTTAGAGCACCCAACTGCTCTTCCAAAGGTGATGAGTTCAAATCCCAGCAACCACATGGTGGCTTACAACCACCCGTAAGAAGATCTGACGCCCTCCTCTGGTGCGTCTGAAGTCAGCTACAGTGTACTTATGAAGAATAAGAAGAAATGAATCCTTGGACCGGAGAGACCAACAGGAGCAAGCGAGGCTGTCCAGAGCGAGCAGAGCCGAACGGGGACGGGGACGGCCGGAGCAAGTGGGGCCGGAGCGAGTAGGGCCAAATGGAGCAAGCAGAGCCGATCAGAGCGAGTGGGGCCAGCTGGAACAAGGGGGGGGGGGCGTACGGGGGTGGCTGGGAGCAAGTGGGGCTGGCCGGAGCGAGCGGAGCGGGAGCGAGTGGGGTTGACTGGAACAAGGGGAAGAAAAAAAAATCAAGACTTGGGGGGCTGGAGAGATGGCTTAGAGGTTAAGAGCACTGACTGCTCTACTGAAGGTCCCGAGTTCAAATCCCAGCAACCACATGGTGGCTCACAACCATCTATAATAAGATCTGCCACCCTCTTCTAGGGTGCCTGAGGACAGCTACAGTGTACTTACATTAATAAACCTTAAAAAAAAAAAAAAAAAAAAAAAAAAGCAAGACATGGTAGGTATATCTACAACCCTAGGTCTGCAAAGACAGATTGACCTAAGAACTTTTTCCCCCTTCTCTTTTTCCCTCTTGCTCTGGCCCATAGGTTGTGTGCCACCATGTGGTTGTTGGGATTTGAACTCATGACCTCCAGGCAAGCAGTAGGTGCTCCTAACCACTGAGCCATCTCTTGCCCCTGACCTAAGAACTTAATGGTTAGCAGTCTAGCCAAAATCCCAAGCTCCAGGTTCAGTGGGGGATGCTGGAGCGCTGTGGAAGAAGACACCAACCTCTATGCATGCAAGAGCACATACATGCTCATCGCATCACATACATGTAGAAAAAAACAGGAGAGTCCAGTGATGCAAAGGAGCAAATCCAAGACATATCCCAGATGAGGATGAATCCAAAATAATTGCACTATAAATGGGGCTGGGTAGAAAAGTTTGGTCTGGTTTTGTTTATGAAGTTCCAGAAAATGAGTCAAGTGGTCGGCTGAGGGATGGACTAAAATTAGCACACAGCCCTTCAGAGAAGACAGAGATATTCCAGATCTTACCGTGATGGCATCTATCAAAACTTATGGCATGGGGGCTGGAGAGATGGCTCAGCAGTTTAGAGCACTGACTGCTCTTCTGAAGGTCCTGAGTTCAAATCCCAGCAACCACATGGTGGCTCACAACCATCCGTAATAAGATCTGATGTCCTTGGGCTGGTGAGATGGCTCAGCGGGTAAGAGCACCCGACTGCTCTTCCGAAGGTGATAAGTTCAAATCCCAGCATCCACATGGTGGCTCACAACCATCCGTAACGAGATCTGGCGCCCTCTTCTGGAGTGTCTGAAGACAGCTACAGTGTACTTATACATTTTATATATATATATATATATATATATATATATATATATATATATATATATATATATATATATATATATATATAATATATATTTATATATAATATATATATATATGTATATATATATATATATATTTTTTTTTTTTTTTTGGTTTTTTGAGACAGGGTTTCTCTGTGTGCCCTGGCTGTCCTGGAACTCACTCTGTAGACTAGGCTGGCCTCGAACTCAGAAATCCACCTCCCTCTGCCTCCTTTGTGCTGGGATTAAAGGTGTGCACCACCACACCCGGCTAATAAATAAATCTTTAAAAAACAAAACAAACAAACAAAAAACCTTATGTCATGGCAGACTTATTAACCATGAGCACAACCTCTGTGAGGTTTATAATAGAATACTATGAACCAGTCATTATTCAGAAAGGGGAGGGGGACCTCACCTGGGTTTGTGACGACAATTATTTTACAGTCCGGACTGTTTTGGACAATGCCCGGAACAATGGCTTTCATAATAGTGACGTTACGTTGGAGCAGGTCAAGGCGAGTTTCTCCAGACACCATTCTTGCACCAGCTGTGATAATAACCAGTTTGGAGTTGGCAGATACATTGTAATCTAAGAAGGAAATAGAAGATTAGCACTGCAGCCCACTGCACCTTGGCTCTATAAGCTTCTATCCCATGTTGTTGGGTTTGAAGTAGTCACCTCCTATCCTGGATTTGGAAGCCGAGACCCCCCACACTGTAGCATCTTACAGAAGTCAAACAAGGCTTGGTGCCACTTGCCAGCTCTCACACAGCTGCCTCTTACTCTGCCAGTCCCTTCAACCCACATTTCTATTTGTCACAAAGATTGGAGCAAGAAACTCAGCAGCATTCTGGCTTCTGCTGTTTTGCATTTTGGTGTTGCTGGAAAGTGAACCCATGGCAGACCCACCGTGGAACTCCCTCCCCACCACTCTGGCTTTTCAGAACACCCAAACGAATTAGCAGCTTACATCTGATAACTTCCACGTCTGTTTTAGGAATCTAATGGCAAGAATAGATTTACCTCTAATTATTATAAGCAACCACATTGGAAGGAACCATGCTTTATTTGATATTACAAATAAATTAGATTGTCATACAAGAAAATAAACTACTTATAGTAAGTTGTAGTTACCAGTCTGGAAGTTGTTTTACTTACTATATCCAACACACTGACACACTGCTTGCTTACATTATTTGATACTTTTTTTTTAATTTTTTTTTTTTTTTTTGGTTTTTCGAGACAGGGTTTCTCTGTACAGCCCTGGCTGTCCTGGAACTCACTTTGTAGACCAGGCTGGCCTCCAACTCAGAAATCTGCCTGCCTCTGCTTCCCCAGTGCTGGGATTAAAGGCATGCGCCACCACCGCCTGGCTATTAGATACTTTTTGATTAGCATGTTCTCTAAGCACCTCTTAGACATACCATCCATATTCTTATTTGTGTATATGTGCCCATAGGTGTGTATGTGTGCCCATACGTGTGTATCGTGCATGCATGCACACCATGCTGCTACAGAATTCGCTTGAAAGTCAGAGAGGAATTTGGGAGAGTCAGTATGCTCACTCTCACATAGAGGTCCCTGAAATTGAACTCAGGGCATCAGGCTCTGTGAACATTTACCCACTTTTAAAACAAACAAACAAACAAAACCACAACAAAAATAGGAACTCAGGGCTGCAGAGATGGTTCAGCAGTAAATAGCACTTGATGGGGGCTGGAGAAATGTCTCAGCGGTTATCAGCACTGTCTGCTCTCTCACAGCTCCTCAGTTCCATTCCCAGCAACTACATGGTGGCTCACAACCATCTATACGGAGATCTAAAGCTCTCTTCTGGCATGCAAATAGAGAACTCATAAAAATAAACACTACCCACCCACCACCCACCCACCCCAAAAAAGAAAAAAGGAAATCCCATACCTACAACAAACAAGCAAAACCACTTACTCCTCTTCCAAAGGATCCAAGTTCAGTTCCCAGAACCCATATCTGGTGGCTCCCCTAACTTCAGATCCAGGGGATCCCATGCCTTTGGTCTCTGCTGTTATGTGTACATAACTACAGTCACATATACACACACCATTTTTAGGAATAATAAAAATTGACTGGGTTTGGTGGAACACACATTTAGTCCCAGCACTTGGGAAACAGGGCAGGCAGCTCTCTGTAGAGTTTGAGGATAGCCTGGTTTTCATAACGAGTTCCAAAACTATGTAGAAAGACCCTCAAAAAATAGTAGTAATAATAAAAAAAAACAGATTAGATAGATAGATAGATAGATAGATAGATAGACAGACAGACAGACAGACAGATGAATCAGCAAATTCATAAGAACATTTACATGTTTTAGGTCAATATGAAATGTTTATGGTACCTCTTTTTTGTTTTTTGTCTTTTTTTTTTTTTTTAGAATTATTTATTTTATATATCTGAGTACACTGCAGCTGTCTTCAGACACAGCAGAAAAGAGCATCAGATCCCATTATAGATGGTTGTGAGCCACCATGTGGTTGCTGGGAATTGAACTCAGGACCTCTGGAAGAGCAGTGAGTGAGTGCTCTTTTTTTTTTTTTTTTGGTTTTTCAAGACAGGGTTTCTCTGTATAGCCCTGGCTGACCTGGAACTCACTTTGTAGACCAGGCTGGCCTCGAACTCAGAAATCCGCCTGCCCCTGCCTCCCGAGTGCTGGGATTAAAGGCGTGCGCCACCACGCCCGGCTGAGTGAGTGCTCTTAACAGCTGAGCCATCTCTCCAACACCCTTAATGGTACCTCTCTTAAGGACACTTTTAAATTAAGTGACTATCTTGAGTGCCTGACCTACACAGACTGTTTTAAAAGAAAAACAATTAATTGATCAATTAATTAAGCCTTTACTTTGGGCTTGATGGCCCACACCTTTTATCCCAACACTGCCTAGGCAGAAGCTGGCAGATTTGTGTGAGTTCCAGCACTCGGGAGGCTGAGGTAGGGGAGTCCTGAACTTGAGATGCACTTAGGTGGTTTAGGGATGTGGTGGCAGTGCACTACTTTAATCCTAGCATTTGGGAGGCAGAGACAGGTGGATGTAGTAAGATTCCATCTCAAAATGAATTGAACAGGATGAGCACTTAAATTGTACGTCCTAATGACAGTGGTTTGTTTTGTTTTAAGAGTGTTTAAGAGGGGCTGGTGAGGTGGCTCAGCGGGTAAGAGCACCCGACTGCTCTTCCGAAGGTGATAAGTTCAAATTCCAGCATCCACATGGTGGCTCACAACCATCCGTAACGAGATCTGGCGCCCTCTTCTGGAGACAGCTACAGTGTATTTACATATAATAAATAAAATAAATCTTTAAAAAAAAAAAAAAAAAAAAAAAAAAAAAAAAAAAAAAAAAAAAAAAAAAAGAGTGTTTAAGATTTTGCAGATGGGGCTGGAGAAATGGCTCAGCGGTTAAAAGCACTGACTGCTCTTCCAAAGGTCCTGAGTTCAAATCCCAGCAACCACATGGTGGCTCACAACTATCCAAAATGTGATCTGATGCCCTCTTCTGGTGTGTCTGAGGACAGCTACAGTGTACTTAGATATAATAATAAATAAATCTTTAAAAAAAAAAAAGATTTTGCAGATGGTTGTGAGCCACCATGTGCTGGAATTGAACTCAGGGTCTGTGGAAGAGCAGTCGGTGCTCTTAACCACTGAGCCATCTCTCCAGCCCCAAGTTATGTTTTAAATTACATACTGAATAAAGTCAATTTGGTAAAATTGCCTATTCTATTGTTTGAGACAGGTCTCAAGTAGCCCAGGCTGGCTTCAAACTTGGTGTGTAGCTGAGGCTAACCTAAACCCCTGATCTCTCCTACCTCCACCTCCCAAGTGTTGGAATTACAAAGTGTCCAAATAATTATTCATGATAAACTCAGTCCTTTTTTTTTCACAAAGCTCTCAAAGTAATGTCTTTTTTGTTTGTTTGTTTGTTTGATTTTTGTTTTGTTTTTTTTTTCTCGAGACAGGGTTTCTCTGTATAGCTCTGGCTATCCTGGATCTCACTTTGTAGACCAGGCTGGCCTCGAACTCAGAAATCCACCTGCCTCTGCCTCCCGAGTGCTGGGATTAAAGGCGTGCGCCACCATGCCTGGCTCAAAGTAATGTCTTAAAAACTAAAATAAGGGCTGGTGAGATGGCTCAGCAGGTAAGGGTACCCAACTGCTCTTTCGAAGGTGCTGAGTTCAAATCCCAGCAACCACATGGTGGCTCACAACCATCCATAACAAGATCTGACTCCCTCTTCTGGAGTGTCTGAAGACAGCTACAGTGTACTTACATATAATAAATAAAATCTTTAAAAGAAAACTAAAATGAACCTTTTCCAAAGACGATTTTTGGAGTGCTAAGACTGCCATGCAGAAGATCCAGAGCCTCTCCCCTCAGTTTGTTCACGTCAGCATCAACAAGGGCAAGTTCATCAGCCAAACCCTGAAACGCAGAAAAGGTAGGAGTATGAGTACCATGTTCCAAACTTTGAGGGGAAGAAGGATGGTTTGGGGGCTGAGGCTGGAGCGTGGCTGGCAAGGGGCCTGCCTTGTATGTGTGAGGCCTTGAGTCTGATCCCAAACACTGAAAGATAATACATTTTGATACCTTGTTGGATTTTGGTTTTTGTTTTGTTTTTTGTTTTTTTGAAGACAGGGTTTCTCTGTGTAGCCTTGGCTGTCCTGGAACTCACTCTGTAGACCAGGCTGGCCTCGAACTCAGAGATCCACCTGCCTCTGCCTCCCAAATTCGGAATTAAAGGCGTGTGCCAACACCACATCTCTATACCACCCAGGTGCATCTCAAATTCATGACTCTCCTACCCCAGCCTCCCAAGTGCTGGGATCACAAGTTGACTACCATACCTGGCTTTATTCTAATTCCACTTGAATTTTTGTCATAACCACAGATTGTAGGACTATTAAAAAATGCAGCCAGGTGGTGGTGGCGAACGCCTTTAATCCCAGCACTCGGGAGGCAGAGGCAGGTGGCTTTCTGGATTCAAGGCTAGCCTGGTCTGGGTGCTCTGTCTGCATTTAAAGTCAATGCACCCTTGCCTGGTGCCCAAAGGCCAGAAGAGGGCGGCAAATCTCCTGGGACTGGAGTGTGGGTGCTGGGAATTGGATCTGGGTTCTCTGAAAGTATAGCTAGTGCTCTTAACTGCTGAACTATCCATCCACCTCTCCAGTCCCTGATATACTGCATCGTTCAAAGAATAATAATAAAAGACTTTGTATGTTCAGGACACAGGTTTTAAATTTCCAGCCCATAGTTGGTTAAA
Organism: Mus minutoides; assembly: GCA_902729485.2. Taxonomy (NCBI): domain Eukaryota; kingdom Metazoa; phylum Chordata; class Mammalia; order Rodentia; family Muridae; genus Mus; species Mus minutoides. Next base: position 740,512 of record LR755131.1, read on the forward strand.
TATACATGTGTAGAATCTATCTGCATTCATGGAGGGGCAGTATATTCTAACACCAACTAAACTGTGTGTTATGTATCAGGAATGGGAAGAAGATAAACTTCACACAGGGATAGAAAACTGGACTGTGCCTACAAATTCACTCTTTGTTTATTTGTTTGTTTGTTTTGTTTTGTTTTTCGAGACAGGGTTTCTCCATGTAGCCCTGGCTGTCCTGGAACTCACTTTGTAGACCAGGCTGGCCTCGAACTCAGAAATCCACCTGCCTCTGCCTCCCGAGTGCTGGGATTAAAGGCGTGTGCCACCATGCCCGGCACAAATTCACTCTTACATCACGCTGTCTACCTGGGTCTGGTGAGTAAGGCAGAAATCACTTTAAGCTTTCCAACAGAGAATTCATTTAAGGAACAGCTGAGAGGGTGGAGATATACAAAGAGAATATTTGAGGTAACCCAGAAATTGCAAATATGTCTGAACCAACCACCCCTATCGGCTAGAAGAACACAGGAGGGGAAAGGAAAGGAAAGGTGAAGCCAAGCCTGGGAGTTCCTACAGAAGGAAGGAGGCCAGAAGCAACCTCTAAAATGGGCAGGTGACTGTAGGGAGAGTAGCAATGGCTAGAACCGCCGGCAGCTGTGGTGGAGGGGTGGCCAACTCTCGCCTCCTGCCCTGCAGATTCCTTCTGGAGTTATCTATTGCCTGAACCTAACAAGATGCAAACTACAAAAGCTGCGTTTCAGTGAGAGCATTTTTTTTTTTGGTTTTTTTCGAGACAGGGTTTCTCTGTGTAGCCCTGGCTGTCCTGGAACTTACTTTGTAGACCAGGCTGGCCTTGAACTCAGAAATCCGCCTGCCTCTGCCTCCCGAGTGCTGGGATTAAAGGCGTGCGCCACCACGCCCGGCTTGAGAGCATATTATTATTATGTGAGTACACTGTTGCGGTCTTCAGACACACCAGAAAAGGGCATCAGATCCCCATTACAGATGGTTGTGAGCCACCATGTGGTTGCTGGGAATTCAATTCAGGACCTCTGGAAAAGCAGTCAGTGCTCTTAATCACCGAGCCATCTCTCCAGCCGGAGAGAGCAAATCTTTAGGAGTCTGTTGTGTACATGTGTGCGTTTGTTCTGAGACAGTCTCGTGTTTCCTAGGATGGTCTCAAGCTTGGTAGGTAGGTGACTGACCTTCTGGTCCTCCTATCTCTACCTTCTGAGTGCTGGGATTGCAGATGTGTGCCACCAAACCAGCTATATTTATTCCATTTTACTGATCAAACCCAGGGCTCTTCACTTGCTAGGCAAGTACTCTCCAGCCCAGGTAGGTTGCCCGTTTTGTTTGTACGTCACTGGGTTAAAATAGAGTTTTGTGGGCTGGAGAGATGGCTCAGCAGTTAAGAGCACTGACTGCTTTTCCAGAGGTCCTGAGTTCAATTCCCAGCAACCACATGGTGGCTCACAACCATCTGTAATGGGGATCTGATGCCCTCTTCTGGTGTGTCTTAAGACAGCTACAGTGTACTCATATACATAAATCTTTAAAAAAAAATAGGATCTTGCTATATAGTGTAAACTGGCCTCCAACTTGTAATTCTCCTGCCTCAGGCATCTAACATCATGCCTGAAAAGATTGCTTACTTTTTGGTTTTTTGTTTTTGTTTTTGTTTTTTTTGAGACAGGGTTTCTCTGTGTAGCCCTGGCTGGATTGCTTTTTTTAAATTAAAAAAAAAAAAAAAGCCAGGCAGGGGTGGCACATGCCTTTAATCCCAGTACTTGGGAGGCAGAGGCAGGCGGATTTCTGAGTTCAGGGTCAGCCTGGTCTGCAGAGTGAGTTCCAGGACAGCCAGGGCTATACAGAGAAATCCTGTCTTGAAAAAAAACACAGACAATTTCATACTCAGCCTGTCATGGCTGAGCCTCCCAGATCATTTCTCCTGGGAGGGCCAGAATGGCCACAGTGCTGGAGACATCAATCCATCTGGGGAAAGTCATGGTGACTATTTTGTCCTATGTGGAACACAGAAGCAACCTGTACCTCTGCTAAATTCATATCTCTCTCTCTCTCTCTCTCTCTCTGTGTGTGTGTGTGTGTGTGTGTGTGTGTGTGTGTGACCATTCTTTTCCTTCCTGAGGGTTGCAGATAGGGGCTTGTTGTGTAGTTCTAGCTAGCTTCAAACTAGCAATCCTCCTGTCTCTACTTCTCAAATGCTAGCTAGAATAGGGCTTTGTTTTTTTTTTTTTAAGACAACGTTTCTCTGTGTAGCTCTGGTTGTTCTGGAACACCCTTTGTAGACCAGGCTGGCCTAGAACTCAGATCTGCCTGCCTCTCCCTCCAGAGTGCTGGGATTAAAGGTGTATACCACCACATGCACGCAGTGTCCACAGAGGTCAGAAGAGGGCATCTGAACCCCTGGAAGTAGGGTTGCAGGTGTTCCTGAACTACTGATGTGGGTGCTGAAAAGCAAACCCAGGTCTTCTGAGAGAGCAGCAAGTGCTGTCAATCAACGAACCATCTCTCCAACCCCTGGATTAGGCCTTTTCTTGGGGGCGGGGGGTAAATTAAACTCAATTAGCTACAGACCCACATCTTTACATTTCTGTTGTGTGATTATTTCTTCCCCTTCTAGGTTCCTGTTGAATTTCAGTTAACCACCCACTGCAAGTCCTGATCTCTCTATTGCATAGTCTGCATTTTCCCAGTGGTATATTTCCTTAAATTATTACTTATCCCTGTGTATGTGTATAGAATATGTGTATGTGTGTGTGCAGTCATTCATGCTTTGAGGTGAACAGGCCACAGCATAGGTACCAACCTCGGGGGCTGAGCCACCTCGGGAAGGCTCTTACCTTCCACCTTGCTTGTGTACAAGGCCTCTATTTTTATTTCTGTGGCATACATCAGGCTAGCAGGCAAAGGAACTTTCAGCGTCTCCTGACTCCACTTTCTACCCACCTCCAGGTGCGCTGGGACCACAGAGCTATACAGGAGCATGTCCAGCTTTCTGTGGGCACTAGGGCTTCAATCTCAGATCCTCCCTCACACTTGTGTGGCACATGCTGTGCACACTAAGCCATCTCCCTGGCTTGATGGTCTGCTTTTTGTCTACTCATAGCAAAAAGAGAAATCTACCTTCTGTGGCCAGGTGGGATGGGGTCGGGCGGTATGGCCTGCCTAAGATGCAGAACAGAACCTTCTGTCTCCCCAGGCTTTCATCCTCTTCCTCCCTGTTCCCCTTCCCTTTCTCCTTTCCCCTCCTGCCACCTCCACTTTTGGGTTCTGAAATTGAGCTGGCTCGGCTTCCTACCTTCCTCTGCAAGTTTCCAATCAGGATCTGAGTGAAAGAGTCTGAGTCTGCGCTCAGCTGGCCAGGGCTGGAATCCCAGAATACAGGCAAACTGCTCAGCTGGGATCATACTGCAAGCCACCATGCCTGCATGCATTCCTGCCTGCTTGCTGGTCTCTGACTCTGTCTCTCTGACTCTGTCTCTCTGACTCTCTGACTCTCTGACTCTCTGTCTCTGACTCTCTGTCTCTCTCTGACTCTCTGTCTCTCTCTGACTCTCTGTCTCTCTGACTCTCTGTCTGTCTCTGTCTCTGTCTGTCTCTGTCTCTGTCTCTCTGTCTGTCTCTGTCTCTCTGTCTGTCTCTGTCTCTCTGTCTGTCTCTGTCTCTCTGTCTGTCTCTGTCTGTCTCTGTCTGTCTCTGTCTCTCTCTGTCTGTCTCTGTCTCTCTCTGTCTCTGTCTCTCTCTGTCTGTCTCTGTCTCTCTGTCTGTCTCTGTCTCTCTGTCTCTCTGTCTCTGTCTCTCTGTCTCTGTCTCTCTGTCTGTCTCTCTCTCTCTCTGACTCACTATCTATCTCTGTCTCCTCTGCCTCGCCTCTCCTCTCCTCTCTTAATTCTGGCCAAGAATTTCACATAGTCCAGCCCAGCCTCAAATCTGACCTGTAGTTGTGGATGATCTTGAACTCCAGACCTTCTTGGCCTCCACCTACCAAGTACTAAGATTGCAGGCCTGTGCCAATGACCACACGTAGTCAACGCTTAAATTTGTCAACACCACAGGTTTTACACATTTCCACTAATGGTTAATTTCCTGCCAGAAGGCTTTATTGCTTACTTACGTTCAGTAAAATAGCACACGCCATGCCCACATTTCCAACTCCGACCACAGTAATCTTACAACGGGAAAGTTTGTCTTCCGGAACTAGGTTCTGAATTAGCTGCTCCTTGACGGTGGACATGTTGAGCCTGTAGAGTAGAAGAAACCATCAGTGGCTACCCACTCCTATAGGCAAGACATTCAACATTTGGGGGGTGGGGGGCTAGGGAGCAGAGTTACGAGTTTCACATTGTATCTAGGGCTAGCCAGGAGGTCAATATGTAGTCTAGACTGGCCTTGAACTCAGCCTCAGCTACTCAAGAGTGCTAGGATTGCAGGCCTTGACCTGGCTAGGAACTACCTCTGGCGTTTGCAGAGCACAGGAGCCAGGGAACCGGGGAAGCTAAAGCCTTCTTTCTCTAGCGCTAGAGTGTGGGAGTGAAGCCTCAATGAGACAAAGGATGACTTCTGGCGACAGGCTCCTCCTCCCTTCAGGCTCCTCCCTCCCTGTAGGCCCTTTCCCTCCGCAGCCCACAGGCCTCTAAGGAGGCCGAAAACACTCCTTACAGCTGACTCCGCTGACTCTGCAGCACAGGTAAGGAACCAGGATAACTGTTAGGCCCAGGAGCCAACAGTTATAACGGAAAAGGAACGTCACAAAGCCTACGTCAGCACGCAAGCCCCGCCTTCCACCTGGTCAGGTACCTTGGTGCGTGCACCTGCGCGACCTACCTCAGTTTTAGGAGATGGCCTCTAGAAGGTTTCCAAGGCTTCTAGTGTAAGATGTAGAAGCGCTGGGTCCACACAGAAGATGGCAGCCAACTTGGCCAGCGTCCCTTTAAAGGCCCCCTACCTTAACTGTGCTACTTTCCTGCTGGGAGGAAATGCAGAACTTTGAGGAGCATACCCCTAGACCCTTTGCCCTTACATCTGTTTGCTTGCTTTTGTTTTGTTTTGCTTTTGAGACAGGGTTCCTCTGTGTAGCCGAGGCCGTCCTGGAACTCACTCTGTAGACCAGGCTGGCCTCGAACTCAAGAGATCTGCCTGCCTCTGGGATTAAAGGGATTTGTCCCCACCACCTAGCTGTTTGGAGGCTTTTACATCGCTACTGGTCTAGAGAGAAGGCTCCTTCAATAAAGAGCTTGCTATGCAAGCATGAGGGTTTGACTTGAATCCCCAGAACAAAGGTGTAAGTCGTTACTTAGTCATTAATCCATGTATGGGAGTGGCAGAGACAGAGGCTCTCTGGGGCTCCCTAGACAGCCATTTTAGCTTTAATTAATGTGTGTCCTTGTCTCAAAAAACAGAGTAGATGACACCTTGGGGCGGGGGAACAGTACCTGATAACATCCTCTGGCCTCCATGTGTACTACTGTACTAGCTAGTTTTGTGTCAACTTGACACAGCTGGAGTTATCACAGAGAAAGGAGCTTCAGTTGAGAAAATGCCTCCATGAGATCCAACTGTAAGGCATTTTCTCAATTAGTGATCGAGGAAAGGCCCCTTGTGGGTGGGACCATCTCTGGGCTGGCAGTCTTGGGTTCTATAAGAGAGCAGGCTGGGCAAGCCAGGGGAAGCAAGCCAGTAAAGAACATCCCACCATGGCCTGCTTGAGTTCCAGTCCTGACATCCTTTAGTGATTAATAGCAATGTGGAAAATGTAAGCTGAATAAACCCTTTCCTCCTCAACTGCTTCTTGGTCATGATGTTTTGTCCAGGAATAGAAACCCTGACTAAGATAACTAGCTTGTCATGCATGTGTACACACACACACACACACACACACACACACACACACACACACACACACTGTGTTAGGATTCTCTAAAGCAGTGGTTTTCATCTGTGGGTTGCCATTCCTTTGTGTATGGGGGGGGGTCACATATCAGATATTTACACTACAATTCCTAACAGTAGCAAACCTACAGTTATGAAGTAACAAAATAATGTTATGCTCTGCCATGGCCAGAGCAATCCCCACTCTAAAACCAAAACTTCTAGTCCATCAGAACTTAGGTGTCAGGAACAAGAAGCGAAGAATTCCCTGCTGAGTCACTAGGGGTGGTGGAGAGTGGAGCCACTCTTTTTTCTGCCTCTTCATTCCTGGATCTGTGGGTCCTGGCTATGGGAGAGACTGTGCTGTGTATGGGTTTGCTGATCTAAACATACTCCCTTCTGGAGACCCCCCCCCAAGCCCCCCAGGCTGCTGCCACTTAACCAGTGCTGTGACGGGTTCTTCAAAGAGCCAGCTTACCCCTACCAGGACAGGTGCTTTAGGGTGGCTGTGGAACATGGCAGACCAGTGAGTCCGTGAGCATGGTGTGCCCATGGTCACACTTCTCTGGCTGGGAAGCAGGTTTCTTGGTCAGATGCAATGACTGTGGACATGGCGTTCTGTGAGCCCACCCATGCATGGTTTTGGCAGAAGCATTACGTGCAGGAAAGGCAAGTCCATAACTAGAGTCATCTCCAGTAAGGACTAAGTTACCTATCCATGAAGCAAGGGGTCTGCAACTTGCTGTAACTCCAGAGAATGGTGTCATACTAGGGGACTCAGGGTTGGTCTCTGCTGTAGGCAGATCTGTCACTCGGCAGTAGCTGCAGTAGCCTTGGTGAGTGGAAATCTATGTTGTCAAACCCCATCTCTGCCAACAGTCTGACTTGGTGCGTCAGATAATACCCAACTCATGGAAGGCAGCTCATGGTAACTTAGTGGTTTTTTTTTTTTTTAATTTTTTTTTTTTTGAGACAGGGTTTCTCTGTGTAGCCCTGCCTGTCCTGGAACTCACTGTGTAGACCAGGCTGGCCTCGAACTCAGAAATCCGCCTGCCTCTGCCTCCCAAGTGCTGGGATCAAAGGCATGCGCCACCACGCCCGGCTTAAATTACCAGGTCTTTTTTTTTTTTTTTTTTCTGGGTTTTTTTTTTTCGAGACAGGGTTTCCTCTGTGTAGCTCTGGCTGTCCTGGAATTCATTTTGTAGACCAGGCTGGCCTCGAACTCAGAAATCCGCCTGCCTCTGCCTCCCTGTTTTTTGTTTTTTAAATAGATTATTTCAGGGTCTTTCCATGTAGCTCTGGTTTGCTGTACAAACCCCTCTCCAGTACAATTTTCACGGCAGGTATCTTAGCTTTCTATTGCTGTGATAAACACCAGAAGCAAAAACAGCTTGGGGAGGAAGTTATAGTTGGTTTGCACATCCATATCTGTTTTTTTTTTGGGGGGGGGGTTTTCAAGACAGGGTTTCTCTTTATAGCCCTGGCTGTCCTGGAACTCACTTTGTAGACCAGGCTGGCCTCAAACTCAGAAATCTGCCTGCCTCTGCCTCCCAAGTGCTGGGATTAAAGGCGTGCACCACTATGCCCGGCTGCACATCCACATCTTTAGTCCTTCATCCAGGAAATTTCCCCAGGAACTTAAGGTGGAAGCCTAGAGGCAAGAACTGAAGCAAGGCCTTTGCTCACTCCCTATGGCTTGCTCAGCCTGGTTTCTTTTACAATCCAGAACTACCTGCCCAGCGGTGACACCAGCCACAGAGAGCTGACCCTCCCACATCAATTACAAAGGAAGGATTACAAAGCTACTATAAAAAAAATTACAAAGCTACTATAGACTAGCTTCCAGGCAAATATCCAAGTGGTTTCTTGAGTTCCTCTTCACAAATGACTAGCTTATGTCAAGTTGACCTAAAGTAGCAGGAATGCCTAGGTTGGTTACAAAGTACCTTGAGGACAGCTGAAGAAATGAATAGAGGAGCTAAGGGCTCTCAAGTTTGTGTGTGAACAACTTGCAGGAATCAGTTCTCCTTTAACTATGTGGGCTTTGGGGATTGGACTCAGATCAGGCTGCAAACACCTTTACCTGCTGAGCCTCCTCATCAGGCCCTGTTTAGACGTCTGCCTGCTTTGTAATGGAGTTCTCCTGCTAATGGTCAACTGGTAAGTTTTGTTGTTGTTGTTGTTGTTTGTTTTTCCAGACAGGGTTTCTCGGTATAGCTCTGGCTGTCCTGGAACTCACTCTGTAGACCAGGCTGGCCTCGAACTTAGAAATCCACCTGCCTCTGCCTCCCGAGTGCTGGGATTAAAGGCGTGCACCACCACTGCCCAGCTTGACTGGTAAGTTTTTATATTGATTTAGAACAGATGGTTGTGAGCCACCATGTGGTTGCTGAGGATTGAACTCAGGACTTCTGGAAGAGCAGTCAGAGCTTTTAACTGCTGAGCCATCTCTCTAGCCTGCTAATGGAAATAGACTAACCAAAAACTATCTAGTTACACCATTAGTGTAAATTCATACCAAATAGCTGCTCATTCAATAGTACCTAGAGAGACTGGAAAGTCAGCTCAGGATTATGGTCACCTGCTGCTCTTGCAGAAGACCTGGGTTCGATCCCCAGCACCTATGACCATTCTAACTATAGTCCCAGAAGATGGACCTACATACAGGTAGAACACCCATACACATTGCGCCCCCCCGACCCCCACAAAATAACTGGTACCTGAAAAAAAAAATCTTCGCTTGTCTCAGAACTTATTTCTGAAAAACTCAAGTTTTATTACTATTACAGCTTTATGTTTATGCATACATGAATGTTTAGGGGCTAGCGAGATGGCTCAGCAGTTAAGAATACTGACTGCTCTTCTGAAGGTCCGGAGTTCAAATCCCAGCAATCACATGGTGGCTCACAACCATCCGTAATGAGATCTGATGCCCTCTTCTGGTGCATCTGAAGACAGTTATAGTGTACTTATTATTAATAAATAAATCTTTGGACCAGAGCAAACAGGGACTGAGCAAGTGGAGTTGACTGGAGAGAGCGAAGCCAACCAGAGCCAGAGGTCCTAAAATTCAATTTCTAACAACCACATGACAATTCACAATCATCTGTATAGCTACAGTGTACTTAGATACATAAATAAATCTTTAAAATATATAGTTTCACCTTAGATGTCTTCCTAATTGTAGTTTAATTTTTTGAGACAAGGTTTCTTACTGTAGTTTGAATAAAAATGGCCCCTAAACTCATTCTTGAATGCTTAGGGAGTGGCAGTAGGGGTGGCCTTGTTGGAGGAAGTTTGGGGGGGGCGTCAACTTTGGGGTTTCAATGCCCAAGGCAGACCCCATTAGTTCTTCCAGCTGCCTTCAGAACCACCATTCTTGCATTAATGGACAAAACCTGAGCTGTGAACTTGTCTTAGTTAAATGGTTTCCTTTCCAAGAGTTGCATGTGGTCATAGTGTGCCCTCGTTGAATCTGGATTTTGTGAGTCCCAATTCTAAGGAGCCAACAAGCTCTATCTAGGTCTCCACCTCCCCAGGGCTGAGATGAGTGTCCTGGGGACCCTGTGTCTTAGCAACTCAGTCTTTCCAGCCATTTTTTTTTTGAGCATACTGTAGTTATCTTCAGACATGCCAGAAGAGGACATCAGATGCCATAGGTCAGCCACTAGGTGACTGCTGGGAATTAAGACCTCTGGGAGAGGAGTCAGTGTTCTAAATCTCTCCAGTCCCCATGCCACCAACTTTCTTTTTTAATCTTGATACAGGGTTTCACTATGTAGCTCCATCTGTCCTGGAACTATGTAACTAGGCTGGCTGAAATGCAAGAGATCCATCCACATGCCTCTGATCCTGAAATCGAATTGACCAGCTACCCAACTTCATCTTAAGAAAAGAGCAGCCGGGCGTGGTAGTGCACGCCTTTAATCCCAGCACTCAGGAGGCAGAGGCAGGCGGATTTCTGAATTCGAGGCCAGCATGGTCTACAAAGTGAGTTCCAGGACAGCCAGGGATATACAGAGAAACCCTGTCTCAAAAACCAAAAACACACAAACAAACAAACAAAACACAAAAGAGCAAAGCCATCACTGTTCAAGGTTTATTTGGTGTTTTCATTGGCATGACACTTGGGTGGTTGGTTCCATCATCCATATGCAGATCTTACATCTCACATAATATTGCAATGCACACTACAGACACATATAATACATAAAATATCCTGTACAACATTTATGCACAAGATATGCATAATGGACGTACACACTGGAGCCAGGTTATGACTAACTGGGAACTTGCTGGCCTAGGCTTGTTTGGTGTGGGTGCGCAGGGCAGCAATGCAGCAGGCTCGCAGGGTAATCGCAGCCTGCACAGTTGGCAGTGTGTCTTGGAGACAGTGGGACTGTCCCACTAACCAGGTTACCACTACACAAGTACTACTTGGCAGCAGGGCAGAGCTGTGGGAACTGAGATGTTTCCTCACACCACCTCAACATCACTGTACTAACCGCAGCTCAGACACGAAGGGTGTGGTCTGCCTAGAAACCCCGCTGCAGCCTGGACAGTGAAGTGCTAGGACACTGGGAAGACTTTAGAACTGCAGCTCCTTCTGGATTCCCCAGAGGGTATCTGCACTCTTCTTCAGGCGGGCCTCTTCCTCAGGAGTCAGTGTCACCTTCACAACATCCGAGATTCCATTTTGTCCCAGGATACATGGGACACTGAGGAAGACATCATCATTGATTCCATAGAGACCCTAGACACAGAATGACAGAGATTACATTTATTTTGTCTATACATCCTAATATTCTTTGGGATTTAGACCTTTACAAGTATAAAGACTTTTTCTTTTAGATCTACCTGCCTCTATCACCCAAGGTCTGGGATTCAAAGTGTGTTTTACCACTGCCTGGCTTATAAAACCCTTTATAAAACAAGTTGAGTGTCAATGCTATTTATTGCAGAGGTGTCCAGGTATGATAATAATGAACAGTGAAGTCGGGCAGTGGTGGCACATGCCTTTAATCCCAGCACTTGGGAGGCAGAAGCAGGCAGATTTCTGAGTTTGAGGCCAGCCTGGTCTATAGAGTGAGTTCCAGGACAGGCAGGAAAGGCTAGAGAGAGAAACCCTGTCTCGAAAAAACAAAACAAAACAAAAACAAAACCAAAACCAAACCAAACCAAACCAAAACAAAAAAGCAGTGAAATAGAAAGTCAGTAAGAAACCATTAAGAGCTAGGTTTGGCACATGCCTGAAACCCCAGCTAGAGGCAGGAGAGTTCAGGGCTATCCTCAACTACCTAACAAGTTCAAGGCCAGGCCAGCGGGCACCATTTAATACCAAACAAAATCATAAAAACCCTAAACTCTAACCAAGGTACATAGACATCTATAATGGCAGTGTCCATATAATTCCACAGGTCATTACTGTGTTCCAAAAGAGCATGAGTCCATGTATTTACTTCAGTTCAGCTAGTGATGAGGCCTCTGCTCTGTAGATTCTTTGTAAAGTCAAGAAAGAAACAAACCTCTTAGATACAAAATGTATCTCCACAGACCCATTACCTTAATCATGGTAGAAATGGGATGCACCCGCCTAAGGTTCTTCATTATGCTCTCAGCCAAGTCTGCCACAGAGAGGCCAATGGCCCAGGATGTGTAACCTTTCAGCTTGATCACCTCGTAGGCACTGTGGGGTAGGAAGGATGGTGAAGGGTTGAGGGAAGGGAGACAAGGGGAATAAAGGTTTTACTAAGCATAACATGCTTTGCAGTGTTATATATTCAAGACAAAAAAAAGTCTGACCCCTGGTGGACTAGAATCTTGTACATTGATAGAGGGAGTATTACAGTGCCAAGACAATTGAACCCACAACAATAAAACTGGTATTTCTCAAGTATCAAATATGGAGGGGCTGATGAAATGGTTCAGGGGTGAGACCAGGAGCGGTGGCTGAAAATGAACCATGTCCCTAGCATGCATGAGAATCTGCTCCACCCCACGTACCTCAAAAATAATCTATGGTGACTCCAATGAGTGAGAAATCCTCAGCAAGTCTAGGGCACTGGAACGTTTGGACCCCCATTAATAGGCTGGTTTGGGGGTGATTAGGAGGTATTGTCTTGCTGGGGCAAACGTTACTCTAGGGTGGGCTTTAGGTTTCCAAAGAAAGCCACTGAGTTAGCTCTCTGCTTCCTGTCTGCGGATGAGGTCAGTACGCGGCTGTTGCTGAATGCACTTGCTTCTTACTGCTCATACCTCTCTGCCCAGCCACTGTGGTCTCTAGCCCTTGGGAACCAGGAGCCCAAAACAAAGCCTTCTCACAGCAACAGAAAAAGCCACCAGTACTACATCCCAGTTGCTTGCATATCACACAACTGAGCCAAGGGCCTTGAACCAGTCTGGGAAACAAAGTTCACAGACAGCATTTCTAATACAAAGACTCAGAACCAGATTTAAACTGTATTAGCCAAAAAAACCCCAAAAAAACAAAAAAAAAATACAAACTTGGCTATTGTACTGGCTGGTTTTGAGTGTCAACTTGACACAGGCTGGAGTTATCACAAAGAAAGGAGCTTCAGTTGGGGAAGTGCCTCCATGAGATCTAGCTGTGGGGTATTTTTTCAATTAGTGATCAAGGGGGAGGGCCCCTTGTGGGTGGTACCATCTCTGGGCTGGTAGACTTGGGCTCTATAAGAGAGGAGGCTGAGCAAGCCAGGGGAAGCAAGCCAGTTAAGAACATCCCTCCAGCCAGGCGTGGTGGTGCACGCCTTTCGGGAGGCAGAGGCAGGAGGATTTCTGAGTTCGAGGCCAGCCTGGTCTACAAAGTGAGTTCCAGGACAGCCAGGGCTAGACAGAGAAACCCTGTCTCGAAAAACCAAAAAAAAAAAAAAAGAACATCCCTCCGTGGCTTCTGCATCAGCTCCTGCTTTCTGACCCAGTCCTGACTTCCTTTGGCGATGAACAGCAGTATGGAAGTGTAAGCCGAATAAATCTTTTCCTCCCCAACTTGCTACTTGGTCATGATGTTTGTGCAGGAATAGAAACCCTGACTAAGACAGCTATCTATGCTTTTCTCATTTCTGGGGGCTGCAGAGGTGGCTCAGAGGTTAAGAGCTCTTCAGAGAACCTATAAGATGACTCACTGAACTCCAGTGCTAGGGACTCCTTTGCCCTCTTCTGAATTACTTAGATACTGCATGCATGTGGTGCAGACATAAACAGGGAGAACACCCGTACGCCATCATTCTGTGGCAGATCCACAGATCTGTTTTCAGTTGTAAACCATTTTCCAAGGCGGAGGTACCACCTTCTGCTCCCACCAAGGTGTTAGCATATTACAAATGGGAGAGTCCAAGAAGCCAGTGGCAACACACCTCGCCTGCTTTGGGTGATGCTTTCATCTTAGCCTTCTGTTTATAGTATGAAGATTAACAAAGCTTAAGAAAAAAAAAATGGGGTGGAGAGATAGCTCAGTGGTTAAGAGCTTTTCCAGACTGCTTTTCCAGAGGACCTGCCTGAGTTCAATTTCCAGCAACCACATGGTGGCTCACAACCATCTGTAATGGGATCTGATGCCCTATTCCTGTGTGCATGAAGGCAGCTACAATGTATTCATATGTATAAAATATTTAAAAAAAAAATAAAGAAAAGCCGGGCGTGGTGGTGCACGCCTTTAACCCCAGCGCACTCGGGAGCCAGAGGCAGGCGGGTTCGAGGCCAGCCTGGTCTACAGAGTGAGTTCCAGGACAGCCAGGGCTATACAGAGAAACCCTGTCTTGAAAAACCAAAAAAAAAGAAAAAAAAAAAGAAAAAAAAAAGAAAAAAAAAAAAGAAAACAAAAGCACTCAAGTGAAAGTGCTGTGAAAACTGTGAAAATCTTAATCCTTTAAAGATGCAGACTCACACCCCAACATTAGATGGACCTCAGGGACCCTGAGAAGGACTGAGGGACCCAAAGAGGACAGGGACTTCACGGGAAGACCAACAGGGTCAACTAACCTGGACCCTTGGAGGCTCCTAGAGACTGAACCACCAACCAAAGAGCAAGCACAGGCTGGATCCAGCCACCCCCCCCCACATATATGCAGCAGATGAGCAGCTTGGTCTTCATGATCTCCTCCAACAACTGGAGTAGGGGTTTCCCTGAGCCAGGAGCCTGACTGTCTGTAGAGCCCATTCCCCTAAATGGACCACTTTGTCTGGCCTCAGTGGGAGAGAATGTGCCTAGTCCTGAAGTGATATGATTGGGGGGGGGGGTAGAGAAAGGGGAGGTGGAATGGGGGTGGGGGACTTGTCTGAGGGGGTACTAGGAGGGACTGGTATGGGCTATGAAGTGAATACATCTTCAGTCTCCCATGCTGTCCATCATGAGGCCTCACCTGTCCACCACCTGCTTGTGAACCTCCTTCCACTGCTCCTTGTCTCCGTCAGTGCCCAGCTGTGGGTTCAGAGACTTCAGGGAGACGCCGGCAACGTTCACACCACTCCACACAGGCACTGGAAGAAACGGGCAGCTCACACTGTTTCTCAACCCAACAGCACAGAACAGTGACTATGTCCCACCTGTCTCCTCACCTGCAGGGGACGGTCCCCCGCTCCTCAAAGATGGTCAGGATTACCAAACCCCAGTACATTAATACCAGCCGTACCTACCTTCCTAATCTACTGAAACCTGTAGGCTACGCACTTACTGTTCACAGTTAAAGGAAATTTCCTTGGCATAGGACCTCTAAGAGTACTGTATAAACAAACGGCACCTTCAACTGCTCCCTGACAGGGTTTCCCCCACACCCTGATCTCCCAGATCCCAGCAGGGGCAGGCATTTCAAGTCAAGAGTAAACTGCTGAATAAAGCAAATGACTAAAGTTGTCCTAAGAACCGTGCTCAACATGTCCAGGGGCTGAAGGCACGGCTCAGTGGACTGTGTGCTCAGCGCACATGAGGTTCCCATGTCCTTGGCATGAAGATGAATGAACAAGAGTCAATAGGCATGATGGTGGCTCACGCCTGAAATCCCCGTACTCGGAAGACAAAGGCTGGACTGGTAAAGTTCAATTCCCAGCAACCACATAGTGGTTCACAACCATCTGTAAGGGGATCTGGTGCCCTCTTCTGGTATGCCTGAAGATAGCAACAATGTACTCATATACATAAAATAAATCTTTTTTAAAAAAAGGAAAAAGCCAGGCGTGGTGATGCACGCCTTTAATCCCAGCACTCGGGAGGCAGAGGCAGGCGGATTTCTGAGTTCAAGGCCAGCCCGGTCTACAGAGTGAGTTCCAGGACAGCCAGGGCTATACAGAGAAAAACCAAAAAAAAAAAAAAAGGAAAAAAAAAAAAAAACGCCTAGAGTCTTTTTTATGCTAGGTTTCTGTTTTCAAAGAGCAGAGAAACCAGTATTAATAAAGACTTACCACTGGAGTCGCCATGTTCTCCCAGGACCCAGCCGTGACAGCTCTGCGAATGAACCCCCAGCCTTTCTCCCATCAGGTAACGGAACCGGGCTGAATCCAGATTGCAACCACTTCCAATAACTCGGCTTTTGGGAAAGCCGCTGATTTTCCAAGCCACATAGGTCAAGATATCCACTACAAAACACAGACAAGACATTTGCATGATGGGAAACTCAAAACAATTGATTCTGTCCCTGTTGAATCATGGGTCAGTAGTCTATTAACATCTTTACTACATAATTCATGTCCAATCAGTCAAAGTATTATTCTTTAAACACATTATACCAATACAATTACTCAGTCACTTACTTCAAGGATCATGAGTAAAAATTCTAAACTTTGCTACATTTAGAGGCATTCATGCTTTAAAATGAGCTGTTTTATAAAAACAGTCCATACAAAACTAATGAGCGTGTATACACACACTGTGTAGCTAACACGCTGTGCAATAGCAGGGTGAACACTCACCCGGATTTGAGACAATCAGCAGCTTGCAGTGTGGACTGTACTTGACGATGTTGGGAATGATGAACTTGAAGATGTTCACGTTCCGCTGGACCAGGTTGAGTCGGCTCTCTCCCTCTTGCTGACGGGCCCCCGCTGTGATGATGACCAGCTTGGAGTTCGCAGTCACACAATAGTCTAGAGAAAAGACCAAGAAATAAAGGTCCCGTCAGGGAACTTTTCTACCCTGCAAAGCTTATTGCATAAACCTCCAGGATAGCCAGTTTTATCCCGGCCTCTTATACATGGCGGAGGGAGCCCTGTTTCCACTCAGACCTTCTCTTTGGTATACAGTTTTACCTGCAGTCTCTCAGAGAGGGATCATACATTATCGTTGTTGACAGGAAGGAAGCTGGTGCACTTGATATCCACTCCTTATATGGCAATTATTTTCTACCATAACTTAGTGTCTTCTATTCCCTCACATCCATGCACCACCACACCCAGCATTCTGTCCATTTGTTTTCATTACACAGTTAATTGTTGCCAAGAGCCCAGCCACAGGACAGCTGATCCAGAGAGCTGCCTAGCAGGTAGGAGGTCAGACTTCCAACCGTGGGTTCCTGGCTCTTGCCAGTGAAATGTAAAAGGTCAAGCCAAGAACATCTGCGGCGCAGGCCCTGAGGGCAAGTCCTCAGCTGTTTTGTATGTGACACAGGGCAGCAAGGTTGGGGCGGTCACTGCAGTGAGAGCTTGGGCCTGGCGGGTCCGAGGCCCCAGGCTCCATCCAAGCCATACACACTTGAAACAAATAATGTAGACTTGGAGCTTACTCATATCCTAATTCGGAGAATTTCCATATATGTGCAAATTAGGTTTCCACTTAAAATCCTGTTAGCAATCAAAGCTTTGATAGCCTACTGAGAACCAGTGCAAAAGTATGCCAAGGCCCTTCTGTCTTTGAAAGAGCTACAGAGATGGAGTTTCAGGCCCAAGGAGGAACTTAAGTCTGCCAGCAGGAGAACCTGGCCACAACCAACCTTTGCTGGAGACAATTTTTGGTGTTTTAAGGAAGAGGCTGCCATGCTGGAGATCCATCATCTCGCCCTTTAGTTTGTCTTCCATGACGTCAACAAGGGCAAGCTCATCCGCCAAGTCCTAAAAGACAAACGATTTACTTAAATGGGAAGGAAAACAATTCTGATTCTTCTCATTGCTTCCCAAAAGGCCCCATGTTGTGTCTCTCCTGGAAGCCCTCCATTGGAGCTAGGCAATGTTGGCTAGTACCAAGGCTTCAAACTAGGCCTCACGCACTAAGCTCAGGGTAGACTTTTGCTTAGCATAAGACCTTGCAGTGGGGGGAAAGACTCAATTAAAGAAGCAACACTCCAAGTTAGGAATATCAATGCATGCCCTTAATGGCAGTACTAAGGCAGCAATCAAATCTCCAAGAAGGAAAAAAAAACAAACAAAAGACAGGAGCCCTGTACTTAAAATCTTCAGACACCCCAGATGAAGTATCAGATCTCATTACAGATGGTTGTGAGCCACCATGTGGTTGCTGCTGGGATTTGAACTCAGGACCTTCAGAAGAGCAGTCAGTGCTCTTAACGGCTGACCCATCTCTCCAGCCCCCCACACAGTTATTTTTCCAAAGGAAAATTATATACCTCAGGAAACAGTGGGGTTTGAATAGAAGTTCAAGATAACCTATTCAGTAGGATTTTAATTTTTAATCATATGCACATGTAAATTCCAATTCAAAAATCACTTTAGATTTGGGCATATAGGTCAATGGTTACCTAGCATGTTGGAGGCCCTAGGTTCATGGAACTGAGAAAGTATAAGGTTCGACATTGTTACCTTGGATAATCCCTTTCTTCTGTGTCACTATGTTGCAAAATGTTTCACAGATGACTCTGTGTGCAAACCTTGAGGTTTTTTTGTTTTGGTTTTGCGAGACAGGATTTCTCTGTGTAGTCCTGGCTGTCCTGGAACTCACTCTGTTGACCAGGCTGGCCTCGAACTCAGAAATCCACCTGTCTCTGCCTCCCAAGTGCTGGGATTAAAGGCCATGTGCCACCACTGCCTGGCCTTGATAGTTTTACATACAATGTGACAATGTAGGGATGTCCCCCACTCCTACCCATAGGCTTGGGACATGAAGGATTCCCCACTTACCTTCATTAAGATACTGATGGCACAAGCCATGCCAACAGCACCAACCCCAACAACTGTAATCTTGTTCTGGGGGACCTGTTCTTCCTTAAGAAGATTCACAATCAGCTGGTCCTTGAGGGTTGCCATCTTGGACTTTGAATCTTTTGAGACCTAAGGGGGCAAACATTGTGTCATTGTAACCTGTCCAAGGTGTACTACTCACCAAATCCCTGTCTTTTAAAAACACTGACTTTGCTACCTTTGGACTCCTTTTCTATTAAGTGACAATGTGACAAAGAACAGAAGTGGAAAACCAAGAATAGCCAGAGTGTAAAGCTCAGCGCCAGGGTGTGGTCTGGCTCTCACCAGGAAGGGTCTCACCTTGAAATGGAAAAATAATACTGAGGTCTCCGTGTATGTGTAGCCGCCTGAAGACTTACTCATCTTGATGAACCCCAAAAGGGGATGGTATCTCTCCTTATACGGTTAGAAAACTGCCCTCCCGCTCTTCTCCCATCACCCAGAGCCCTACTGAAAGTAGAGCACCAAGTTGCTCCAGGAAATACCAAAAATCAAGAACAGAGGGCGCCAATAACGGCCACAAGGTGCGACCCCAAGACATAGCAACGTGCTTAAGCCTGCGCACGCGCAAGCTTCCTTCCTAACTCCCCCCCACCTCCTCAAGAATCCAAGTTGTATGACCAGCCCAGATCCGTAAGACTGGCAGTCAGGGGAAGGCGGTGCGCGTGCGCAATTTCAGAACCAGGTATCATATATAGGTCTAGTGACTGCTAGCCATGGATGAGACCTCTGGCAGGCAGTTCGGCGCGCTTACAGAAGCCCAAAGCACAAGCTCGGCTGGCAGCCACCTTAGCCTGGCGCCAGGGTGAGATCTCAAATGCCACTACCAGGAATTAGGGCCTTCACCCACCGGGGCGGGGCCTCGTTACCCAGGATGTGGTCGCTAAGGGAAATTTCTTCAGTTCCAAAATGGGGATTCAACTGCGAAGGGCCTGAGCCCCGGAGCCCACCCCCTCTCTCCGCGACGGCCACCTTTCCCAGCAAGCACTATGTTTATTTTTGAAATCGTTCCAAAGTGCAAAAGGACTGGACAAGATCTCTGGGCAAGCAGCCTAGGGCCATCAAGCAGGAATCAGGTCTCCTTACATCGCTGCTATTTCTAGACAGTCTTGCGAGGTCTTTGCTGCCTGGGGGCTCTTCCCGCAGAGTCTACTTCACGCAAACCTCATGTCCATGCTCTACTGGGACAGGTGGCCTCTACTTTCTATCTACGACCCGATGGGTGTCGCAGGCCTCTCAGCTACAGGTTTCCTCCTTCCGTCTAGGGTGCAGAGGAAGGACTGCGACTCCTCCCGCTTCCTCTCCGCACGCAGCACGCTTAGCACGCTCACCAGACACACCAGGAGCCTCTTAAACTGCGTTTAGGGCAAGAGCGCCCCATAATCTGCAGGAAACAACCACTCCACCGAGCCCACGCAAGGGAAAATGCAAACCGCACGGCTGCTCCGAAGCACCCGCCCCGGACGTGCCGAGGCTTTTTCGGCCCCCATGGGCTCGAATTACCGGAGCTCAAGTTTCGCACGGCTCCCTCGCCCCTGTTCAGTGGCTTCCAACCTTCAGGCCAGCCACCCCCTAGTCCTTCTCCGTACACTGGTCTCGCCGCGCCCCAGGCTGGGTGGGGCCGCCTGCTCTGTTCCCCAAAGCACAGTAGCCCACGCGTGCCCAGGTCTGAATACCCTGCACCTCCACCCCGAGTAGGAACCCCCTGTGCGGGCAGCGTGGGGCCCAACCGTACCGCTAGTGCACGAGGAGGGGCGATGGGCGAGCAGAAGCAGCGTGGCCTGGGCTCGGCGACAGTGGCTCCAGCACGCAGAGCTGCACGCGGGCGGGGCCTTAAATGGAAGCTCCGCGCTGACGTCAGAGTGGGAGCCCAGCGGACGTGCGGGAACCCACGTGTAGGCTGGGCCGGGGGCGGGCGTACAGCCGGGCTAGGCACCGCCGAGACATGGGCGGCGCGCGCAGCACGATGGCCTTGCAAGAGTGGCTCCACGTGTGCTGCGACACCCCTAAGAAAAGCCCGACATGCTCCTCAGCCTCAGAAGCAGGAGCCCGAAATGCATCGATCCTCCGCCTCCTTCTCCGGAAAACTTGTGAGACTCTGAAAAACCCTGGTCACTTTCTTCATTGCTGTTCCCAGTGCCGGGAACAACTCCTGGCAAGCAACAGGCCTTCAGTAAATATTGTGTGAAAGCACATGCCAGCCCCGTGCCGGTCTGTCCGCCATAGCAGCCTATCAGATGGGCCTTTCTCCTGCCCCACTTCCATCTCCCAAACCATGAGGGGTCTCAGCTTCTGATGGCTTGCTAGTGACTCGGCCAGCTTACATCCATATCTGCCTTCTCCCATGCCATCCCGCAGGCATTTGCATTTAGCCTTACCGAGGAGTATCAGGGCCCTCCTTTGTTTTCACATTCCCCCTCTGCCTTTAAATTTCTTTCTAGAGGCCTCATTACGCTGTGGGCCAGTTCCTGTTCCTCTCCCAGCTCCCGCTCAATCGTATGTGAATCTTAAAGTACTCCACCACTGATAGGATGTGGAATGGAGTTTGCAACTGTTTTGATTTCCTTAGTAATGGGAAGAACTGTGACTTTCAACCCTGCTCACCCATCTCCCCGGAAGGGATGCGTTCACTGCAGATTAAGGTCTATTACAGTCTTGAACAAGATTTGAAGGGCTTCTGGTTGCAGGGTGCTGGAGGTGCAGGGATCACTTGAGAGGGAATGAAGCTCACAGCCTCCCTACTTTCGCTTGTCTGTATCCCTTGTGATCTCTTTTATAACAAACAGAACAGGCTAGGAGTGTGGCCAGGACAGGGGCACTTGTCTTGCATGCACCAAGGCCTGAGTCCTTCAGCAGAATGCAAATTTAAAAAATTATTAAAAAGTCAAACAGTTGGACCTGGAGAGATGGCTCTGCCGTTAAGATCACAAAAGCTTGTAACTCCAGATCCAGAGGTTCCAATACCCTCTTTTCACCTTCATAGAATCTCTCTCCCCTATAGTTATAGTTAAAGTTAAAATTAATTAAAAAAAAAAAAGTCAGAACAAGAGAAATGAAATTTAACTTTCTAAAAGAAAAAAGTACAAAGGCAGATGGATTTCTGAGTTCAAGGACAGCCTGGTCTACAAAGTGAGTTCCAGAACAGCCAGGACTATACAGAGAAACCCTGTCTCAAAAAACAAAAAAAAAAAAAAAAAAAAAAAAAAGAAAGAAAGAAAAGTGAAGGTGAGTTCTAAGAGACACCAGAGCAAGTAGCCAAACAAGAGGAGGGGAGGGCCTTGGGGATTCCTCAGTTTAGAGTGGTGATGGGGAAGCACAGGTGGAGGTCTAGTAACTACATGTACTTCAGACTACTTGTCTCAGATTGGGGGCAGTCCCATGGGACTGAACTATTAACCTGTGGGATACAGTGCTCTAAGCAGAACGGAAACTGGGTTATCAGATGCCCAGGCCAGGTTCATCTGCTAGGAAATAGTTTTGTGTGGAAAACACACATGTGGAAACCTCATGTGCACACACGCTCCTTTGACCCCAGAAGGATTCTGGGAAGGGATATTGTTTCTTCCCTTCCCTTATCCCTACCCATATACCCACAGAAATGGAAACTCCCTCTTTTCACCACCCTATACTGTGGCCTGTGCACCCTTCAGGGACCCCCTCACAGGTAAGGAGTAGGACTCTGGACCCCATGCAGAACACAGACAGGCCTGATTCCTCTCAAGATTTGTGCAGCGGCATCGCAAGGCCAGCCTCCAGAAAGACCCATACTTGCACTTTTTGGGTTCCAAAGGGAAAAATTCACCCCTGCTCCAGGAAAATGGGACATCTGTTTAGCTCACTACAATGGTTTTCCAGATACTCTTGGATGCCCGGGGACCACAAACACAGCTAGAGGGGTTGAGGGTGAGGCACAGGGTGCCCCAGGGCAGTTTACAACACCTCAGGTCCCCAGGGCTGTGGGACAATGTTCTTATTCAGTGAAGGATGGGGCCTGCCAGCTTGTTAAATATGTCCCAGCTGGGAGAAAAGGACTGGCAGAAAGCCAAGAGGGGGTGGGGTTGAAAGACAGGTAAGACTCCCAGGAAAGGCCTGTGAAGATACCTCAGGCAGGTTCCGTTCCACTATACCAGGACACTTGGTGACCGCCACTCCAAGCACAGCCTCCCTCCTCCAGGCAGATCAGCCATGTTCTGAATCCAAGATAAGTAAGACAAATGCTACTTGCAGAGACTAACGATAGGCATCTTCGGGGTTAGTCTCCATCCTGACTCTGGGGTAAGCAAGATCCTTCCCATTTTTCAGATGAAAAAAACCAGGATTCAGAAAGAGTACTGCCTTTGCCAAAAACGTGCAATTTCAAAATGATTTCAGCCAGGACTTTAACCTGGCACTGACTGGCTCAAAGCCTATCTATCTCTCTTCAAAATCCTATGCTCACAAAATATAGGGCGAGAAACTACCCAGGGGTTTCAAGGCAGCTTCAGGTGCAGGAGCCACATAGCGGTCAGTGGGTGTCTGATGTCTGGCTGCTTCGGCTGTGATGTCATCCTTTTCTCCCCTCACCTTGGCCAGACACCATCTTGGTTCTGATTTTCATGTCTGGGCAGGACCCTCTGCCACCTGGTTTCCTGAGTCTCCAGATTAAAGGTGGCAGATGGTGGGAATTCTCACCCTCCACAGTCAGGTAAGCCAAGTCCTCAGAATGAATCTATGCCGTTTCTTTGTGCCTCCTGTATACCAGAATCAAGGCTACTCCCCACGTTCCTCAAATACACTGTCCCATTTCCAGTCTTCCACTCCGGCCGTTCCTTCTACCTGAGTACCCTCTTCTCCCTTGCCACCAGACCTGACATCCTGAGCCTGTATAGTCATAGTCAGATATGAAGTGCCAGGAACTCAGAAATGAGCAAGACAGTCAGCGGTGGCGCAGGCTTGTAGATCCAGCTACTCATGAGGTATAGAAGCTTATGAGTTTCAGATCAACCTGTACTAGAGAGAGAGACAGAATTATAAGCCTTCAAAGACCAACATGGAGGGAACTGAGAGCATCCTCCTCCATAGATAAAATGCAAGCTAGAAGCCAGTCTTGGTGACTCAAACACCTGTGATCCCAGCACTTGGGAGGTAGAAGCAGAAAGATCAGAAGTTCAAGGCTAGCCTTGGATACACAGTGAGTTCAAGGTTGGCCTGGGCTGTGACTTAGTCCTTAAAACAAACTCTAACAAAGCCAAACATAAAATAGTGTCACGTGGGCTGGTGAAATGGCTCAGCGGTTAAGAGTGCTGACTGCTCTTCCAGAGGTCCTGAGTTCAAATCCCAGCAACCACATGGTGGCTCACAACCATCTGTAATGAGATCTGATGCTCTCTTCTGGAGTGTCTGAAGACAGCTACAGTGTACTTACATATAATAAATAAATAAAATATTAAAAAAAAATAGTGTCACGCTGCCACAAAGAAGTTAAGAATGTTCAGCATTCAGAGGAGAGAGCACCGACTAAAGTCACTGTTGGCATTTAGTCTAGGCTCCTCCTCACAGTTACCTGGCAACAGCCAGCTGTGCCTGACTCACTGTAAGAGGGGCTGCTTGCCCCCTCCTCTCTCTTGCTCTCTTGATCCTGCTTCTTAATCTCTCTCTCTCCCATTCCCTTCCCCCCTCTCTCCACGTGTTCATGGCCGGCCTCTTCTCTTTCTCTTCTCTTCTCTTCTCTTCTCTTCTCTTCTCTTCTCTTCTCTTCTCTCTCTCTCTCTCTCTCTCTCTCTCTCTCTCTCTCTCTCTGCCTTTCTCTATCTCTACTACCCTCTGAACTCCCCTCCCATGTCCTGAATAAACTCTATACTATACCGTCCTGTGGCTAGTCCCTCAGTGGAAAGGGATGCCTCATCATGGGCCCAAAGAGGCACCCCCTTCCTTCCCCCACACCTTACCACACCTTCCCCAAACGTATCTCTGGCCTCTCTTATCTTTGTATAAAACACAGCAGTCACCTGAGCAACGAAACCAGAGAAGGCTTTCCGGAAGAGGCAGCATCAGGGCTGGGGCGAGAAAAAGATTTCTGTTGGTGGATTAGGCATGGAGAAAGCAGAGCAGTGGGGATGAAGCAATGCAGAGACCGCAAGATGCAAGGTGTGTCCGTCGGGACATCCTTAGCCGACAATGCACATGCCAGGCTAAGACAGTTAGGTGTGTTTTCTTCTATTCAGGTTTTGGTGGCCAGAAGTCACTGAAGTTTCTAAAGAGCGTGAAAGACGGGGTGAAAACAAGATGACCGAAACAAGGTCGTGGGAAAGAGGGCACTTTGTGTGGTGACCATGCACAGCACACACGCAAGGACAGTTGAAGAGCACTAACCTCTACAGCCACATCTGTCGGGGACATTTCCCTGACGCAACCCTCCACGCCCCGAAGCCCCTCTCAACACTCACTGGTAGCCTGCCTGTTTTCACCTTCTCCATGACTGCAAGGCCGATGACTTTCCTGATTTGCAGGGCCCAAGATGCAGACAATCTCATCTGTCTCCGTCCTTGACCTGCTAGGGAGTGCTGTGTACGAGCCAAAGTAGAGGTTCTTCTCTCTCTCTCTCTCTCTCTCTCTCTCTCTCTCTCTCTCTCTCCCTCCCTCCTCTCAAGGGAGAGAATGGCACCTGTCCCAAGAAACTGCTTTGTGTCACATGCCCCCTCCCCCAGTCCCGAGCCTAACCACCCCTCAGGCTTTCCTGGTGCCACCCCCTGGGGTCTGGATGACACACCCCCTAGGTTCCTGATGGCTTCTCCTCCCCTTCTGCCCTCTGCTCTTCCAAGCCTGTGATAAATGGCACTTCTGTTTTCTTTTGGGACTTGGCCTTTTCCTCACTCTTCTCTGAGGTTCCCTAGAGAGACTCCATGTCCAACTCTGGTCCCTCCCAACTACTTACTCCTAGGGAAAAGCTCAGATCCATGCTCTCTACTCTTCCTGGGATGTCCTGGTTAGCAGGTCCCAGAAAAACATCATCACAAGGATGCAAGTGACTTTCAGACTGAGGTCAGTGCTGCAGAGGGAGTCCCAAGTCCTGCCAGTCAGACCCCAGTGTGGGTTTCCATACCAAACGATGTCCCTTGCCTAACCACAGCAGGGAGGGTCATGGATAGTCTTTCCTTCTGTTACTTTGAGTGACAAGAACAAAGATGAGTATGCAGCTTGTTGAAGAGGGGACACTGGTGGGTGAGTGTGGGTGTCGGGAGCCCTGTCTTGTTGAGGTAAGGTGGCGCACATGAACAATCCCAGCACTTTGCAGATGGAGACAGGAGGATCAGGAGTTCAAAGGCAATCTATATAGTGTGATCTTGAGGCTAACTAGGCTAGTTGGGGTGGGAGTCGGGAGATTTCTTAATAAGACCCTATTCTAAGTCTTGGCTCAAAGAAACAATGGTAAATTATTGAGAAATACCAGGAGATCAGATCCAATTAAAAGTATGAATACACTCCTAGAAGTCTATTTGTCATTTCCTGGGGTTGCAAGTGGGAAGGGACAAGGGCTGAGCTGTGAGACTGCTGGCTGCCTTTCCTTTAAACTGTTTACACAACACTGCTCAGAAAGCAGGTTCTAGCTGGCCATGAAGCTAGCTGGCCATGAAGCTAGGCGAGGCATGTGGGCCCTGCTCCCTGAGCATGCTCAGAGGTCTCCTGCCCTACAAGGCAGTTTAACCTTTTTGTAGGGGTCCTAGGGCCTCTGCTTCTGCTTCTCAGCCTAGGATTTCGCTAAAAGGGGTTAAAGGGAACCCCGGGTGCTTACAGCAGAGACCTCAGGCTAAGGAGAAGGCTCTGCTTGAAAAAAAAAACCACATTCCATTCACTGCGTCCTTTGTGTATGGCTCCTGATGGTTTTCCCATGCATTCATATGTATGTATGTATGTATGTATGTATGTATGTATGTATGTATGTACTGAAACAGGGTCTCATTTATCCCAGTCTGGCTTTGAACTCACTTGTGTAACCCTGAACAACCCTGAACTTCTGCTTTTATTGCTTCCACATCCTAAGTCTTGTGACTACAGGTATGCACCACCCATATATAATACTAGCAATGAAACACAGGGCTTGCATGATGGAGGCATCCTATCAGTTGAGTCACATCCAACCTGCCCCTCCCCCCCATTCATTGTCAAGTCATTTTTACTCCAGTCCAGAAACCAGAATAGAAATTTGAACATTTATTGAAGTTACCGAAGCACAAAAATATTTAACAGCTTCAGATCATATAACTGGAAAACACCAGAAGCCTTTCAAACATCTAAACTAGCTTTCCTTGGGCAAGGCTGCTGCCTGGACTTCCCTGCTGAGCTACCTGGGAGGACAGCAGGGGTGGGGTGGGGGTGGAAGTCATCGCCCTTTGCTCTCTAGATATCCAAGGGCAAAGGTGACCAACTGTTCCTGCCCAGCAGAATTCCCCAGGACTGTGGCAGGAAGGTCCAGGCAGCTCCCGAGACCACAAGGGTACTTTGAGGTCATCTAGTCAGCTGCCCTCTCCTGGCTCCTCCTTAATCTTGTGTGACCCACGCGTGTGTGCAAGTCCTGCCTATTATGCAAATGCTTGCAGCATAAGGCTATGCCCAAGCACATCTGAAGGTTCTTGATTCCCCAGCTGTAGTTACATAAGAGACAGACGTTTCAAAGCTCTTCTGGCTTTTGGGGGGGGGTTGGTTTGTTTTTTGTTTTTTTTTTTTTTTTTTTGGTTTTTCGAGACAGGGTTTCTCTGTCTAGCCCTGGCTGTCCTGGAACTCACTTTGTAGACCAGGCTGGCCTCGAACTCAGAAATCTGCCTGCCTCTGCCTCCCGAGTGCTGGGATCAAAGGCGTGCGCCACCACGCCCGGCATCTGAAGGTTCTTAATTCCCCAGCTGTAGTTACATAAGAGACAGACGTTTCAAAGCTCTTCTGGCTTTTTTTGGGGGGGGGGGGTTGTTTTTTTTTTGTTTTGTTTTTTTCAAGACAGGGTTTCTCTGTCTAGCCCTGGCTGTCCTGGAACTCACTTTGTAGACCAGGCTGGCCTCGAACTCAGAAATCTGCCTGCCTCTGCCTCCCAAGTGCTGGGATCAAAGGCGTGCGCCACCATGCCCGGCTTTGTTTTGTTTGTTTTGTTTTGTTTTTTTTCGAGACAGGGTTTCTCTGTGTAGCACAGGCTGTCCTGGAACTCACTTTGTAGACCAGGCTGGCCTCGAACTCAGAAATCCACCTGCCTCTGCCTCCCAAGTGCTGGGATTAAAGGTGTGCACCACCACTGCCCGGCTTCAAAGCTCTTCATAGTTTGGACCTGTCTATACTCATCAAATCAGAGAGACATGTGGCTTTGCTTCACTTGGTCCTCAGTGGAGGATATTATTCATTCAGGGGGACCCAGAGAGGGGAAGAGAAGTGCTCAGACCACTGGAGGTAACTCAGAGGTCACAGTCTCAGACCCAGTCTTGGGCTTTCTCTGATGAATCTGCAAGCCTGGACTTCTTCCCTGGTCTCAGGGTGTGGCTCCGTTGCCGGTCTCTGGGTTTTTCCACTGTACCGGGCCTCCTGCCGCAGTCCTTGCTTGGGGGTAGGGGTGGCAATTGGGCATTGAGGATTTGCTCTGCCAGGAGGCCACACCCCAGCTATTAAGGCTGCTGGCCTAGAGGCTACATCCCCAGGTCCTTTAGCCCCAAGCAGAGCTGGCTTTCCAGCACCCAAGTCCCTCCTCCCCGCTACTTAAAGAGGCCGCTTGTCAACCGCAGATGGGCCCCGAGCTCTGCCAGCATCTCCATGACAACTAGGACTCATGGCTTCTTGCCTTCCTGCCTGGATCAAGTGCTTGCATACTCGTAGGGCTTCCTTGTAGACCCCAAGTTTGGCTGTGGCCACGGGCCCCAGGCTCACACACCCTACCATCAGCAGTATTTGAGACTGCTAATCAACAGGTTGTCCTGAAGACCTCAGACCCAGCAGGAGTCATTTGAGGAAGATCTGAAAAGAGGAAGGTTAGAAACCGGTGTTTTGTTCTGTTTTGTTCTGTTTTTGGAGGTGGCCTCTTGGTAGGCTCTGGTGTTTAAACTTTTTGAGGGCAATGGGTGAAAGTTAAACCTCCACTCTGTTAGTTGGCTTTAGACTTTGTTCCCTGGATGTGGAAATGAGGATGATGGGAGATAGTCTGTAATTCTTAGGCCACCATCCATAATTTTCCCACCCCTGTTCCATCAAACAGTCCCGGGGCTGTAGAGGGACGCCAGGTTCTCAGCCGGTCTGCTATTCAGGGTGGAATGAAAGGCTAATGAGAAAGTGATCAGCAGGGGAGGGAAGGAGGAAGGGAGGGAGGGGGAAGGGACAGAGAGGGAGGGGGAGGGGAGGGGAGAGAGCGTGTCAAGCCAAGCCAATCTGCACCCTGGTTGGCAAGTCGACTGAATCCTCCAAGGGATGGGAGAGAGAGAGAGAGGAGAAGGAAGCCCAATAGAAACAGAGGGCTGGGCTCCTCTTGTGCGCGTCTCCATGGCTTCTAGCCGTGGAGGAGGCAGAAAATAAATAGGTCTGAGCTGCTTCTGCCTAGTCAGTGTGGATCCAGTAATTCCCAGCTCCCCTGCTTCCTTCCGGGGCCGGACTTCTCTTCCTCTTCAGCCTGTCCCTCGGGGGAAGTTGTATCTTTGTTTGACTGGTTCTTTGGGTGTTTAGGAAGCAGACGTCAGGATTAGAGACTATAGAAAGCCGCAGGGAGGAGGATTTGGGTCTCTACAGGCTGTTAATTGACATACTAAAGGGCTGGGGAACTCCTCAGAGGAGCTGGGCTCTCCCCAGAAAATGGGGATTCTCCACTCTTTAGAGTAAAGCACGGATTTGAGCTGTTCTGAATTATTATTATTATTAGTAGTAGTAGTAGTAGTTTGGTTTTTTTATATGTAAACTTTTTTTAAAGATTTATTTTATTTATTATATGTAAGTACACTGTAGCTGTCTTCAGACACTCCAGAAGAGGGCGCCAGATCTCGTTATGGATGGTTGTGAGCCACCATGTGGATGCTGGGATTTGAACTTCTCACCTTCAGAAGAGCAGTCGGGTGCTCTTACCTGCTGAGCCATCTCACCAGCCCCAGTAGTTTGTTTTTTGACACAGAGTTTCTCTGTGCAGAGCTGGTTGTTGTGGAACCCGTTCTGTAGACCAGGGTGGCCTCGAACTCAGAAATTTACCTGCCTCTGCTGGGATTAAAGATGTGCCGGGCACCACCAGCACCCTGCTTGTTTTGAATTATTTTTATTTTGTTTATTTATTGTTTTTTATTATTATTATTTTGGAGACAAGGTCTTGCTATGTCTTTGAACTCCTGATTCTCCTGCCCCCACCTCCTTAAGTAAGAACACCAGGTCAGAATCTAGCCAGTGGTCCTCCAGGTGGCCTAAGGTATTGACAGGCACCTACTGGGACACTGTAGATGGGATTGCTCACCTGGAAAGGGAGTTGACATCAAAGGGTGTTGTTGGTAAAATGTAGGCCCACATTCCTGCTGCTCGCTGCCAGCCTCTCCCCACGGGGTGTCACAAAGCCTGTCTACCCATGCTGTGAATCTCCTCTCTCTCAGGAGGGACTAGAGGCACCTCTCCCTACTCCCTAGTCTGAACTGGATCTTGTTAAGTTCCTTAACTTCCTTCAGAGACCCTGACATATGTCTGTCTCTGGTGCTGGGGCTTAAACACCCCTCAGAGGCCCTGCCACACTATTGACCATCTGTCTGTCTATCCATAGCATTAATAAATCTTGTAATAAACTCCTTATCTCCAGTAATCCATCTCAGGACATTCATGCTAGGATTACAGGCACAGTCATCACCACAAACAGCTTTAAGTTATTTGTGATTATTCTTTTGTTTGTTTGTTTTTTCAAGACAGGGCTGTCCTGGAATTTCTTATGTAGACCAGGCTGGCCTCAAACTCACAGAGATCCACCTACCACTGCCTCTCAAGTGCTGGGATTAAAGGTGTGTGCGCCTCCGCCGCCACTGCCACCACCACCACCACTGCCTGCTGATTTTTTATTATTCTTATTCTGTTGCTGATAGAAAAAAAAAAAAAAAAAAAAAAAAAAAGAACCACAGCTCTCATTTTTTAAAGGGAATAAGAGGGAGTTTAATCTGGAGCCATTTGAGTGGCCATGGCCTGAGAGCACAGATGTGGGTTACCTCCAATCCATGTTCCAACGTGGAAGCAAGCAGTCTTACAGAACAAATAAAATCATACATCAAAACGAGTCGGAAATTCTTTGGTGGGTACACCAGAGAGGCAGGCAGGTACTGCATGATGGGGGTGGAGTGGGCTAGCTAGGTCTGGACCGACCGCTGTCTGAGCTGTTTGGCTGGTGGAAGCTATCCGTTAGTCCTTAGATTTCCGTCTGGCACAGAGGTGGGCTGGGAACGGCTGTTCCAGCTAGAAGTTGCCCAAGATAAGGTAACTAACGCCTGGACCAGCAGTGTACCTCCCTCTCCACAGCACTGTGGTTTTTTCTGTCAGTCTCCTCAGGCATGGCTTCCTTCATAGATTCACATACCAGGAGAGAGCAAACCTCACGGGCCTGGTCCATGTAAGGAGAGAGAGAGAGAGAGAGAGAGAGAGAGAGAGAGAGAGAGAGAGAGAGAGCAAGGCCAGCAGGGCATCAGGGTGACTGGCTGAAGCACTCTCCCCCAGACACTATGGCCTGAGTTTGATCCCCACATGGGGTCCCACAAGGTGGCTGGAGAGCCAGCTCCCAAGAGCACTGGCTGTTCTTTCTGAGGACCCAGGTTCGATTCCCAGCACCCACATAGTGGCTCACAAGTGTCAGTAACTCCAGTTCCAAGAGATCAGATGCCTCCCACCCCCACCCCCACCCCCACCCCTTTTTTTCTGATCCCTGAGGGCACTGCACATATGGTGCACAGATATACACACAGGCAAAACACCCACACACGTTAGAAAAACATCCACAAACAAGCAAACGTTGCTCTCTGACCTCTCCACACTTATGCCTGTGCTTGCACACCCACAAGCATGAACACACACAAAGTTAAGTAAAAATTAAGAAAAGGTTCTCAATAGTAGTCCCTTATACTTAGTGAAGATTTCATATGTAATAACTCTTTTAAATCTAATTTGTTTATTATGGTCCCTCTGTTGAGTCCCTGTCACCCCTGTTCCACAGGATTAAAATTTTAGGTAAGCTGACAAAGTCAGATGTGCTGGAGCCAGGCTTCAGTGACATGAAATCCATGTGGTATCTTGGCATGCGCCCTTTGTGGAGACCAGATCTCTAGTAAGGGCAGGCACAGGGCTGTGGATGTAGCTCTGAGGACGGAGTACCCCGTTTAGAAGACCCAAGGCTCAATCCCTCAGCACTACATAACGGGGTTACACACCTGTGATTACAGTCTGGGGAGGTGGAGGCAGGAGGAGATAGAAGAGGTCATTCTTAGCTATACAGTCTGAGGCCAGCCTGGGCTATATAAGACTGTCTCGCCCGGGGTGGTGGCGCACGCCTTTAATCCCAGCACTCGGGAGGCAGAGGCAGGTGGATTTCTGAGTTCGAGGCCAGCCTGGTCTACAAAGTGAGTTCCAGGTCAGACAGGGCTACGGAGAAACACTGTCTCAAAAAACCAAAAAAAAAAAAAAAAAAAAAAAAAAAAAAAAAAAAAAAAAAAAAAAAAAAAAAAAAAAAAAAAAAAAAAAAAAAAAAAAAAAAAAAAAAAAGCCAAAGTGAACAAACAAAACCCAGAGCAGAGACAATGCCTCTTAACAGTTCCTGAGGGAACTGCCAGGCCTTGCTGAAGAGCCTCTCAGAAATCTAACGAAGCAGAAAAAGCAACGATGAGGCTGACGGAGGACACAGCTGCCCGGAGGCTGCTCATTCACTGAGCGAGGCAGCAGGAATGTGCTGGCCCCAGTGAGTCTCAAGAACAGCTCCTGTCAGCAGGCTGCTTCATCAAACTCACAGGGCTAGGCGCGGGAAGCAGGGCCCAGGGGCATGAGGGTGCCGTGCCGGGGTGGGGAGATGCAGGGCCCAGGGGCATGAGGGTGCCGTGCCGGGGTGGGGAGATGCAGGGCCCAGGGGCATGAGGGTGCCGTGCCGGTGTGGGGAGATGCAGAGCCCAGGGGCATGAGGGTGCCGTGCCGGGGTGGGGAGATGCAGGGCCCAGGGGCATGAAGGGGGGGGGGATGCAGGGCCCAGGAGTGGGGGATGCAGGGCTCAGTGGGGAACTCAAGAGCCTAGGGGATGCCGGATGCCTGCTATGCCTGCCTCCGGATGCCGGATGTAGGGCCTTGGGTAGAATGCAGGACACTGGAAGGGAGGACTCAGGGCTTAGAGGGGGATGCAAAGCCCAGGTGGGGGACATACAGGGACCAATGGGGGGGGGGGGACTCCAGGCCTGTCAGAAGCTCAGGGCCTTGGGGGTACAACACAGGGTTCATGGGTAATACAGAGCCCAGGGTACAACCTGTGATGAAGGTCCTCCGCCCCCTTTCTCCCTCTCTCATTTATTTCTAGATTTCTGAGAATATAAGCAAGGTTCCTCTTCTGCACATCAGGGAGAGAAACTCATCGATTTCCAGGGGGCAGGGAGGTACAGGCAGTAGACCCCAACCCCCTGCACGGTCCCCCAGGAGTCTGGTCACTAATTACCACAGAGTTGATCTTGGAAGGAGGGGCCAGACAGACTTTAGTCCACTGCCCTGGGTTTCTAGGCAAGTCATTTATCACAGTAAATATTTTATATCTGTGAAATAAGAAAAGTTACAGCCCTAACTCATAGTTATGTTATTATTACTATTATTTGATTTTTGCTTGTTTTGTTTTTGAGATAAAGTCTCACCACGTAGCTCTGACTGGCCTGGAACATGATATGCAAAGCAGGCTTAAACCTTAAACTCATACAGATCTCAAGTGCTGGAACTAAAGGTGTGCGCACTGCACCAGCAAGCCTGGCCCAGCTACATTTAAGGAAGACACAGCGCTGGTGTGGGGTGATTGCTCATGAAGCCAGGCGTCCTGTAGGAAATGAGTTGGAGAGGAATTTGTGGCCACTTTTCTAGAGTTTCTGTTACTACCAGTGGTGCTCGAGTCTTATTTATTCACTTACTTCAGAGGCAGAATCTTACTCTCTAGCCCAGGTTGGCCACTATTCTGTACCTCAGGCTAGACTCCAACTCCTGGCAATTTACATATTTTCAAGCTCAGAGTTCTTGGTCCTGCACCAAGATCTGTTCCAAGGGATGGCTCAGGTGAGGGCTCCCCTAGAGCCTGCTCTCCCCCTGTTTTTGTTATGTGTTTTTTTGACTCTTAAGGAGGAAGACTATTATGCAGGCCTAGAGCCCTATAGTACAGGTTTGGGCTGTTGAGGCTTGGGCTTCCTGTTCCTGTTTTGTTTATGGAGTCCCTAATCTCTGATGTAAGTGCATGAGTCTTTATGGTTATTGCTACACACTGGCTGGTCTCTGCCCCTCACAAAAGTCCAGAAAGGCATTTCTGCAGAAAAGGCTGTGGCTCGCAATCACGCTTGCGATCATCTGATTAGGACAATGCAGCCATATACTTGTCCACGGAGCACGGAGAGCAAGACACAGGTCTCTGACAACACACCCACTCCATACGCTGGCCTGATGAAGTCCTGGGTTGGATTTCTGGTTCTGCCATCTCCTGGGAGAATTTGGCAAGTTCATTGATTTTTTTTTTTTTTTTTTTTTTTTTTTTTTTTTTTTTTTTGTAGAGTTGGCACTGAATGAGAATGACATTTTATAACTTGTTGTGACTTGTGACACTTAACAGTAAAGATCTAGGCACCTAGTAGGTGTTCAATTAATCCCCGTTTCAAATTCCTTTTGGTTGTGTGGAATGCTGACCTGAACACTCACAGACCCAGGGGACCTTTAACCCCACTGCCTAGCAAACTGCTGCTGTTCAGTCAGGGCAGCTTGACTCAGTCTCAGCTGCTGTCTGTAAGGCTGAGAAGGAAGCTGCCAGCTGTCAGTTTCCAGCTCCTCCCACATCCTCAGCCTGCTTATCAGAGCCTCCGCACAGGGTGCAGAGTTCAGTGGTTGCTGGGGAGGCTGGCTCTGCATTAATATTATTATTATATTATCTCTATTATTCCAGTTGGGGGACCAGGGGTAGGAGAGCCCCGTGCTGAGCTGGATATGTGTTCCTAAAGTCTGCTTTGATCTCGCCATCTGTCGTTCTTGAGATTATATCAGTCCAGAACTCTTCTTTAAAGTGTGTTTCACTTGCAGCCCTCCTCCGCATAACAAGTCTCATACAAGCCCTGGCTGTCCTGGAACTCACTCTGTAGACCAGCCTGGCCTCGAACTCAGAAATCCGCCTGCCTCTGCCTCCTGAGTGCTGGGACCAAAGGCGTGCGCCACCACGCCCGGCTTTTTTTCCTTGTTACATTTCTTAAATCTAGAGTTGAGATATGTAACTATTGTTACATATTGATTGAACCTGGGCTTATGCATTATCCTCCACCCCATGCCAGCTAAAACACACCTTTTCTTTTTTCTTTTCTTTTTTTTTTAAAGATTTATTTATCATGTATACAATGTTCTGCCTGCATGGCTAAAGGAAGGTACCAGATCACATAATCAGTGGTTATGAGCCACCATGTGGTTGCTGGGAATTGAACTCAGGACCTCTGGATGAGTAGCCAGTGCTCTTAACCTTTGAGCCATCTCTCCAACCCCCAAATACATCTTTTCTTTAACCAAAAAAAAAAAAAAAAAAAAAAAAGCACATTTGGGACTGGTAAAGGTGGTTCAGGTGGTTCAGTGGGTAAAGGAGCTTGCCACCAAGCCTGAAGCCATGATTGAATTTGACCCCCAATTCCACATGGTGGAAAGGCAGATTGACCCTTACAAGTTGTTCTCTGACTAATTCCACATGTGTGCCATTATACATGCATGTTCTCTCCAAAGAAAGAAGTGCATGTTCATTTGCACTTACTATTTTTTTTCCAGTTCCTTCTTTTTACTCATACACAACTACTTGTCTTCTGGTTTGTTGAAGCAGTAAGTCAGACAACACTTGCCTCAGTAACGCCTGTCGAAGTGGAGACGTATGAGAACCCCAGCGACACACTCCTCAGAAGGACACTCTCCAGGAAGTCGGCCGATTTTGCCCTTTTCATCCAATGACAGTATTTCAGGTCAGCCAACTTAACCTTCTTCCTCTTACGCTTACTCGTCTCAGGAGTTCCCTTTTTTAGCACCACCACGCAGTCACAGCACAAGATGAAGGGTAGACTCCTGTTGAATGTTGTAGTCAGACAAAGTACGGCCATCTTCCAGCTGCTTACCAGCAAAGATCAACCTCTGCTGATCAGGAGAAATTTCTTCCTTAACCTGGACCTTGGCCTCTACATTTTCTATAGTGTCCGAGGATTCAACCTGGAGTGTGATAGTCTTCCCCAGAAGGGTCTTCACAAATATCTGCATCGTCAGCCGTGTGGTGGCGCACGCCTTTAATCCCAGCACTTGTGAGGCAGAGGCAGGCGGATTTCTGAGTTCCAGGCCAACCTAGTCTAGAGTGAGTTCCAGGACAGCCAGGGCTACACAGAGAAACCCTGTCTCGAAAAACCAAAAAAAAAAAAAAAAAAAAAAAATCTGCATTGTGGCATTGGTTGGTTCCATCCACAATGGCAAATCAGAAAGCACTTTTTTTTTGTTTGTTTGTTTTGTTTTTCTCTGTATAGCCCTGGCTGTCCTGGAACTCACTTTGTAGACCAGGCTGGCTTCGAACTCAGAAATCTGCCTGCCTCTGCCTCTGCCTTCCGAGTGCTGGGATTAAAGGCATGCGCCACCACGACCTGCTTGGACTTACTATTCTTTTTTTTTTTTTTTTTTAATTTTATTTTATTTTATGTAAGTACACTGTAGCTGTCCTCAGACACTCCAGAAGAGGGAGCCAGATCTTGTTACAGATGGTTGTGAGCCACCATGTGGCTGCTGGGATTTGAACTTATCACCTTCAGAAGAGCAGTCGGGTGCTCTTACCCGCTGAACTATCTCACCAGCCCTGCCTCTCTTTTTTTTTTTTTTTTTTTCTCGAGACAGGGTTTCTCTGTATAGCCCTGGCTGTCCTGGAACTTACTTTGTAGACCAGGCTGGCCTCGAACTTAGAAATCCGCCTGCCTCTCCCTCCCGAGTGCTGGGATTAAAGGCGTGTGCCACCACGCCTGGCCGGGACTTACTATTCTTAATGCTGAATTGTGCCTGTATTTTTTAGAAAACACTGGGTTGGTGAGGAGCTTACAAGCATAAGCTTGTCAGTGAGAGAGATTTTTTTCTTTTTTAAAATGGCCCCACATACCCCAGGGCGGTCTCAAACTTGCTTTGTAGCTGAGGATGTCTTTGAACTCCTGATCCTCCTGCTTTCACCTCCAATGTGTGGTGGTTACTGCTGTGTACCACCATGCCTGGTTTGTGTGGTGCTCAAAACTGAACCGGGGCTTTCTGAACGTTAGGCAAGCTCTCTACCACTGGAGCCCCTAAGAGCTTTGATATTATCAATGTAGGGCAACTAGCTTATGGAGATTGTATATGCACCATCCTCTTCCCTAGGTGGCTCCTGCTTAGAGAGCCAGCATTCAGGTTTCTATTCCCCAGATGAAAATCTGAGGCTAGCCCCATAATACTGGCAGTGGACGGTCTGGCCTGGGTAGGAGAGCAGTGTTTAGTCATTAAGCTCGACCCTTCTGTGCACCCTGAGCTGTGTGTGTGTGTGTGTGTGTGTGTGTGTGTGTGTGTGTGTGTGTGTGTGAGAGAGAGAGAGAGAGAGAGAGAGAGAGAGAGAGAGAGAGAGTGCAGAGGAGCAGAGGCTGGCCCTCAAGCTCTGGATAAAAAAACAAAACCAAAGACCGATCTCATTCAAAAGGAAAGGAGGAGCTAGGGGTGGAGAAGGCACCCCTGCCAGCTGCAATGTTGGTCTCTCACACCATTCTGGAGTGTGGGGACTGACTGGAACAGAGCACACAGAAACTCATCCCATGCAAGTGTGGAGAATGGGAGGGTATCCTGCCTGAGGGAGCACTGCAGACTGTGCCCTTAACTCTTCTTGGCATCTTCTGTCTTGATGACGCCTTTTCCAATCGCCGGACAGGCCTAGGCTTGGGTTATGTACGTCTGTGGTTACTCTATGTGCTGGGCACACCTCCATGCAACAGTCCCCTCAGTGAGGCCCTCAAATTAGTCAGTCTAAAGGTGTCAGGGCCCTTTTGTCTAAGAAAAGTGTACGCACTGTTATTTATTGAGAAAGTCTGTAAAGTGACTCTTGAGAGGCAAGAGGGTAAAGGAAGTGGGGTTTAAGAGCAGAACCAGTTCAGGGCCAGCTACTGTGGTAGTCAGAAAAGGAAACAATAAAGAATAGCAGCTTGGCAGGCTGAAGTGGCTGACTGTGAAGTGATAAGGGGCGGGGCCGGAGGTCAGCAGACACGGTGTGTTCACATGTGCCTTTGGCCCCTTTGACCTTTTAAATTATGCACATGCATAGTGTTGCAAAGAGAAAAGTTAGCTCTCCACCACTGTTGCCATCACAGCAGGCAGCGCTAATAAGCTTTGACCCGCAGCCTGGAGAAGTAATAACTAATAGACAACAGGACACTAGGGGCCTCTCATTTGGGGCTAGACACTAAGAGAAGGGACTCATTACTTATTAGCTTATTTAATCTTCCCAATAAATCTGTGATTACTGCTACCATGCCCATTTTACAATGTGTATAGAAAGCACCATCAGATTAAGTCACTGCACTGGGACCTGAACTCAGGTGCCTCAACTCTACAGTTTGAGCTCTGAATGTTAAACTATTCTTTTTAATGTTAGATTTTTCTTTATCTATTCATGGGAAATGGAAAATTGTTTGTTCTGCAAGACATTTTCCTTCTTGCCTATGTTATTGTTTTCTTTTTGTCCAGGTGGTGTTACTGTTAACATCCCATTTTTTCCCTCATCATTGCTGGGGAGTGAACTACGGCCTCCGGTCCCACACGCAAGCGGTTTACCCAAGGTACACCCCCAGTGCCATGTGTCACCATGTGCTTTACTCCCATGAGGTTCCTCGGGTGAACAGCAAGTTCACAGAGCTTCAGGCCTGTCCCTTAGGGACCATCAGATGGTTTCTGTTGAAAAAGCACAGGCGTGGGCAGGCTGGGTAAACTGCTCAAGGTCACACAGCCAGTGAGCTGCAGTAGTTGGAACTGGAATCTAAATAACCGGGTCCAGAGTCTGTGCCCTGCTGGACAGCTCTGGGATGCCACGTCTTGTCTGCAGCCAAGGCTAACTCCGTTACTCCCAGAGGCCCGCTGGCACACTTCTCTCTGCTCCCTATTCTCTGGGTTTCAATGTAGAACAGTAAGGATCTGTTGGTACAAACAAAAGGCCAAGGGTTTGTTTGAGCCTGGACGCCACTAAGAACAGGTGTGGGACATGGAATGTCAATGGATAGGTCCAAACTTCACCAGAGTCTGGCTGGGAAAGGCAGGGCTGCTATCGGATTCCTCTTCCCGGTCGAGCCTCTTTGCCAAGCATTATCTAAAGGGATGGGCATAGGTCTCTGTCTGAAAACCTCAGGTTTCTGGTTAGTACCAAGAGAACTGTCTGTAAGGAAGTGTGGAGTGTTAGAGCCAGCATGAGACCTAGGTCAGGGTAAGCAAAGAGAGTTTTTCTACTTCACATACTTCACTATGACAGCACATCTTAAAAAATGAGTTACATGGCTGGGCGTGGCAGAGCATGCCTTTAGTCATAGTACTCAGGAAGCAGAAGCAGGTGGAACTCTGGGAGTTTGCCAGGCTGGTCTACAGAGTGAACTCCAGGACAGCCATACAGGGCTACATAGAGAAACTGTTTCAAAAAACTAAAAAATAAAAATAATAAAAAATATTTTGCCCCCCCCCTTAAAAAAAAAGACAGTCTCATGTAACCTAAGTTGTCCCCAAACTTACTATGTAACAGAGTGTACTTTTCTAGTTTGAGTTTCTTTTTTTTTCCCTCTTGTTCCGGTCAACCCTGCTCGCTCCCACCGGCTCCGGCCAGCCCCACTCGCTCCTGGCCGCCCCCCCTGCAGCCCCCACTTGTTCCAGCCAGCCCCGCTCGCTCCAGTGGCCCCGCTTGCTCCGATCGGCTAGTTTGAGTTTCTATTCCCTATGTTGTGGTACTGGTTGTTGTTGAGCTCCTCCTTTCCCAAATAAAACAAGAATGTAAAGACTAATTATCAGATAGTTGCTCCCTTAGTTCATCCTTGAGTTCATCTCTTCCTTGGACCTTCGTCCTTGACTTCGTCTCCGGTACCTCCTCACGATAAATGACCGAACGAGTCGGACGACAGAAAGTCCTTGTCCGCCGTGCAGGGTGGCACCACTTACAGTGAGCTGGGTCCGCCACCACCAATAAAGAAAATTCCTCACAGGTTGCCCACAGGCCATAGAATAGGGGCATTTTCTTGAGGGTCCCTCTTTCAAAACAAACCTGGAACCTGGCTTGTGTCAAGCTGACAATAAAAACTATAGCCAGCACAGAGGATGGTCTTGAACTCCTGACCTTCCTGCCCGTCTCTCTGGTGATGGATTACAAGCAAACACCTTCACACCCAGCGCTTTTAAAGGTTTTTAAACTGAACATTACTGGGCAGTAATAGGTATTTTGTAGCTCTGTTCTTTACTAGCTCTTAGAGAGGAAGACATTTTAGAGTACAGAAGGCCTTTGAAGTCTACTGACATCTAGTGAGGCTGAACTG
This sequence comes from Mus minutoides, assembly GCA_902729485.2. Lineage (NCBI taxonomy): Eukaryota > Metazoa > Chordata > Mammalia > Rodentia > Muridae > Mus > Mus minutoides. The sequence goes on from LR755131.1 coordinate 780,252, forward strand.
ATACCAGACAAGAAGGCAAGTCCACTTCTTTTTTTTGGTTTTTCGAGACAGGGTTTCTCTGTGTAGCCCTGGCTGTCCTGGAACTCACTTTGTAGACCAGGCTGGCCTCGAACTCAGAAATCCGCCTGCCTCTGAGTGCTGATTAAAGGTGTGCGCCATCACGCCCCGCTGAGCTCCTATTTTTAAAGACAAGGTATGGCCATATAGCCATGGATAGCCCAGCACTCATGGCCTCTGCCTCCCTAGCGCTACGATTACAGGTGTGCCACCCTGCCTGGCAAGGCGCTGGATCTGTCACAAGTAAGTGAAAGACTGTGTACTAAAACAAAGTTTTGTGACTATCAAGTTTGAGAACCACTAGATGGCAAGGTTTCCAGTCTCTTCGGTGACTTTCATCCACATCCAAACAGGGAGGTGGATTACACACAAGGCTAATCACGCCTTAATCAGGTTAAGGTAAAGCCCCAGCTCCGGACAGTTTAAGAGCTGAAAATAACTAAGACTGCCCTGGCCTCCAGAACTCAAACAGCTGAGTCTTGAACAAGCTAAACTGGGAAAGGGCAGAGGTAACCCTGAGGAATCCCAGGCAAGACCTGACACTGGAGACAGCGGATCTAAGTTTAAAACTGGCAGCTTTCCAGCCTGGCTCTAGTGTATGCAGCACAGGAAGGTACTTCCCGGGTCATCAGCAACCCATTACCTTTCCAGAATGAAGGAAATATCACAAAGTCACGTAGTATGATTTCAGGCTAACCTTAAGAACCTTAGTTAGCTGTACAGCTTCTTTGCAGAAGACACGCTTCCCAAACCATCCGCTAACTCAGTTAGGCCTTACTATTTGTTTTATGTGCACAAAGTGTTTTGCCAGCATGTAAGTGCACCATGTACATGCTGGTGCTCACAGGAGAACCCTGGAACTAACAGCTGCCACGTGGCTTCTAGGAAACAAACCTGGGTCCTCTGCCAGGGCAGCTGTGCTCCTAACTACTGAGCCATCTAATGCCAAATCACTTCTAATCTATACAACAATCTTCAGGATCCTCTGCATCAATGGCTGCTTTGACTAAGAAGTGAGATACAGTAGTTACATGTTCTGAACAGGTCTGTTAACTGCCATTACCACCCAGAAACTTGGGGTGACATTGAGCTTTTCAGTGAATAAAGCTTCATTTTTTTTTAAAAATTACACTGTTTAAGAATTTTATCATTGTGTTGCCTGATTCATGTATGTGGACCACACGCAGTGCTCACAGATCAGAGGCAGTTATATTCTCTGGTACCTGAGTTACTAATGAACTACCTCTGCCTCCCAAGAGCTGGGATTAAAAGCGCTGGCTAAAAAATTATTTGTAATTATGTGTGTGCATGTGCACAGCTGCAGGTGCCTACAAAGGTCAGAGTTACAGGATTCCCCTGGAGCTGAACTGACAGGTGCTGTGTGCCTGACTTGGGTGCTGGGAATTGAACTTAGGTCCTCTGGAAGAACATTATGTACTCTAACTGCTGGAGCCATACCTCCAGCCCTAGCATTCATTTTAAAGGAATCCCAAAGCTAAACTAATGTAGACGATAAGACATAGCGTAGAAGACCTACCTCCCTCCATTCCTCACACATCAGAGGCATGGTCACATAAGGGTGTTTTCTGAAGATAAGTGTTTCAAGTAGCCCTTGAGAGCTTCCAATTCTTCTGCCTACACCTCCTCAAGTGCAATTACAGGGTACCACCAGGCCTAGGATGTCTTTTTTTGTTTGTTTTTCTAGACAGGGTTTCTCTGTGTAGCCCTGGCTGTCCTGGAACTCACTCTGTAGTCCAGGCTGGCCTCAAACTTAGAAATGCACCTGCCTCTGCCTCCCGAGTGCTGGGATTACATCTAGGGTCTCTGGCATGACATGGGGGTGCTATACAATCTACATTCCCCAGCTCCTGAAGTGACCTCTGCTTATAGGGCTCCATTTCCTCACCTCCCTAGTCCAATCACTCCCAAGCATGGCAGAATCTGGCTTCCCTGCCTGCTAGCCCTTTACTTAAATCATTACCATCCACACATATAAACAACTTCATACTCAACGCTTTTCTTCCATTTTTACCATGCCTAACACATGGGTTCAGGTTTCTCACTTGGGTGTACAAAGTCATTTACAATCAGAATTAGAGACACTTTTCCAAGCCAGGTATAGTAGCTCAGGTCTGTAACTCCAGCACTCAAGAGGCAGAGAGGACACTGTAAGTTTGAGGCCTCTTCATCTGCACAGTGAGTTCCAGATTAACCTAAGCTATATAGTAAGACCATTTCACTTAGAACAATCAGCCCCTACCCTGATAACCCTTTCTAGGCTTTGCTACACCCAAGTCTCCAAGTTGAATAAACTTTCCTTGTTCCTCTAGCAGTTGGGAGTCTTGGAAAGGGCTCCTCCCTAAAGTGAATGACTTCCACTATAAAGCTTTAACCTCCAAGGCTGAGCTGGGATGTTCTGAGTTTTACTGTGCTGAGATTACAGAAACGGTCTATCCTGTATGGCAAAAAAATGTTAATGGTGTCTACCCTGGTTCCCTAAACTTGCCTTTTCTCAAGATCCTTTAGGAGCACCATTTGTCTTTATTTTTTATTTCTTTGTGGCCCTGGCTGTCTTGAAACTCGCTCTGTAGAGCTGGTCAACTCAAGAGCTCTATGTGCCTCTGCCTATGATTAAAGGTGTGCCACCATACCTATTGCTGTTATCATTTTCTCTAACAACACTCCAGTTTTGATTATGCTTGCCTATCCCAAAGACATCATTTCAAACCTCTTTTCTCTCTCTCTACTACAATTAAACGGAGTAAACTGTGTTAGTAACATTTGAAAAGCACGCTGTGAAGGTGTAAAGCGATATGGCCTCTTCCTTTACCAGTTTGGAGTTTATGGGGGATATGGTCTCCTGCACGAATGCTATTATAATAATCAGTGTGATAAGCTGGGTGGGGTGGCACAGGACTTTAGTCCCAGCACTCTGGAGGCAGAAGCAGGTGGATTCCCGAGTTTGAGGCCAGCCTGACCTAATTAATGACAGCCAGGGCTATGTCAGGCTGATGGTGGTGATGGTAGCAGCTGCTTAGGCCTTTAATCTAAGTGCTCTGGAGACAGAAGCAGGCAAGCCTGAGTTACAGAGACAGACAATTGTGGGACTATATACTGAGACCATTAAAAACTATACAGCTTGCAAATATACATAAAAGAGGAGGCAGCCGGGCAGTGGTGGCGCATGCCTTAATCCCTGCACTTGGGAGGCAGAGGCAGGCAGATTTCTGAGTTCGAGGCCAGCCTGGTCTACAGAGTGAGTTCCAGAACAGCCAGGGCTGTCTCAAAAGAAAAAAAAAAAAAAAAAAAAAAAAAAAAAAAAAAAAAAAAAAAAAAAAAAAAAAAAAAAAAAAGGAGAAGGAGAAGGAGAAGGAGGAGGAGGAGGCAGAGGCGGCAGCAGTCCCTGGGCATCACCTGAGTTTGCTAACCTTCCTCAGAATGAGAAACTACAAGTGGTGGGTGTCCAGTTAAAGGAGCAAAGCACCTGGAGAAGGCTCTGCTTTTGCAGGGTTTAATCCGAGCACCTACAGTTGTTTGCAGAAGCAGGAGCTGACACAGGAGAACAGAATGGGGCATGGACTCTGGGAACAGCGCAGGTGTGCGTTACCAATGTTAGTGTCACACTTAGGCTCTTCAGTGACTGCAGTGACCCACTCACCAAGACAGTAGTAGTAAAACCGGGCGTGTTGGCGCAAGCCTTTAATCCCAGCACTCGGGAGGCAGAGGCAGGCGGATTTCTGAGTTCGAGGCCAGCCTGGTCTACAAAGTGAGTTCCAGGACAGCCAGGGCTATACAGAGAAACCCTGTCTCAAAAAACCAAAAAAAAAAAAAAAAAAAAAAAGACAGTAGTAGTAGCAGTCAAGACTCCAAGAGAGGCAGGTATGAGAAACTTTCTTTATTTCTTCTAAACAGGTGAAAATAAGCAATTCTTATATTTCTCACTTGTAAGATTTTTAAATTCTTAAAAATGCAATTTTTTCTTTTCAAAGCACATGCCATCTTTTAAAAAATTCTCAGCAATATACATTTGCACCCAAGATATACATGCAGCATCACTGTCTTCTGACAATGTCCTGCACTGACCCACCGACTCCCGCACATGTGCCTTCTACTTGGGGACTCAGAACACAGGCTTCAGTGCAACACTTATTTCCGTAGGAAACACAGGACTAGTGGAGTCTTCTGACAACGTTTGCTGATGGCTGAGCAACAGCATCCCTCTGCCTTATTTAAAGCACTCTCTTTAACATGCTGAAGTAAGGAACAATTAGAATTCCTAACATTTGAGGATCCCAGTGCGGGTCTGAGGAAGGATTCTTAGGGCTACCCTGTGCCACAAACTTAGGGAAAAAAATTTACCCAGAAAACAAAACGGAAAAACTTAGATTTTTCTCAATGCACCCTTTAAGTATTTTTTCTTTTAATTATTTTTTCTTAAATTTTGAAAGCAGCTTAACGTGAATGAAAAGCAGTTCCTGAGTAACTGCAGTAAACAGTCTTTTTTTTTTTTTTTTTTTTTTTTTTTTTGTAAACAGTCTTTAAATACATATACATGTACACATACATATATATTTGCATCTTAGTTCATTTTGGTTCCGCCTTGGTTTACCTCCCCAGAGTTAGGTGAATTCCATCCCTTCCTTTCAGTTCTCATGTGCAAGTACAACAGCATCAGCTCTGGGAGTCGGCGGGCGGGCGGGCTGCAGATGGTTCCCGGTGTGAGCATCTGCTTGTCCTCAGCCAGGTTTCCAGAGTCACTGCAGGTCAGTTTTTTTTCAACCCACAAAACCTGTGAGCACCATAAACGCTTCACGTCTTCTTCATCAGGCGCCGGGATTGCCAGGCGTGGAGCTTGTTGTAGGCTGTCTGCAGCATCTCTTCTATGTGACTTACCAGCTGCAAGAGACAGGGAGACACTGCAGTGAGTACTCAGGGAAGCCACTGCTTCACATGGAAGCCTGGCACACACTTTCCAGCACATCCCTCAGTCAGCAAAGCGTGTACAAACCCTCAAGGAACTACACACTGTGCACAAGATAGGTGGTAGGTGCAGTGCAGGATCTGGACAGTCACCTGCTCTATCTGGGTTATGATACTATGCCTGGCCATTAACCAGCACTAGCACCAGAAAGTGAAAGTTCCCATTGCTTTTGTGCAGTGAGAGCCAAACCAGGTTGATTTCTTGATTTATAGACTGGTCAGCTGATAAAGGTCAGGACAGCAACAGTAACACTTTTTCTCTGCAAGACACAGTCTGGCTTTGAACTTTTAGCAGCCTCCCTGCCTGCCCCTGCCTGAGTGCCAGGACCATAGGCACTCACTGTCAAACCTGACTCAGCGCTAAACTTTTACCACTTTGAAGTGTTCTGCCTTCAGGGGTCTGACAAAAAGTCAAGTAAAAGGAGCACACTAACTTTTGAGGTCAGAAAGCCTTGGAATATGTTTACGTGGTTACAGTAAAGTCTTTCAAGTTTATCATTCTGGGAGGAAGGGGATAGACTTGGGGTGCTCTAAATCCTTTAGCAGATCAGTGATTCTGATCTGAGAGATTTAAGTGTGCCCCTACCCCAGCTGCATATGCAAGACAGAAGCAGAGCACTTGCCTAGAATGTGTAAAGTGCACCTTCAATCTTCAGCAACCCCCCCCCCTCTAATCCCCTTTTCCCAGGGGGAGGGTGTGGCACTAGCTTTGTCTGGAAAATATAGCAATTCCTTTCTGCTCGATTGGTAGCAGTGGCTTTACACTATCAGTGAGATGTATTTTTTTTTTCGAGACAGGGTTTCTCTGTGTAGCCCTGGCTGTCCTGGAACTCACTCGGTAGACCAGGCTGGCCTCGAACTCAGAAATCCCCAGCCTCTGCCTCCCGAGTGCTGGGATTGAAGGTGTGTGCCACCACGCCCGGCTGAGATGTATTTTTTTTTGTTTTGTTTTGTTTTGTTTTGGTTTTTCGAGACAGGGTTTCTCTGTCTAGCCCTGGCTGTCCTGGAACTCACTTTGTAGACCAGGCTGGCCTTGAACTCAGAAATCCGCCTGCCTCTGCCTCCCGAGTGCTGGGATTAAAGGCATGCGCCACCACGCCCGGCTGAGATGTATTTTATATGCTATGATATGCTACACATAGCCTGTGAATCCTCAGCACAGTGCTGCAAACACAATCAACTGAGGTGGCACAAAAGGTAGAGAACCTGCTTAGTGTGCTTGACCTGCTATAAGAGACACTCTAGGCTCACTGGGAAAAGTCATACGTCATAAAGATTTTGTTAAACCCCATTTTTTGATCATCCTAGTTATAGCTAGACATTATGTGCGCATATACTATTTCTTAGATAGTCAGTTTCGAAGAAACCTCTTCAACATTTGTTCTAGTTCTGCTTGGAAACAACACTAAAGACCTTGTGCAAAGCAACCTGCTCCACCACTGGCCTTATTGCTGTAGAGCACCACCCAAGGACAGCTCTGCTTCCTATCATTAACAGTTTACCTGTCCGTCACTGACAGGCTTGTAGTAACAGATTTTTTTAGGACCATATACTTAATAAATCTATCAAGAAAAACCAGAAGGCCAGAAGGGATGGCACTGGAGCCAAGCCTAACAGTGTGAGCTTGAGCCCCACACCCTACTTGGTCTGGAGAGAACTGACTCCTACAAGTTTCTTCTGAGTGTAGCATATACACACCCCCAACCTGCTTTAACACACTACATAAAATAGGACAGAAAGAGAAGCAGTGGAATGATTCTCATAAATGCTGGTCGGAGGCACTGCAGTGCACCGATAGGGCACTGAGAATATTTTCACTAATGGCAAGTACATTTTTTTTGAAACAGATCTCATTATGTAACTGGGGTTAGTGTAGTGAGAATTCTGGAATTTTGGTTTCTAAACCCCCCCCCCCCCCCCCCCCGTCAAATATTACAGGAATATCTTTTTGTTTTAAGTGCAATACTGGGCTGCTTTGCCTTAGCTAACTGATTTGCCTCATGCTCTAACAGAGGCACGGTTTCAACAACTGCAGATCTAGTTTCCAAGATTGGGTGATGTTGGAATTCTGGCAACTTTTCATATGGTAATATAACTGATAAGGCCTGAGAGGTGGGGTAGGGGTTGGCTGTGGTTTGTCGGTAGTCCTGCTCAAGAAAAAAAACAAAAAAAGACACTAGATTCTAGATTCAGAGACCTCTATCTCTCTCTCCCCTCCAGTGATAGGGAGTAAAACTGGGGGTAGGGGGAGATAAAAGGGTGGGAAAAATAACCCACAAAGCAGCAAAGGCCAGCTACAGGTTAGCTTAAGTACACATACTTGGTATACTCTTTTGAATGCAGTGAATGTTTTAAAATGAAAAATAGCACCCTGAGCAAAGAAAAGAACAATGTACTGGCATATATGAGAACAGAGTTAATTTCATCATCAACAGAAAGAGGTAGACAACTGGGCTTACATTTGTGCTCAAATACTGCCTCCGGATCTTTTCTTGGAATGGGCAGAGCTTTGTAACTTGGAACCGTTCCAAATTACTCTTCATTTTCACTACCTAAAAAAGATGAGAAACAATGAATTACAGAGAAATTGTAAAGAACCTACAGGAACCGAGAGAAAGGCTGTCTTCTAGGAGGTGACTTCGGTTAAAATGTGTGTATTTCAGCCCGGCGTGGTGGCACACGCCTTTAATCCCAGCACTCGGGAGGCAGAGGCAGGCGGATTTCTGAGTTCGAGGCCAGCCTGGTCTACAAAGTGAGTTCCAGGACAGCCAGAGCTACACAGAGAAACCCTGTCTCGAAAAACCAAAAAAAAAAAAAAAAAAAAAAAAAAAAAAGTGTGTATTTCACTACTACCACCTATCTTTACGCTTATAATTTATGTCCCACATATTTAGTCATGTGAACATAAACCTTTGCGAAGAATCAGTTCACACCACTTTAAGGTGAACATTTTTGTTCAGTAAATCACTGTCTCAACCCTGTGGAAATTATGTGAGCATTAACATATGCAGAGGCAGTTCACACTGTTTTAAAACTTTTCTTTTAATGTGAACATCTTTACTCAGTAAGTACTTGTCTCAGTCACCATCTTAAATAACCACACATTTGACTTGTGTGACTAAACCATGCTTTCTCAGCCAGTTCTCCTCTGGTAGGTATCTGAGCCTTTTCTACTTTTTTTCCCCTCTCCGAGACAGGGTTTCTCTGTGCTGTCCTGGAACTCACGTTTCTACGGTTTTAATCTTACATGTTAGCATGGGAACAATGTCTCTAGCTAAACATTTATACATATTTTAATTTCCTTAATGCAAGTTTTTATTATTTACCTTGTAAATGGCTTTGAAAATTTATTTTTACACATGTAAGTGTTTTGCCTGCAGGTATACTGTGTGCGCCTTTTGCTCTCAGTTGGAACTAGAGTTGTAAGTGATAGCAATGTGGGTGCTGGGAACCAAACTCAGATCCTCTGCAAGAATAACTGCTCTCAACTGCCGAGCCATCTTTTCAGGTCCAACTTTAGGGCAATTTATTGTTTTATTTTCAAGACAAGTTTTCTCTGTGTAGCTCTGGCTGTTCTGGTACTAGCCCTGGAGACCAGGTTGGCCTCGAACTCATTGAGATCAACCTAATTGTATATATCCTATATTATATAGGATAGGATCTCACTACATAATCCTGGATGCCTTAAACTTTCTATGTTGACCAGGCTATCTTCAAATTCAGAATTCTGGAGTTAAAGGCTTGTGGCACCATTCCCAGCTGATGTTTAAATCTTGAACTCCTCAGTTTTTGATTCCAGCCTGCTTGTTTCTTGTATACTCTGGAATACTGCTTGTTAGGTCCTCTGACTACTGTTTTTATTAAATAATTAATTTTTAGACAGGATTTCATTGTGAAGCTGTTTGGCCTGGAGCTTACCGCCTGCCTCAGTCTCCCAAGTGCTGAGATTAAAGGTGTTCAGTGCCCCACCTGCTCCTTCTGCCCATTGTTTTAAAAAGGCTTTTAATCTTTTCTCCCTCTTCTGCTGCTGAGAGGGTCCTGGACTTCAAGCACACTAAGCACATGCTCTGCCTCCAGCTTCACCACCTGCCCCATCTTTCCCTTAATATTTGCTCCAAGAGCAATTTGTATAGGGAAGCTAGTACTGCTACTGATGCTACAGACTTTTTTTTTCGAGACAGGGTTTCTCTGTTTAGCCCTGGCTGTCCTGGAACTCACTTTGTAGACCAGGCTGGCCTCGAACTCAGAGATCCGCCTGCCTCTGCCTCCCGAGTGCTGGGGGGCAACCTGAGTTTTAAACTTCAGACATTTCATGCTAGAGCTTGGAACGCAACTTAGTGGTAAAGCACGTGGGTGGCATGTCTGTATCTCTGGGGTTAACCCGAGGACTACAAAAAGAAGAAAAAAATCTAGTTCTACTTGATGTCAGTTTTTACCTGTGATTTTTATTTTTTATTTATGATTTTAATCAATAACAAATGTATCAGATAAACAGCAAGCTGTTTTCCAATTGTTTATGGTCTAGAGGTAGAGTGGCTAAACGGTATGCTCAGAGTTAGACAACTGCCATGGCCCAATTTCCTAATCTATGAAATGGGAATTATGACCAATACCTTCTCCATAAAGGGAGATACAGGGAGGCTTACATGATGTATGGATGCCTAACAGTCACACTAAGCTGGCCCATGGTAATACATGTTTACCTCTTAGTCACTACCACAGCAGTTGGTTGTATTTACAATCAGTTCTAACCTTTTCTTCTAGGAATGGTGTATTAACAGGAAAGCAAGACCAAAAATGCCGCAGAAGTTCCCCAACAGCCACATACAAGTGTTTCAATTCAGACTGAATATCGTTTGGCACCATCTCTGCAAAAAGAAGAAGAGAGCCCTAAGGCAACAGCTACTCCCAGACCTAAAAATGACCACTCTAGGTGCTGAATGTAAAGTTCAGCAGAGCAGTGTATGCACAACTTGAAGGTCGTCAAACTTTCAGCAAAATATCCCAACCCGTTAAAGAAAAATTAATACAGTGCTGGTGAGGTGTCTCAGTGGATACAGATGCTTACTGCCAAGCCTGGCAACCTGAGCCCAGGAACTTACAGAGAGGAGACAATTGACTCTTCTAATATGCCACACCCTCCACATGTGCCATGGCACCCTGACAATTTCTTCACCCCCAATAAAGAAATGTAATAATTCAAAAAAAAAGACAAGCCAGCACAGCCTTAGTATTTCTTTAGCACTAACTGAAGCCAAGAGGAAAATGGAGAGAAGGTGGCCCACCACGTACGGTTTACAGCTTGCTGTGTCCCTCCCTGCATAAGTGCTCCTCCAGGTGACAGGGCTGTGATGGTGCTACTAGCAGCACTGCTTGAGAGAACCTGCAAGAAAGGAGTCAGGAACTGACTTACCTCCCTTTTAGCATCTGCCTCAATAGTTGTTTTACTCCCATGCAAATACATTATGCACAGCAACCAGAATGAACAACATTTCTTGAGGCTAGAAATAGTCTGTGTAGAAAACCCATCTGCCAGGAATATAGCAGACCCCATAACAGAACCTTAAAAACAAACAAACAAAAAATTCAGGTTCCTTGGAGCTGAGTTACAAGTGGCTGTGAAACCCACTGTGGGTTCTGGAAGCCAAGTGTGAGTCTTTTGAAACAAGAACAGCACACATTGTTAGTTTCTGAACCACTTAACCTCTCTGCCTGCTACGGTTCTGACTTCTGAGGCTTTAGTTAACTATGGTCTGACATTACTAAATAGGGGTAGTAAGTAAGATACTTCTGTTTGTAAAGATGCTTGCTGCTAAGCTTTACAACCTGAATCCAATCCTTGGGATCCACATGGTAGAGCCAAGCTGTCCTATATGCTTGGACTTCTGCACCTGCTCTGGCTCTCAGTTTCCTAACCTATGGGTCTGAGTTTTACACAGACACAACTGTTTACATACAGCTCCTAGTACACTATAAATTTTCCCAAAAATGGCCTCACAAAAACCCAGTATAAAAAGCAACAAATGAGCCGGGCAGTGGTGGCACACGCCTCTAATGCCAGAGCTTGGGAGGCAGGGGCAGGCGGATTTCTGAGTTTGAGGCCAGCCTGGTCTACAGAGTGAGTTCTAGGACAGCCAGGGCTACACAGAAAAACTCTGTTTCAAAAACAAAAACAAAACAAACAAACAAAAGCAACAAATGTTCAGCTATACAGTTCAACTAGCTATGCTTACAACCTGAAGTAGTAGCTACAAGTATTCTGGCCTTAAAACAGTACAAGTCACCTACCTGAGTTAACTTGGGTGTATAAGCTTCCATTTCTTGTCTAATACTTTGAAAAGAATTAATAATGTCCTGACTTGTTGCATACTGTAGTGACTGAATTGGAGTAGGACCATGATAATACCTGGATATTAGCACAGAAGTAACCAATTATATAGCGTAAATAAAAGGTTCCATATCTGTCTTTCAAATATTTTTGCATCAACAAAACATTCCCTTACAGCAAAACATGATACTACACTTAAAGAAATTTTCTGTTTAAGTTTTATTTATTTATTTATTTAAGATTTTATTTTTATTTATTATATGTAAGTACACTGTAGCTGTCTTCAGACACTCCAGAAGAGGGCGCCAGATCTCGTTACGGATGGTTGTGAGCCACCATGTGGATGCTGGGATTTGAACTTATCACCTTCGGAAGAGCAGTCGGGTGCTCTTACCCGCTGAGCCATCTCACCAGCCCAAGTTTTATTTTTTTTAAAGAACTATTTATTTTATGTATGTGAGTATACCACCATGTCCTCAGACACACCAGAACAGTGCATAGGATCCCATTACAAAGGATTGTGAAGCCGGGCGTGGTGGCGCACGCCTTTAATCCCAGCACTCGGGAGGCAGAGGCAGGTGGATTTCTGAGTTCGAGGCCAGCCTGGTCTACAAAGTGAGTTCCAGGACAGCCAGGGCTAGACAGAGAAACCCTGTCTCGAAAAACAAAACAAAAAAAAAAACAAACAAACAAAGGATTGTGAGCCACCATGTGGGCACTGAGAATTGAACCTAGGTTCTCTGGAGGAGTAATCAGTGCTCTTAACTACTGAGACATCTCTCCAGTCCTAGTTTTATTTTCATTGTTAGTTCTATACTATGTGGTTGTGGGCAGGTATGTGCATGTGGGTGCAGGTGCTTGTAGAGCCCAAATGTTGGATCCCTGGAGCTGGCATTCTAGGTGGTTGTGAGTCACTTTTGGGTGTTTGAAATCAAACTAGGGTTCTCTGCAAACATGAGTTCTTGGTCACTGAGCCATCTCTCCAGCCCTTGTAATTTACTTTCTACAAAAGGCAGTAAGAAAAAAACAGCATGAAAATTCAAAATTTGAGCCTGTGAGATGGCTCAGTGGGTAAAGGACCTGCTGCCAAATGAGATGAGTTGAGTTGGGTCCCAATTGGAAGGAAGGAACTGATCCTAAGCTGACCCAGACTTTCACACTTGCTGTGATACATAAATATACACTGTGTAATAAAAATTAAGTTTTAAGCCAGGCGTGGTAGCGCATGCCTTTAATCCCAGTACTCAGGAGGCAGAGGCAGGCAGATTTCTGAGTTCGGGGCCAGCCTGGTCTACAGAGTGAGTTCCAGGACAGCCAGGGCTATACAGAGAAACCCTGTCTTGAAAATTAAAAAAAAAAAAAAAAAATTGACCTTAGTCATTTAGGATGTATTCCAGATATGTATAAAGTTGGGAAAAAAAAGATTTATTGTATTAATGTTTTGTCTGTATATATATATTTGCACCATATGTGTGCCTGGTATCAGGAGGGAATTGGATCCCCTGGAATTTGAGTTCTGAATGAGTCTTATTAGCTCAGGCTAGCCTTCAATTTGCTGTATACAGCTGAGGATATCCGTGAACTACTGCTTCTCATACTTAAGTCACTGTCGCAAACAAGTACACCAAGTTCGTAAAGCAAAATTTTTTTTAAAGATTTATTATATAAGTACACTATAGCTATCTTCAGACACCCCAGAAGAGGGTGTCATATCTCATTATAGATGGTTGTGAGCCACCATGTGGTTGCTTGGATTTGAACTCAGGACCTCTGGAAGAGCAGTTAGTGCTCTTAACCACTGAGCCATCTCTCCGGCTGGTAAAGCAAACTTTTAAAGAAATGTGTATATTGCACTTTTATGGCAACAAAGTGACTTTAGACTGGCAGAGTACACTCTGCAATAATTGTTGCCTAAGTGTTTCGCTTCCATCAGCCAAACTGACCTGTCTGACTTCTTGAGATTCAACGCAATCGTTTTCACAGAATTGTTGTTTCCCAAGTCTTCATATTCAATGGACTCCTGTAACTTTGCCTGTAATTAATGATATGGTATTTGTGTTAGAAACTAACTGACATTTCAGAGTGTGAAAAATAAAAAGCCCTCCCACCATGGTTAAGCCAGTATTTTCACCAATAAGCAACATGAAGTAAGTACTAGTTCCTACATTTTGGTCATACCAGTTATTATATATAGAAAAATTTTTTGAGAGAAAAGTCTCTCTGTGTAGTTCTGGCTGTCCTGGATCCCTCTGTAGATCAGGCTGGTTTTGAATTCAGAGATCCACCTGCCTCTGCCTTGAGTGCTACATTAAAGGCATGGGCCACCATACTTGGACTTTTTTTTTTTTTTTTTTTTTTTTAAATATATGAGTGATATGTAGTCTATGAGACATAGACTTTTGATCCTTCTATCTGTCTGCTAAAGGCTAGGATTATAGGCATACACTACCATATCTGATGCTGTGAGCTCTTTTTGAAGCAATGTAGACATTCTCTATTTTGAATTGGGCCACACATATCCTGCTACAACAAGCTGAAAAGACTGGACGCTGAAATGTGTTTTAAGCCTGATAAAGCTATCATCAAAATAAGATTAGGCTCAATTTACTGTTTGGTGCTGGGGAACTGAACCTAGCCCCCTGTGAATCTTCAGTAAGCTATTTACCACTAAGCTATATCCTATTAATTTTTAACAAAGTAACACTAGCCACACAGACCTCATCAATATGGATATGTCACAGACATCACCCCTGCTCTCCTTAAATGTAAAAATGGAAGAGTATAAACTTTAAAGTTTCCTACTGTACTGCTGATAGGCATCTAAGTAAGTATCCTTTCTATAAATGGGAAGAAGAGATTTAAAAGAAATGAAGTAATGAAGTAAAGAGCAAGCAGCTACTTTAATGGGAGGGCTATTTAACTTACTTTGTAAACAAAACAAAAAACCCCACAAAATTTTCTCTCCTCTGCCTTTGTTAAATACTTTCCCCAGAAAACAGAATATCACACATACACATACACAAAATTGATGTATATGTACACAAAAGGAAGGAAACCTGGATAAACTACTGATCAGAACCAAGTCAATGGAAAGTTAGCTGCTTCAGTCTATGCTGAGTTTCACAATGTTCTACAATGAGGGTAATAGCTCTGCCATCTCCATTAAGAAACCAAAGCTGCCCCTAGGAAGCAAACAATATAAAGAATTTAGGTCCTTATACCCAGAGATACACAATCCCCAAATGGCCTAGCTTTGATGCCCATACCCTTTTGACTGCTGGCTGAAAGCAGTCTGTATCTCCAGAATTTCCATCCACGCTGCTGGGATCACCATTCTGTCCATTTTGTGCTTGTCTGAAAAAGAAATGGAGAAACATGCTCATGTTAAAACTGCTAAACTTCACTTGGTTATTCTGAAAAGGTCAGCGACAGTTTCTACATGTATACTTAACTGTTTTCTGAGACCAGCAGCCAGGACCATGGCACTGTGGTGGTTAAACCGTTTGATGATGGCAGCATTACTATTCTCCTTTATGGATTTGGAATTGGAAGTAGATGGCACAGAGGAAATGCCATAACCCTGTGAGAAACAATTTAGTAAACAAAATTAAATATATAATTGGATGCCTAGATATAGAGCACATACTTGTAATCCCAGTACTGGGATATGGTATTTATAGGTGAAATCCTAGGGCTTGCTTGCCATTCTGCACAGACTTCCCAATAAGATCTGGTCTCATGAAACAGCCTGGTAAGATGTGCCCATTGGTGTAATAGGCATCGGTATTATGAAGGTAAGTGACTGCTTTCTTATTGGATTTCAGGACTTATCTACAGGAAGCACTCCTGCTTGGTACAGCTAGCCTGATTGATCACAGGTCAAAGCAGGGAACCCACTACCATCAGTTAAACCAAACATATGGTTAAACTGTTTTCTAAGTAGCTCATATTCATACTCATTTATTGGTACTGACAGTTTTCATCAAAGAAGTCTCATAAAAAAGTAAAAAATAGGGCTGGAGAGATGACTCAGTAGTTAAGAGCACTGACTGCTCTTCCAGAGGTCCTGAATCAATTCCCAGCAACCACATGGTGGCTCACAACCATTTATAATGGGATTTGATCGCCTCTTCTGAAGGCAGCTACAGTGTACTCAGATACATAAAACAAATCTTTTTTTTTTTAAGATTTTAGTATGTGAGTACATTGTAGCTGTCTTTAGACACACCACAATCTTTACACACATACACACATATTTAAAAAGCTAGGTTTGATGAATACTTCTTTATTCCCCAGCACTCAAGAGGCAGAGGCAAAGGCAAGCAAATCTTTTTTAATATTTATTGATTGATTGATGTATGTGATTATACCAATCTCATTACAGATGGTTGTGAGCCACAATGTGGTTGCTGGGAATTGAACTCAGGACCTCTGGAAGAGCAGTCGGTGCTCTTAACTACTGAGTCATTTCTGCAGCACATGCAGGCAGATCTCTAAGTTTGAGGCCAGGTATACAGAGAAACCCCGTCTTGTGATTAAAACTAGTTCTTCTTTTGAGATTATGATATAAACACTCTACCCCTTCTATCTTTCAAAATTTCCCATACCCCCCCCCTTTTTTTTTTTTTTTTTTTTTTTTTTTTAAAAAGACAGGGTTTCTCTGTGTAGCTCTAGCTGTCCTTGAACTCAGAAATCCACCTGTCTCTGCCTCCCGAGCACTGGGATTAAAGGTGTTTGCCACGACGACCAGCTTTTCCCATACCCCTTCTTGCATTCCTCCAAATTCATTCACCTTTCATTAATTACTGTTATATGTACATATGTATACCTTCTTATTGTAGAGGACAGCAGTCATAAAGTCCTGAAAATAAGGGACAGTAGAGAGCTTGGCCCTAAATAGGGCATTTATTTCACACTTCTAAGGCTTAAGGAACATTGTAGAAGAACAGGCACAAAGAACAGAAGAGTCTGAGGATGGAGAGGCGTTGCTGCCATCTTCTGGATATGAGGCCACTGCTGCAGTCTTTTCAGTTATTGCACAAGACCTACATGAGACTGGTCACCACTATTTCATCATGGAGGGGGAAAGAGCCCATGTCCACTGATAGTCAATTGCCCCCGGGGAAAGGAGTGCCACTTTTTTATGCCACTGACAAGCTGCCCATGTTCCAGTAATTAAACTCCTACCCACGTACATGAAAGGGACCTTAACAAAACTAACTCAGTGGGTTCCGCACACACAAACAACAGGAGAGGTGGTTGTCTTTTTGGGATGGAGGAGAGAAGGGACAGCAGGGTGTTGGGGTAAACATAACTAAAACTCATTATATCCATGTACAATGCTGTCTAAAGAAACAGAAAATAGAAAAGGTAGATAGAAGCCAAGAATCAATAACCAATGGTGGCCCTACCTCTGAATATACGTGTACACACACACACACACACACACACACACACACACACACACACACACTGAACAAACAAAACATGGAGACTTAACTTCTGGTTTTATATTTTCTGATTGTTAGTCTAGGCTGGCAATCAATTTTTAAAGTATAACTATAGATAATCCAGCAGCAATCCGCACCACCCTCTCTGTTTTCTTCACAATTTTACCTCCAGGAAAAAAAGGCACTAGTCTTTTCATTTGACAAGTGCCAATCTGCTCTCAGCAGTGTGGGTGCCATGAGGATGCCTTTCCTTGTAAACCAGTTCATCAAGGTTAGGAAACAAAGGAGCTCTGAGGGAACATGATCAACATTACTGGAGGGGAGGTGGCTCAAAGTCACTGCCCACGCAAATGTTAACATGCTTCTTAAATAAAATATGGAAGAGCCACAAACAGGCTTATGAGGATCATCAAAGGTTGACTTCATTCTGCATGTGAAATAGCTAAGCAGAGGTGCTGGCCAGATTGCTCAGCAGTGAGAGCACTTGCAAAGCGAGCAGGCTCTGTTCCCAGCACCCGTATGGCAACTCCTAACTGTCTGTACCTCCAGCTCCAGGGGATCTGATGCCCTCTTATGACATTCCTGGGCACCTGGATGTACATAGCACATATTCAGATAAACAGGCAAACTACAAAGACAAATTTTCATTAAAAAAAAAAAAAAAAACCAAAAAACAAAAAGGAATTATCTACTTAGTAAATAACAATCATACAGTTGGTAACTGATTTAGGACCATTGGAGGACTATATGGGATAATCATTACTTAATTATTATCCAAAGAAATGAGTTGGAGGCCTAGAATCAAAACCTGGAAGGATTAAACAAGTAAAGGCTGGCAGATACACAATCAACAAATGTATGCTTGCTTATTAATATTCACCCTCATTTCTTTAGATTAAAATTTTACTATAAAGAGATGAGTTCAGTCTTGTTCATGGGAAAGTTTAAAAAAATTAAGCAATTATCAGAGAACTCAGTTCTCTAAGGCAACGTTAACATGTATTTATGATACGTGTATGTATGATGCACATGTGTGAGCATGGGTGCTCATGTGGAGGTTACAGGACAACATTTGGGAGGTGGTTCATTCCTACTACTTCCACTGAGTCAACTTATTGGTATCTTAAGACAAACAGCAGTATCAAAATAGGAATCAAACCCAGGGACTATTGCATACTAAAAAGTACTTCTGAGAACCTAACAGTATTCTGCTTATTTTCAGATATTACAAGTGGAGCATCTAATTTAGGGCATATACATAAATAACACTAAAAACCAGGAAAAGATCATTTTGTCATAATTAATTCTTACCTCGTCTAATGGCTTATCTTCCAACGATGTCAAATCTAGCATTGGGTTTTTCACTCCTAATGAAACCATTGTTTTTAATCCTAGAAAAATCAGTGAAAACATAGGTTTAAAGTTCATCTTTCTAAAATATATTTTAAAACTTTAGGAATAGCTCCAACAGTCAAGAATGGCAAGGTGTCAGGGCACCACTTACCCTTCTCATCTATTTTGGCACATTCTGCAAAGAGGTCCTTCGATCCTGTATTTAGTCGGTCCCTGTGAAAATAATGGGACTGGAAAAAGCGTGTCCAGAACTCCTTTTCTGTCATGTTGTGTGGTACAGTTTCTGCATATTTCATTTTTACTGTGGGAGGGAAAAGTCCACATAAGATATCTTATATAGTGAGTTCCTACTTCTTAAGAACCTTCTAGTTCTTAGTAACTGGATAATAACTAAAGGCTCTCGTGACAGTCTTACCTTATGCACCATAGAATTATAAATATAAAATAAAATTTAACAGATTTAGGTGAGGTACTATTTATGACTCCTCACAAACTATGGACATTATTACATACTGCAAAGTTTTTTTGTTTTTTTGTTTTTTTAAATAGCAAACCTGAAAATCAAACCTTATAATATAAGTCAGTGTTAGGTAGTGGGAGAATAAAACTTTTTTTTTTTTTTTTTTTGAGACAGGGTTTCTCTGTATAGCCCTGGCTGTCCTGGAACTCACTTTGTAGACCAGGCTGGCCTCAAACTCAGAAATCCGCCTGCCTCTGCCTCCCAAGTGCTGGGATTAAAGACGTGCGCCACCACGCCCGGCTGAGAATAAAACTTTTAATACCCATAATTCCACTTCTCCACTCTCCAGAAGTTCCTGGTTAGTGATCAGAGTTCAGAAATATTAGGTTTGCCATTTACTGTTTAGGTGACCCTGAAGCACATTATTTTCTTTGTACCTTGGTTCCTTATTTAAAAAAATATTAACAGTACTTACTTCACAAAATATTTACGATGATTAAATGTATATGGCAAAAGGCTTACAATACCAAACACTGTGAAGATATTCTAGAACAACAGTTCTCAAACTGTGGGGTGCAACCCCTTTGGGGGAGTCTCATATCAGATACAGTAAGATTCATAATAGCAAAACAGCAGTTATGAAGCAGCAGTGAAGATTTTATGGTTGGGGGTCACAACATGAGGAAGTGTAGTAAAAGGTCACAGTATTAGGAAGGTTGAGAACCACTGTTCTAATGGTAGCAAGCAAGCATTGTTGGACAACAGTATCTGGCTTAAGGAGCACTGTTTAGTGAGAAGAGTACCTAACAGTGCCTCTCACTCTTGGCTACATATCATAAAACATCAGAGCTTGGCTCACGAGATGGGTTGGGAAGGTCACCTCTGAGGGATAAAGTGGGAGTAGGGTAGAACCGCTCACTTACTGAGATCTGTAGCAGTTATCACATGCATGCATGTGAAGGAAACATGCACAAGATCTTCCTGTTCTGTCCCCCAAATACAAGGATTACAGACGCATACTGACATTCCTGGCCTCCTATTTAAATTTTTGTTGAATGAGTACTTACTTTTCTCCTTCTTTTCCTATATAGTAAATGTCATTCACTTCCTAATGAAGTGAGCTAATGACTAAGCAGCATTCCCTGAATCCGTATCGGGAACCAGGAAAATATTTTTTACATATTCTACTGTATTAAATCAGGACTAAAACAAACTTTTCATTGATAATATGTAAGACTCACCTAAACAATTCCTTTAATCAACCTAAGTTAAAAACCAGTAATCGACTTTTCTTACCTGCTGGATAGGTCCTAAATATAGATTCAATGATATCAGAAGTTAAATTATATCTCAGACCATTACAGCCATCTGTTTGGGGCCGGACATCAGCCTAAAACAAAGACCACACACATATGCACTTACATCTGTTAGCTATCTGAGAGTATGTTTAAGTTCCTGATAGACAATACAGAGGTGAAACAGACTTTCTGAGCAAACTACAGAGACAGCAGACCTCTCACTAACCAAAGACAGAGACAGGGCATAAAGAAACTTGGACTTGTTTATCATAGTCCAGGAGCCTTGTAAGTCTCCATCTTTGGAAGCCTGAAATGACCAAATAGATATGTTCAAGAGTGGCCAGCATCAGAATCGACTCCAGCTTTAAAGCAGAACTCCATTATACTGTTGCCAAAACCTCTGCGAATCTTGACATAGTTAAATGGATATTATTAGCTAACTGATTTCCTGAGGAAAGGCTTTATGAATTTGACTTGTATCTATAATCACCCAGAAACGCACTGAATTCATGTAAGTGCTACTCATAGTTTTCAGTTTGTCTGTTGAGACAGGGATTCTAAATAGCTAGGTTAGGCTGGAATTTTATGTAGCTCAGGATGACCTTGAACTCTCCTGCTCTGCCCTCCAAATACAGGGATTATGAACATACACTACCATTCCTAGCCACCCATTCAAACTTTTGTTGAATGAGCAAATACTGCTCTCATTCTTTTCAAAAAAAAAAAAATCATTTCCTAATTATGAGTAAAACACAGTAATCAATTTACAAAAGCACCAGAGTTACCTTTCTTCTCTTGGAAGCAGAGGCAGGAAGATTGCTCTAGTGGGAGGCCAGCCAGCATGAGCCTATCTCAATGTAAAAAAAATACTTTTTTGTATTAAAAGATCATGACTGCCATTGACAACAAAAATTTCTTTTCCAGACAGGTTTCACTGTGTACAAGTCTTGGAATAGACCAAACTTCCTTGAACTCAGGGATCCACCTGCTTCTGCCTCCTGTGAGCTAGGATTAAAAGGTCCGTGCTACCACGCTTGGTGACAAGTTTCACTAATTTATTTCAAAGAAAATGCCAAAACTTTCAAGAGAAATCATTCTGACCTGAGAAGATAACTCAGTGGGTAAAGAGTATCAATGCCCAGAACCTACTTAAACAAGCTGGATGTTGTAGCACATGTATGTGTACACCCAGTACAGCCACACGTAAATGGGAGGTAGAGATAGAAGGGACATTCAGAGAGTACGGGCCTGGCATATGCAGCAGAAAATGTGAAACCCCAAACCCATAGGACACTTGACTTCAACAAAGCGGAAGCCAAGAATAAACACCTCAAGTTATCCTCTGACCTCCATATGTATAACCGTATGTTTTTACACACACACACACACACACACACACACACACACACACACACACAGAGAGGCTTTTTTTCTTTTGAGATATGTTCTCACATAGCTGAAGTGGTGGTCTGAATGAGATGTGTCCCACAAGTCTCAGGCATTTGAATATTTGGTTCCCAAGTAGTAGCTGTTTGGGGAGGACTAAGAGGTACGGCTTTGCTGGACCAAGTACGTCCCTGTGGTTGTGCTTTGAGGTTTCAAAAGGCTCACAGCAATCCCACAGATGTCAGCTATCAGTTGTTGCTCTAGTAGCCTGCTGCCACACTTTTGCTCTGCCACCATAGACTATAACCCTCTAGAACTATAAGCTCAATTTAATTCTTTTTTTTTTTAAAGATTTATTTTTATTTATTATATGTAAGTACACTGTAGCTGTCTTCAGACACTCCAGAAGAGGGCGCCAGATCTCGTTACGGATGGTTGTGAGCCACCATGTGGATGCTGGGATTTGAACTTCTCACCTTCAGAAGAGTAGTCGGGTGCTCTTACCTGCTGAGCCATCTCACCAGCCCCCCAATTTAATTCTTATAAGTTGCCCCAATCAGGATGTCTTATCATAGCGTAGAAAAATAACTAATATTGAGACTGGCCTTGAATGACTGATCCTCCAGCCTCTCTTCTTCCTGAAAGATGGTATTACAGATAGGGTCCCCTAATCCCTGAATGTCCCTGTTATAAAAATACTGGAGTTTTTATATTTTTCCCTTCAGAAATCTAGAAAGGTCACATACCAGAAATGCTGCAGAAATACCAACATCCTGCTTGTGACTGGATGTAGAACTATCTGTTGCATTCACATTTAAACGATTGGCCCAGAATTCCTCAGCACTGATCACTTGGCTCACAACAAGGTCTTTATAGAGTTGGAATAAAACAGGATCTTCTTGGAGCATTCTGGTGATAGATACAGTAAATGTAATTAAACTTCTGAGATAGCCACACATCTACCTTCGTTTTGTAATGGCTGAGCTGGAGAAGTCACTTCATTAAATCATTTCTAGAGTAACAAATGGAAGTACAGACAAAGGGAAGAAGCTCTGGAGAAGCAGACTAAATTTTCTAAGACAAAGAACCGGTCTTATCCATCTTTGCATCCTTGCAATACAAAGTCTACTTTGTATCTAAACAGTACTATATTCTTCACTACATAAAGGTGAATAGAAAAGGCTGACAGTATTCATTCATCATTTTGACAAGCACAAGGAACTATAAGTAACAACTCAAAACAGATATCATTAATGAAATAATCTCTCTTATTAGGAATCTGCATTGCTTCTCTATCTTTCACAGTATTGATTCCTTTTAAAAATTATTATTACTACTACTATTAGGCATTGAAGAAAGGCTTTTATTGGGAGTAAGGAAACAGAACAACACACACAGGGAGAAAGCCCCTCTGCAAAGCAGAAGTGGGACTCAAAAGTCTGAAACCCTACAGTACTGATTCTTGGTTTCTTATTCACATTCTTCTAATAATTTAGTATCTTCTCTGTAATTGAAAACCTGGAGAAAGAAAGGAAAGAAAGCAAAGAACCATAGTGTTTTGTAATGTCAGGTCTCCTAATTAAATGGTAGCCACGTTGCAGTAACTTTTGGGGCTGCACGATCCTGTTGTCTAAAGTCATACAGTGAACAAGGGGTCCTAGTGAGAATCAGAGGCCATGACAGCACAGATCCCACTCTCACCTGTTCTTCTCCTCCAGTTCTTTATTAGCTTTCCGCTTGAACTTGGGCAGCAGCTGCTGAAGGAGGTCCTTCACTGCATCCCGCTCTTTCACTGCCGTGCTTTCGTTGGAAAAATGGAAGTTTGTTGTATCCCCTGCATGCAGGACCAGCTGAAGTTGTATTTTAGCTTTTCCCTCTGGACTGATTTTCTGGCCTAAAAGAAGCATGAAGCTAAGTAGATGAGGACATTCACAATGTAATCCTAGCACTTGGGAGTTGAAGGCAGGACAGTAAGAATTTCAAGGACATCCTAGGCTATAACAACCTTAAGCCTAGCCTAGAATACCGAAGACACTGCCACAAAAGTGAGAATGAAAGTGAAAATAATCAGAGCACATCATACACATGTATGGCACTGTCAAAGACTTGTATTAACAAAACAAAACTTAAAGGGAATGAATAAGAAAAAGCCTGGGAGGTGGAAGCGATCCATGCATGGAACCCTTGTTCGCCTCCTATGAGGACCCTATGTCCGATCCTCAGCAATGTAAAAAGAACCTTACTTGTGTCTAAGCAAACTCCAAGGATACAGATATTGAGAGTATTTTATATAAACCTATTATATATTCCAGAATAGGCTAGATCCCACAAACTGGGCCTTTTTCTTTGGAGGCAGAGTCTCCTATAGTCAAGGCTGCTCTCAAATTCTATTTGTAGCTAAAGATGACCTTGATCTTTTCATCTTCTTTCCTCTCCCTACTAAGTGCTAGGATTATAGGATGTGCCACCATACTGGGTTTATGTAGTGTTAGGGACCAAACTCAGGACTGTGTACATGCTACACAAGTTTCCTACCTACTGAGTTATATTCCTAGTCCCTGAAGATTTATCATCATCACAACCACCACCATCACATGAAGACTGAGAATACTAAAATAAACACTCATAGCAGAACTTGTGTTCTCTTTTTCTTATGCATTTTGCCTCCACGCATGTATGTGCATCATGTGCACAGCCTGGTGCCCAAGGAAGCCAGAAGAGGGTATTGGATTCCCCCCTCCTCAAACTGGAGTTACAAATGGGAGACAGCATGAACATCTCTTTTAACATCCGAGTCAGTGTTCCAACCCAGGAATCTATGTAGTTAGCAAATGGCTATCAAGGCAACAGGGCTTTTCCTTTCTCCCCTAAGAAACAGAGACGGAGGGCTTTGTTCCACTAAATAGGCAACTCACTAAATATGGCATATGGTAAAGAGCTCCCACTATAACATAAACAGATTTCTGATGACCCTACTGGTTCTGTCTAGCAAGTGTTGCGATTACAGAAATGTGCCACCTTACCCAACTTGTCTAGATAGATTTTATAAACCTTAAATAGATATTTTGTCCTTGAGGATGATGCTTCCAAACCAATAGTTTAGATGAAATGTTTTAGCAACAATATATGTATTTAAACCACCAATCTTTATGTTGCTTTGTTCTGTCCCTCCAAAGCAATCACCTTTCCCCAGGGTTTGTTTTGTTTTGAGACAGGGTCTCACTATGTAGCCAAGTTGGCCAGTACCTAGAACTTTTCATTCTCCTTCCCAAGCCTCTTATGTGCTGAGATTAAAGGCATGTACATTATTTAGAGAGAAGTTATACTCAGATGTTTAAAGACACCTGTACTTTTCTGAATTCCCATTATACGTGCTCCAGGGTACAACCTCTACCTCTATACTCAGATGTTTAAAGACACCTGTACTTTTCTGAATTCCCATTATACGTGCTCCAGGGTACAACCTCTACCTCATCCTTGCTCTGTTTTGGGCTCCTGCATGAGTTGTTGGGTCTGATCTCCAATACTCCCTATTGTGACCTCAAAAGCTCTGTATTTCTCTCATCTACATTTGTTATGAAGTTGAGTTTTTAAATTGTTTATTTTTATTTATTTTTAAAAACAGATAACGACCATATAATAAAAGACTAGATTACTTGCCTAAATGCAAATTTTTGTTGAAGGGACAATCTGGCATCATCTATCAACCAACCTACAAAACCTCAAGAAGATATTAGCATACAGTTTTATAATGTAAACTATTTGCAGTAACAAATTCTAAAATTATCTCCTAATTGTCCTTCAAGAGAACAGTTACACACCAGACTGTATCTACTCAATGAAACATTACTTTCTGAAGCACGTTATTTTTTTTAATGAAGGTGAGTTTATACTATGTATATCTGTAATGCATCATTGCATATTTGATGATCCTATTTTATAACTACCACTATCTGTTATATAAAATACAAAACCAACATTAGATGTAGCATATATGACTCACATTTAATATCTGCATACATATGGCTGATTGTAAATCTGTCTTTGCCTTCAGGTGCCCAAGCAATTCTCTCTGCCATGAGGTATAGTGCTCCATCCTGCTTCTTCTGACGAACCTTCTTCACAATCAGCAACACTTCTTCTGATGAAGTTGCCATGATGGCTGTAAGGTGCTAATGGGGGGCATGGTGGGGGGGGGAGAGGGGAAGAGAAAGAAATCAACCACATCAATGTGGGCTGAAATAAACAAACAAAATAGATGTGCAAGGGCTGGAAAGATGGCTTACTAGTTAAGAGCACATGCTGCTCTTTCTGAGGACCCAGGCTCTATTTCTAGGACCTACATGGTAGTTCACAACCATTTGTAACTCAAGTTTGAGGGAATCCAACACCCTCTTCTTGCTTCTGCAGGTATAGCATACCTGTGGTATACATACATACATACATACAGGCTACTATATATATATATATAAATATATGTATACACATATTTATAAATATAAAAATATGTAAATAAAATTAACAAACCAGCTGGGCAGTGGTTGTGCACGCCTTTAATCCCAGCACTTGGGAGGCAGAGGCAGGCAGA
Source organism: Mus minutoides (assembly GCA_902729485.2). Taxonomy (NCBI): domain Eukaryota; kingdom Metazoa; phylum Chordata; class Mammalia; order Rodentia; family Muridae; genus Mus; species Mus minutoides. The sequence goes on from LR755131.1 coordinate 806,152, forward strand.
TTTCTGAGTTGGAGGCCTGCCTGGTCTACAAAGTGAGTTCCAGGACAGCCAGGGCTATACAGAGAAACCCTGTCTCAAAAAACCAAAAAATAAAAAACAAAACAAAAAACCCAAACCAACAAAAAGCATACTATTTTAAAAACACTCAGTGTATGCACACATACATGGAACATTTCTACTACCTATGAATGCCAATGACTTATTTTTAGTCAATTCTTTCTTTTCTCAAGCAACTGATTCCTGATTTGTATTATCACACTTTTAGTAAAAGAATCAAAATGGTGTGCTATGTAATGTCTATAATCACAGTACTAAGGAGTGTAAGGCAGGAGGATCAGAGTTCAAAGCCAGTGGGTGATACAGTAAGACCCTGTTTCAGAGAAAGACAGAAATAGAAAGAGGGGGAAGATATCTTGAGGAGGAAGCAATGGCAGATAATTCAGGCTGCCATTATAGGTATTATGTTTTTATAAAGCATCCAATATGTAGAACCAGGTTTCTGTCCGGGTTGACATCAGAGTTAACTACATATGTCACGTATGTTCTGCATGTATGACTAGAAGGACAGGCAACAAGTTGATTTTGTCTTCCCTGATTATCTACAACAAATATGTATTTTTGCATTGAGTGACCTGATGACCTCAATTTAATCCCTGGGTCCCATAAGATGACAACAGAGAACTGTTTCTGACACATCCTTTGACTTTCCAGGTAAGCTATTGTTCTGTGTGCATCTGCAGACTGAATAAAATGACCAGCATATAGGAGGTAGAGGCAAAACTATGGTTGCAAGTTCCTGGTCAGTCTGTTCTATTTAGTGAGTTTCATTGACAGCCAGGGTTATATCTAGGGAAACAATGGCTCAAAGGGATTAAAAAAAAAAAAAAGGAAAAAAAATTTCCTTCCTAGCTAATTCTCTATAAAACCAAATGTAGAATAACATTTGGATAAGAACTAAAGGGGCTGGAGAGATGGCTTAGCAGTTAAGAGCACCAACTGCTCTTCCAGAGGTCCTGAGTTCAATTCCCAGCAACTACATGGTGGCTCACAACCATCTGTAATGGCATCTGATGTCTTCTTCTGGTGTGTCTGAAGATAGGTACAGTATACTCACATACATTAAATAAATGAATCATGAAAGAAAGAAAACAGCCGCACTTGTAGTTCTGCAAGAATAAAATTTTAATTTTAATTTATAAATATTAGCTTTATAATACTTATGGAACTGTTAAATACGCCACTGCCCCCATGAGATAGGGCTACAGGGCTTCTTTGTGTGGTCCTGGCTGTGTTGAAATCACAATGTAGACCAGGCTGGCCTTGAACTCTCAGAGATCTGCCTGCCTCTCCCTCCAGAGTGCTGAGATTAATAGTGTGCTGCACCCTGAACCCCTCTCAGCTCAGCAAAGACATCTTACAGCACAAGCTTCCCATGAACTGGGCTAGGAAATTAACAGAATCATCTCTGAGTGGGGAAGGTAAAGAGGCAAATGGGCGAAGACAACCTGGAAAGGGAAGAATTCACTACATCAATACAACTGACTTTTAGTACTTAACCATGGCTCTTCTTACATGACACAGAAACCATTTCAACAAAATTTATTTAGGGCAGGACTGAGATGCAGCCTAGAGGCTGACTACTGACTGGCCCAGCCTTCTCCAGGTCCTGGGTTAGTCCTCCCTCTCCTCCCTTAAAAATTTAAAAAAGAAAAAAAAAAAAATCAGACAAATTATTGAACAGTGGGCACAACTGTCAATTGTCTCAAATCATTTGCTTGCCAAGTTTCTCTGGTCATCTGTAGTATCTTTGTTAACTGTAAAGAGAATAAATTTGGAAGAGCTAACAGACACATAAGGGCCACTTTACAATGGTTTCTGTGATTTTCAGATTCTTCTGAGGGGTTTCCTTGGGCTCTTCCCAGTAGAACTCTGTAAGAGCTATAGTGTTTCTTTTATGAAAAATATTGCTGTAGGCTACTTTAAATTCCATCTAGTCAATTAAAAGATGCAATATTTTATGAAATTATCTGTCACAAGACTTCTTTAAACAGTAAGATCCCTTAAGAAAGGCATGAATGCATTCCTTGTTATAACCTTGCCTGAAACTGCATGTGAATGTCTTTGTTCTCAAGACTTGATACATTTTTCTTTCTCCCCTCAACTGCTTTTCAGTCAATTTTTTTCCCCAGTAGATTCTAATCTCTGAAGTCATTACTGTTTTCTAATACTCTCTTTATAGCACTTACCACAACTTGACTTTTTTTTTTTAAGTAATTCTCCCTGAGGCAGCATACACAGGACCTTCTCAGGTCTGCACCAGGTCCTCTGAATATATTATGTCTTGCAGTTTGGTGTTTTTATGGAATTCCTGAGTGTGTAAATGTGTGGGTCTTTGCTTCTTGTACTCTTGGGCTCTTCCCTTGGTTTGGTTTGTTTGATCATCAGTTTTATCTTATTATATTCTATTTTACTATCATCCCTTAGAAGCCTGTTTTTCTAATGAGAGACAGAAAGGGAGTAGATCTGGATAAGAACTGGAAGGAACAGAGGGAAGGAAAACCCTGCAAGAATATATTATGTGAGGGGGAAAAAAATCTGTTTTCAATAAACGGAAAAAAATTTAATAATAAAATTTAAAAAATTAAAAACGTATTGCTTTTCAGGAAACTATGTGAACATGTTATGTGCTACATATCTCTTAATAGTTAACCATATAAAGGCATGACTAAAAACTTTACAAAGACACCCCCCCCCCCCTTAAATGGAGTCCAAGAGTGAAGGCTTAGCACTTAGGACATCCTTGGAATAGAAACTGTTCAGAACGCAACATTTAACACCACTGTTACAAGTTTCTCAGAACCAGTAGCCTAATTTGGTGTTTAGGATACTTTAAATAGTTCTTTTGACTCCCAGAGAATTCTAATACACAGGAAGTCACAGTAGGAAATCTATGGTGCTGACAACAATGGGATCAGATGCATTGTATTTTATCTCTCAATAAACATCACAAAGGCCAAGATTTAATGTGTTGTGTTCATTACAATATAGCACAATCTTTTTTTTTTTTTTTTTTTTTTTAAAAGATTTATTTTATTTATTATATGTAAGTACACTGTAGCTGTCCTCAGACACCCCAGAAGAGGGCGCCAGATCTCGTTACGGATGGTTGTGAGCCACCATGTGGATGCTGGGATCTGAACTCATCACCTTCGGAAGAGCAGTCGGGTGCTCTTACCCGCTGAGCCATCTCACCAGCCCCAGCACAATCTTTATTAAGGAAATTTGGTTTCACCAAGACAAAGGAAACCAGCCAGGCGATCCCAGCACTGGGGAGGCAGAGGCAGGCAGATTTCTGAGTTTGAGGCCAGCCTGGTCTACAATGAGTTCCAGTACAGCCAGGGCTATACAGAGAAACCCTGTCTCGAACCCCACCCCACCCCCCAAAAAAGATACAGGAAACCTTTGCACATATATCTTCAACTCAGCTATAGGATACTATAGCTTTTCATTCATAGATTAGAGTATCACTTCTCATAAAGATTTCCCAAGTTGGATCCTGCCCTAGAAAGAAATGTTAGGAAAACTTTACAACAGCTAAACAGAAGTTTTTATTTACTTCTGAATCTGCATTACCTATCTTCTTTCCCAAAGAATATAGAAAGATACGCTCCTTTTCACTCTTGCCTCCTGGAAAGGTTTGAAAGAGTGAGCTTTATCTACTGGCATAAAACATGGATATCTACCCAGAATATCAAAGGCAGAGGGCAGAAGTGCCAAGTTCAAGGGCAGTCTAATACATGCAAATATCCTACCTTAAAGAAAACTAAGAGTGAGCCAGGCGTGGTGGCACTCGCCTTTAATCCCAGCACTCGGGAGGCAGAGGCAGGCGGATTTCTGAGTTCGAGGCCAGCCTGGTCTACAAAGTGAGTTCCAGGACAGCCAGGGCTCTACTGAGAAACCCTGTCTCGAAAAAAAAAAAACAAAAAAAAAGAAAGAAAACTAAGAGTGAAAAGAGCTCTACAATGCTACTTGTTATCAAGGAATCCAAAATGTTTTATCAGTTCAACAATACAGGGAAATACCTTGAAAAGTATGTAAAAAGGACCAAAGTGAGGCTGCATAGATGGCTTATCACTTAAGAGCACTTGCTGTACTTGATGAGGCTCTGGGTTTGATTGCCAGCACCCAAATAGCGGCTGGAACTCCAGTTCCAGGGGATCTGATGCTCTTTTCTGGACTTCTCAGGCACCAGACACATGGATATGGGATACCCATACACATAAAACAAACAAAAATTAAAAGGAAACCAAAATGTATTGTTATTGCTGTAAAGATAATTTCACACTATAAAGTTTTAAGGAAACTTTATAAGTAAGAGAACTGTAAAAAAGAAATAAGCAAACATCCACTGATTAAAAACTGCATCCTGGGGCTGGTGAGATGGCTCAGTGGTTAAGAACGCCGACTGCCTTTCCGAAGGTCCCGAGTTCAAATCCCAGCAACCACATGGTGGCTCACAACCTTCTGGAGTGTCTGAAGACAGCTACAGTGTACTTACAAATAATAAATAAATAAATCTTAAAAAAACCAAAAACCCCAAAAAACTGCATCCTGAAAAATGCTGGGATCAGCCGGGCATGGTGGCACTCACCTTTAATCCCAGCACTCAGGAGGCAGAGGCAGGCGAATTTCTGAGTTCCAGGCCAGCCTGGTCTACAAAGTGAGTTCCAGGAGAGCCAGGGCTACACAGAGAAACCCTGTCTCGACCCCCCCCCCGCCCCCAAAATGCTAGGATCAAAAAGCACCTACCACCACACCCAATGCTTTTACTACTATTGCTGATCTTTTTTTTTTAAACTGTAGCAATCTTCCAAGTTCGTTCTTTCTTTCTTTCTTTCTTTCTTCTTTTTTTTTTTGGGGGGGGGGTTTAAGACAGGGTTTCTCTGTATAGGCCTGGCTGTCCTGGAACTTACTTTGTAGACCAGGCAGGCCTAGAACTCAGAAATCCGCCTGCCTCTGCCTTCGATTAAAGGCGTGGGCCACCACACCCGGCCTTACCTTTTTTTTTTTTTTTTTGCTGAGATAGCATCTCACTATGTAGCCTTAGCTAGCCTAGAACTTACTATGTAGACCAGCCTACCCTCAAGCTCAAGATATTCCCTGACTTCTGGCTCCCAAGTGCTGTGTGTCACCAAGCCCAGCTCTTAAATAGCTTTTTCACATCTAGACTTCTATACTTACTACGAGACTCAAATTCCATCTGTCACACTGCTCAGATGGTCAAGTAAATACAGCAGATGATCTCTCCCTTTTAATGCAGATGATTTAAGCTGGGTGTGGTGGCTCAAGCCTGTAATCCCAAAGCTTGAGAGGCAGAGGAAGGTGCTGCCATGAGTTCAAGGCCAGTTTTTGTTATACTGGGGGACCCCCACCCCTCAAAACAAAATAAAACCTACTAATAGGTTCAAAATTCTTTCCAGAGCTGTTTTCATAAGCTACTGGGTGGTCACTAGAGGTTATTTCTGCCTTGTATTTATCTCTTCACGTGAATACTCTAGTCTTGGTTTTTAAGAATCTTAAAGGGTAATGAATTACAGAAAGGAGCACTTGGAAGGTAGAGGCAGGGGGATCTCTGTGAGTTCCAGGTGAGCCTGGTCTATAGACTGAGAGGTCTAGGATAGCCAAAGCTGCACAGAGAAACCCTCTCTCTTTTTTTTTTTTTTAAAAGATTTATTTTATTTATTATATGTAAGTACACTGTAGCTGTCTTCAGACAGTCCAGAAGAGGGCGCCAGATCTCCTTACGGATGGTTGTGAGCCACCATGTGGATGCTGGGATTTGAACTTATCACCTCCGGAAGAGCAGTCGGGTGCTCTTATCCGCTGAGCCATCTCACCAGCCCCGAGAAACCCTCTCTTAAAAACCAAAAACCAAACCAAACCAAACAACAAAAAAATATAACAAAACCAAAACAACAAAACAAAAACCAAGAGAATAAATAGAATTTTAGGGTTGGAGGCTGGAGAGATGGCTCAGCAGTTGAGAGTGCCAACTGCTCTTCCAGAGATTCAGAGTTCAGTTCCTAGCAACCACATGGTGGCTCATGCCCATCTGTAGTGGGATCTGATGCCCTCTTCTGATGTGTCTGAAGAGAGCAATGGTGTACTTATATACATAAATAAGTAAATCTTAAAAAAATAAAAAGAATATTAGGGTCGATAAATTTTTGGCTTAGTGGTTTTCAACATGTTTTTAGGTGTCCTTAAAAGATAGGAAGCAGACCCACCTAGACTCTACTTCACTGTAGCATGTTGCTTTTTCTTTTTTTTTTGATTTTTTTGATTTTTGAAACAGGGTTTCTCTGTGTTGACCTGCCTGCCCTGGACTCAATTCAGAGCTGTGCCTTCCTCTGCCTCCTCAGTGCTGGGATAAAAGGCATATGCCACCAACCCCCAACTTGGATGTAGTTTTATGTTGGAATTCCAGGCATAAATTCATGGGAGAAATGTTTTACTTCTTTAATATGTTTGAAAATCACTGGGGCTGGAGCGATGACTCAGCTGTTAAGAGCACTGGCTACTCTCCCAAAGGACCTAAGGGTCTATTCTAGCACCCATATGGCCGATCACCACTGTAATTCCAGTTCTAGGGGATCTGACACCATCATAGAAACATACAGGCAGGCAGAACACCAATGTACATAAAATTAACCAACTTAAAAAAAAAAAAAAAAAAAAAAAAAGGAAATCACAAGTGTGTGGTAGTGCACACCTTTAATCTTACCATTCAAGACTCAGAGGCAATTGATCCCTGTGAGTTCAAGGCCAGTCAGGGCTGTTACACAGAGAAAACCTGTGTGGGGAGTGGAGAGTCAGGAGAGGAAGGAAAAGGAAGTCACAAGGCTGGATATTGAGAATATTGATTGGAGCCAAGTCATTAGTGTGTTTCAAACCAGTTTTCTGTACCCAGGCCTGCATGCTTACCAAGCAATTTACATTGGGCTCTACCCACAGTCCTGTATTTTTTTTCCAGTTCTGGAAATGAAACCCAGGATCTTAGAGGTGCCTAGCAAGAACTCTTAGCTTTGAGCTGCATTCCTGACTCACAAAGCTGTTTTTACCGTATTTTAAACTGGAGTCTTTAAATGAACATCAAAAGACAGAAAGCCAAACCAATCAAACAAAAGCCAACAACGAAAAACAAAAACAAACAAAAATCCCAAATTAAACTGTGTATACAGAGGACACAACTTCCAGAGGTCGGTTCTCTCCCTCCACCACGTGGGTCCCAGAGATGGAACTCAGGTTTGGCAGCAAGCACCTTTACCAGTTGAGCCATTTCACTGTAGCCCTGGGCGTAAGTTTTAACATCTTTTTCCCACCCTTGTTTTGCAGATGGTAAAATAGGCATGTAAGGGTCAATTTCACATAAATTTAGTTTCTAAGAACATTGGAGAACTTATAAAAATAGTCACATCCTTCCATGTGTTGATGGTCCACTTCACATTACATGACTGTCAAACTGGCCACAGCTAAAGCTCAAGTTTTAGTAACAGTTTGAAGAGCAGGATGACAGGTGGAAGCAAGAAGATACGAGGCCACCAAGGTTAGAGGACTTGGTTTACAGGAATCGAAAGCCTCTCCCGGGTAAGCTTCCTAACGGGAAGGGCCTCGGTGTCTCGGAGAAGCCTCAATTCCTTCGCTCTCAGGTGAGTCTGATCCTTCCAGTCCCTCCCCGCGGAAGAAGCGAATGCCTTCGGGCAGTAGATTAAGGGTCAGAGCACCTCCTTCCCATTCCGGGAGAAGAAGGGCAAACCACACAGCCGGCCTGTAGGGTCGTGGAGACGACTACAGCGAAGGGCTCGATCCGCCCGGTCCAGCGCCCCCGGGGCCTGTCAGACCCTCCCCGCCCGCCCAACCCCATTCTTCGGGCTCAACTTACCGGGTGGGAGGTCCTGTCTCCGGTCTGGGGCGCGAGAAGCGCGTCCCGTCCGATCTGCCTCCGCCGCGCTTCTCACAGCCGCTGCACGGAGGCGGCAGAACCCCTGCGGCCGCAGCCGTCGCCACCGCCTCTGTTGCCGGGGGGTCTCGCCTCCATCGCTGGCTGCGAGGGCGCCGAGGGCACGTGACCGGAAACGCCGGGGCGGACCTCCGAACCACGTGACCACCACCGCGGCCGCCATGACACCTTCCGCTCGCTCCCGCCCTCCCCCACCGATTCCCGCCTGGTTCGCTTCTCCTCCTCCGGTCTCGAGCGGCGGAGGGTTTCGGGGATTCGGTTTGGCTCGCCTTTCTCCCTAGAGAGCATCCGGTCCGGCTCCGTGGTGCGTCGTCGGCCCGAGGCGGCTCCCCGACTGCAGGCCGCAGGGAGCGGAATCGCGACCCGCGGCCGGAGGGGGAGGGAGCACGCGCGGGGAGGGGCGTAACCGTCACGTGACGAGGAAGTGCCGTTAACAGCGCTTTCCTCCGGTCCCTGGCGCCCTTGGATGACGTCGCCAGGGAGGGGGCGGGGCGATAGCGTGTGTGCGGTTCAGGTTCCGCTGTCAGGGCGTGTTGAGTGTCTGTGGAGCCTGCTCGGGGAAAGCGATCGCTGGTCTCTGCGGGGCGGAGCTCGGCCCGCTAGTCCTCCTGAGGTTCTATGAACCTGGCTTGGAAAACCTGCTTCTTGCACTTCTCCAGAGTTAACAGCTGCAGTTTAAAGTCATAAAAGTTAGTCGTGATTGACGGGAGCGTCTTGTGGTCAGGGACTTGGGGACTTGGTTCTGCTGCACATCCTTCATCTCCAGCAGCGCCTCCAGGGCCTAGAACACGGTAGGCACTTAGAACGTTGAATGAATGAATGAATGAATGAATGCATGAGCAAGTCGTTAATTTTTCTGAGGTAGTTTCCTGGTCATTAATGGGTAAGGAAGATTCTATTATGGAAATAAAGTCTATTAATTTCCATTAGCATAATTTCTTCAGTTTTTGTTACTTTGCGTCTTTCGAGTCTTTCCTTCCACGCATCTTGTGGGACTAGATACACCGTGGTTTGCTTTGGCTTTGTGAGCAGCAATCACTGTCTACCACTCTTGAATTATCATAAAAATAATCTTGGGAAGTGGGAAAAAATGTCTCGATCTCACATATATTCTACTTTCATTTATTATTGGGGGAGAAGGTGGCATGGCACCTCGTTTTTTGTTTTTTTTTTTTTTTTTTTTCTGTGTAGTCCTGGCTGTCCTGGAACTCACTCTGTAGACCAGGCTGTCCTGGAACTCAGAAATCCGCCTTCCTCTGCCTCCCAAGTGCTGGGATTAAAGGCGTGCACCACCACTCCCGGCTCTGCTGTTGCCTTTTTGTTGTTGTTGTTGTTGTTGTTTTTGTTTTTTCGAGACAGGGTTTCTCTGTGTAGCCCTGGCTGTCCTGGAACTCACTCTGTAGACCAGGCTGGCCTGGAACTCAGAAATCTGCCTGCCTCTGCCTCCCAAGTGCTGGGATTAAAGACATGTGCCACTACTGCCCAGTTGACACCTCAGCTTTTTGTAATTGGTTCTCTCCTATCTTTCTGTGAGTTCTTGGGCCCTACTGGGATCACCAAGCATAACAACAAACCATCTCTAGGGCCCTCCTTCTCATCCTCCTCTTCCTCCTCCATGTTTGCTTTTCTCTCTCTCTCTCTCTCTCTCTCTCTCTCTCTTTTGCATTGTGACCCTTGGGAAAGCCAACCTTTTAAAAAGATGGTAGATGTTCACTGATTTGCCATCTTCTAAGAAGCTAGCATTTTTAAGTTTTTTCTTCCTGACTGCACACAGAGGTAATGTTTAAGCTCAGCTTTTTAGAAAAGCAGGGCTTATTGGTTTGAGAATATTTAACGAACCGCATAATTAAGTCTACAGAAATTCACATTTATGGACAGAAGGAGGAAGGGAAGCGTTCAGGATAGCTGAATAATAGGGTAAGATGGGAGATGAAGCTTAAAAAGTGAGAGATGAGATCACATAAGAAAAAGGAAGCTATTCTTTTCTAACTAGTACTAGTTAGAAGTCAGTTTTAAGTCTCCTCTATGGCTTTCTTCTTCCCACAGATTTCCTGGGTAGTAGGAAGGCTCGACTTATTACTCCTTACTTTTAAATCTGTTTCCTAGCATCTGCCCATATACTTTACAGAAACTGTACAAACTCTCGGTATTAAATCCTTCAGTGACTCTGTGACCTTGAGTTTAGGTTCCTTGGTTTAGAGTTAGAAATGTTTTGTACCTTGAGCCCAAATTTGCATTTTATGTTTAACTGAGGACTGAACTCCAAGGAGTAATTCTAAACCACATTCAGCAGTTTGCTGTTTCTGCTGTTTCAGCTCTGCCAGCTACCTTTCCCCTTCCCTCCTACTTAATGCTGACCTGGGAGTACTTCTTTTAGGAAGTTTTCTATGGTTTTCTTTGACTTACTGTTATCCTTTATGAGAATTGTGTGTTTATATATGCATATGGTATTGGTGACTAGAATTGATTTCCAGAATTCTTTTACTTATTATATCCTCTGATTACGCTTATTATTTTACTAACTACTCAATAAAATAAGTGACTAAAAAATAGTTTTTTTGGATAAGGAATTGTTAAATATTTTGAATGTTGTCATGGTAAATTTGGGGGGGGGGATTGGTTTTATTTATTTATTTTGACTTGTTTCAGAATACAATTCTTACAGAGGTCAAGTTGTAATAAGAATATGTTACTAGCAGAGAATAAAGCTGTATTATATGTATATAATAAAAAATAAGTCACAGTGAAGGACAGGGCACATTCAGTGATAGAAGACATGCCCAGTATGTAAAGATCTTGGGTTTTATTCTCTAACACCAAAAAGTAAGGAAAACAAACCTCCATATGTCTCTGTGAGCTTTCCCACGGGCAGCAGTGCTCTGAGAAGATGAGGGCTTTGTTCTGTCCTCTGTTATCTCTTGAACAATGCCCAGCATATGAGCGATGCTCAGTATATATTGCCTGAATGAATGTGCTTCTAGAATAGTGTCAAAGACATAAATCACAGGAAAAAAAAAACCCAGATGTGTTTGAATTTTTTCATGGTATCTGTTTGCTTTAGATTTTTTTTTCTTTCTTTTTCTTTTTCTTTTTTTTTCCATGACAGGGTTTCTCTGTATAGCACTGGCTGTCCTGGAACTCACTCTGTAGACCAGGCTGGCCTCGAATTCAGAGATCCACCTGCCTCTGCCTCCCAAGTGCTGGGATTAAAGGCGTGCACCACCACTGCCCGGCTGCTTTAGAATTTTTTTTTTTTTTAAAGATTTTATTTATTATATGTAAGTACACTGTAGCTGTCTTCAGACACTCCAGAAGAGGGTGCCAGATCTCTTTACAGATGGTTGTGAGCCACCATGTGGATGCTGGGATTTGAACTTATCACCTTCGGAAGAGCAGTCGGGTACTCTTACCTGCTGAGCCATCTCACCAGCCCTGCTTTAGAATTTTTAATTGTTATTATTTTTGTGTGTATGTGGTATATGTTTGTGTGTGGGGACACCTATGTCCACGTGCATGTTCATTATGTGTCTTCCTCGATGTCCTTCCATGCCTGGCTTTTCTGTGGATGCTGGAGGTGCAAGCTCAGGACCTCGTGTTCATGCATCAGGTTCTTTACCCACTGTGTCATCTCCCAGCTGCTGCTCCTGCTCCTGCTGCTGCTGCCGCTGCTGCTGCTCCTCTTCTTCCTCGCTAACTTGGTAGGTAGCACAAGATTGGGAAGTTAGAATGAATGAGTAGAAGGTTTTGAAGCTGCTTGGCATCAGCTATGGTCAACTGCACTGAGTTCTTTGCCACTGCCACTGAGGGCAAGCCCCTTTCAGGTCCGTTTCTTTCAAGCTGTTTCCAGGTAAAGTTCAAAAGACAGCAGAAAACTTGCATTCTGATCACTGGAGCGATTTGATTATAAGGTATCCTGCTTTCACAGAATTAAACCAGGACTCACGTGTTTTGAGTGGTGACATCATGTACCATCATGGCACTGTGACAAGTCTATCTGTGGAGTAAAATCTCATGAGGATGATGGGAACCTCAACGTGAAGCCTGAAGGTCCTAGCATTGTGTCTGTGGAGAATGCTGGACCAGTCATCAAGTGCTTTCTTGTTTGTTATGTTCACTGCCAAGACTGATTGGAAGGCAACCATAGATTTTTGCTCATATGAAAGATGAATTGAGCATCTATGAGTCTGACAGAGACCAGCAAGATCACCAACTTCTTTTTCTTTTTTTATGGAAATTGGTGACATTTGGCCACCCTCTCTCCCCCAAAAAGTGTACTTGATAACAGTTGAAAAGATAAAATGGTTTATCTGGCACTTACTTACTGTCTTATATTGTTAGCTTACTCATTCCTTCCTGGTTTCTTTTGTTAAAGCTTTATTCTTGCCAGGCGTGGTGGTGCACACCTTTAATCCCAGCACTTGGGAGGCAGAGACAGGCGGATTTCTGAGTTCGAGGCCAGCCTGGTCTACAGAGTGAGTTCCAGGACAGCCAGGGCTATACAGAGAAACCCTGTCTTGAAAAACAAAAACAAAAAACAAACAAAATAAAGCTTTATTCTTAATTAATTAACTAATTAAAGTAAAGGGTGTGTATATGAATAGTGTGAGTGCCACAGAAGGGGTGTGTGTGTGTGTGTGTGTGTGTGTGTGTGTAAGTAATTCAGAGAACTTCTGTGAGTTAATTCTACCAGGTGTGATCTAGGGATTAAATTTAGGTCATCTCAGACTTGACAATAAGCAAGCCTGGGCCATCTGGCCAGCCCTACAGCCCTTATTTTGAGGTCCAGCTCTCTGTCCTCACGTCTCAGTAGGTGCATTTGCTCTTTCGGCATCATAGGCTTCAGCTAGACTAGAGAGAAGGATCCAGAGGCCTATTCCTGTTGAGCATTTTACAACTCTTGGCAGATAACTAAGGTGTGATGATGGGGCTCTATCATTTGAGGCCTTTACAGAGGTTGCCTCTTACTTAAAGCTATAGACAGATGGTTTACAGCACAAAGAAACAGTGTGATTACTACTTTACCTCTAAGGAGCTTGGCCAGTTTTCCTTGTAAATCTTTTTTTAATTTTATTTTTTTATTTTATTATATGTAAGTACCCTGTAGCTTTCTTCAGACACTCCAGAAGAGGGTGCCAGATCTCGTTACGGATGGTTGTGAGCCACCATGTGGATGCTGGGATTTGAACTTATCACCTTTGGAAGAGCAGTTGGGTGCTCTTACCCGCTGAGCCATCTCACCAGCCCCTTCCTTGTAAATCTTACTCTGTCCATTTTTCTTACTTATATTGTTCCGTAGCACAGTGGGATAGGACTCTGGAGGGACTCTGAGAGTCAGTGAATGACATGGTGTGCATGAACCTTTGCATATAATTGGTACCTAGGTTTGCCTCCCACCCCAACTTCTAGAGGAGATTGCCTCTTTTTCTGTTGAATGTTAATATATGTTGCATAATTAATATAACTAATTGTAACATTAATGTATGTTACAATTTTAAAGTATTTTTGTAGGTTATTTTTTTGTTGTTGTTCTGTTGTTTTGTTTTGTTTTCAGAGAGAAATTCTGTGTTTCTTACAGAACAACCTTCATCTTTCTGGCTAAATGACTTTTGTGCCAGTGATACCAGAAGCCTACAGCCATGTTCTTGCAGAGTTTGAGTCCTTGGATCCATTACTCACAGCCCTGAGGCTGGACTCTGGTCGTCTGAGGGTGAGCTTCCGTTTTGAAACAGTCTCCTGTAGCTGTTACTTTTGTTTTCATATCCCTGTTCCATGTGCTCTGCCATTCTTGGCCCTGCACTAGTTTCTTGTTTTGTGGGTTCTTGGGGTTCCTGCCTGTTGTGCCTTACGTGGAAATAGCTCATTCTTTACTTTTTGAGCTATCATCTGAATTCTTTCTCAATTCTAGAATATGATACTGTTTACTTATTACTTACTTCCCCCTTTTTGGTAATCTTGCTGTCTTCACTCAAAAAGTAACATACTAGGTCTCTAGAGCGCTTGCCCAGCAAGCATAAGGCCATGGGTTCTGTCCTCAGCTCTGAAAAAAAAAAGTAACATACTTTATTGGCATTGATAGTATACATGAGCATACCCCATTATGTTTTGGAGCAACATGAACTACTGCAGTTACTTTAAGCAGAGGATTTTGATACAACCCAGTATAGTGCATAAGGCAAAAGCTCTGTGGAAAGTATATGGTTTCCTGAAACCTCAGATTCTCGACTAAACACAGGGATATCACGGTGAAGAATAAAGTCTTAATCAATCACAGTCACAAGTGATTTTATTTATTGATTGACTGATTGATTGATTTATCTTTGTTTTTTTGAGACAGGGTTTTTATGTTAGTCCCGACTGTACTGGAACTTGCTCTGTAGACCAGGCTGGCCTCGAACTCGAGAGATCCACTTGCCAGGGCCTCCCAAGTGCTGGGGTTAAAAGTGTGCACTACCACGGCTCAGCATGGGTTTATTTTTAAACTTTTGCTGCTGCTTCAAATCATCCACCCTTCTCTCTTTTTTATCTTTTCCATTCTTTTTCCCCCCTTTTGTCTTCTTCTTCCCCCTTCCTCCCTTCCTTCCTCCCTTCCTTCCTTCCTTCCTTCCTTCCTTCCTTCCTTCCTTCCTTCCTTCCTTTCTTCCTTCTTTTGTCTCACCCTATAGCCCAGACTTGTTGGAAACTGTGCAGCCTAGGCTGTCCCGACTCTCACAGTGGCTTGCCTGCCTCCCCCTCCTCGGTGCTGGGATTGCAGGCATAAGCCTGATGTCTCAATGCAGATTTCTGTCCTCTGAGAAAAGGGAAATACTAGCTAGACTAGTGCAGTCAGCAGTGGTGAAGGTCAATATCAGAAGTGTTTTCACAGCACAGCTTACTGTCAGACGCAACAGTCACTACATCAATAGTAGAGTTGTGTGAGAATTCTGAATGCTTGTGAGAAAACCAAGAAACAAGACCTCAGTTTCCTCATAATACAGAATTATTCTTGGAATGTGTTTTCATGCTCCTCCCAGGTGTAGAAGATAGGTGTTACAGGATATTGAACCTGTTTCTTGTTAGGGCGTTGCTCAGCCCTTAGCACACAGTTTAATACCTCTGGCTGGAATACAGACATGCCCTTAGTAAACACTTGTAAGTGAGCAAATGATTGAAGTAACTGTTTTGTCCCCTGGTAATTACCCTGTTTCCTCCACTGTAACCAGCACTGGAATAACCTGGTCAAATTATGAAAATATGAACTGTTTAATAACTGGTTTTAACAAAGAAAAATTACACATTTATACAATTGAGCCTATTCAGGATTTGGAGATTCAGCTAAAAGTTTAAAAGGGAAATGTTCTTTGTTTGGCATGTTTCAGTATTCTAGGATTATAAAGGAGTGTTGTTACATTGTGTCCTGGCAGGGGAGAGAAGGAAGGAAGTGAGCACAGACCTGCAGTACTTATTTCAAGTAGCTAGGTTACTTTTAAATGTTGGGAATGCAGCCTAGGTTCTCGTGCATGCCAGGTAGGTGTCCTGTAACTGAGGTGCATCCCCAGGGCACAGCGGATCTCACGATTGTCTCCTCATGCTCATAGTGTACCAGCATAGCTGTATCTCGGAAATGGTTGGCATTAGGCAGCACAGGAGGAGGACTCAATCTCATTCAGAAAGATGGCTGGAAGCAAAGGCTGTTTCTCTCTCACCGGGTAAGACCAAGGACGTTCACCCACTTTTCCCCCAATGTAATCATTTACAGTAAAAGAAGAATGAAAACAAACTATTCTTGTCTGATGTTCTAGGAAGGGGCAATCTCTCAGATTGCCTGCTGCTCTCATGATGATGATTATGTTGCTGTAGCTACCAGGTAAGAAACCCTTAAAGCTGACATGTGTGCTTGTCAAGATGACCAACCATCTCATCTCACCTAGCACTGTCCGGTGTCAGTTCTGAAAGTCACATCCTAGGGATCCAAGTCTGCTCAGTGCTCAAGTCATCTGGGAAGGGTCATTGGTCACCCTAGTGTTTGTGGGAAATGCTGGTCTGAGGCAACAACATCTAAAAGGTCTTAAAAGAGAAAGGGAAGAGTCACCTCTCCCCGAGGAGCAAGTACACATCTGGACGTGTCTTATGGTCCTCTTAGGAGCAAGTACACATCTGGATGTGTCTTATGGTCCTCTTAGGAGCAAGTACACATCTGGACTGTCTTATGGTCCTCTTAGGAGCAAGTACACATCTGGACGTGTCTTATGGTCCTCTTAGGAGCAAGTACACATCTGGACTGTCTTATGGTCCTCTTAGGAGCAAGTACACATCTGGACGTGTCTTATGGTCCTTTTAGGACCTGCTGCTTTTCTCAATCTTCATGCTTAAGCCTGTACTATCTCTAATCTTGCTGAGAGAGAATGGGAGCAGAGGATGTGCAAAACATTTGAGCACTTAAGTTCTCCTAATTTAATGGCTTAATGGCCAAAACAAGGAAGTGAACACTTTGACTTATAACTCCTTCCCCTAAGAACAGGAGTTTATATTGTATTTAATATGGCTAATAGTTTGCAGTTGAGTTTTCTTTTTTTTGTCATTGCTATTTTTTTTTTTTTGGTAACTTTTTGTTGCTGTAACTTGTCTACAGTCAAGGTCTTATAGTTGTTTGGGAATTAAATCAAGAGCGTCGTGGGAAGCCAGAGCGAATTCATGTGTCCTCAGAACACAAAGGCCGAAAAGTTACTGCCCTCTGTTGGGACACAGCTGTTCTGAGAGTCTTTGTAGGTGACCATGTGGGCAAAGTATCTGCCATCAAACTCAACCCTTTGAAACAAGCAAAGGTGAGGAAACACTCCAGCTCCTTGTGTGTGTGTGTCCTGTGATGTAAGGTGTAAACTTGTGGATCTTTGAATGAAGGATATAGTTTTATCTGCTATATTATCTAGAAGCCTTGGAGAAGAAAATTGACTTGCTTCAGTGTAGAGTCCTGGGAGAAGAAGTATAACTTGTGTTGTCCAAGTTACTCAAATGGACATACCAGAATATTCTGGTTCACTCATAATGACTCACCAAAGTAATTTGATTTCTGATACAAGTATGATTCCAAGTACAAGTAAGTTGGACATGGTGGTGCACGCTTTTAATCCCAGCACAGGGGAGGGAGGCAGAGGCCAGCCGGTCTACAGAGTGACTTCTAAGACAGCCAGGGTTACACAGAGAAAGCCTGTCTCGAAAAACCAAAAAGAAAAGTAGAATTGATACTACTCAAAAGGAGAAATATTGTCAGTAGGTGAAAAATTCTCCCGAATACGTTATATGCTAATATATATATATATGTATGTATGTATGTATGTATATATATATATATAAAATTATTATTCCAAGTTCACAAACAGATAATTACAAATAGAACTTTGAGAAATTTTTGTGGTTAGGTATCAAATTATTTCACAGATATTTATTTATTTTTGTTCTTTTGAGACAGGGTCTCTCTATCAGTCCTGGCTATCTTGGAAATTGTTGCATAGACCAGGCTGGCCTTGAACTCATAGAGATCCTCCTGTCTCTGTCTTCTGAGTACTGGAATTAAAGGTGTGTGACGCCATATCCAGTCTCACAAATTTTAAGCGATGGAAACTTTTTTTTTTTTTTTTTTTTTTGGTTTTTCGAGACAGGGTTTCTCTGTGTAGCCCTGGCTGTCCTGGAACTCACTCTGTAAACCAGGCTGGCCTTGAACTCAGAAATCTGCCTGCCTCTGCCTCCTAAGTGCTAGGATTAAAGGCGTGTGCCACCACGCCGGGCTTCGTGATGGAAACTTTTATATCCTTGTATATATATTAAGTTTTGGCTTATTTTATTTCACATGTTTTTACATTTATTTATTTTATTGTACATGTATGAGTATTTTATTAAATGTATTTCTTTGTTTTATACATTTTGAAATTGGAGTTATGGACAGTTGTAAAGAACCAGGTGGGTTCTTGGAACAAGAACAACAAATACTCTTTAACTACTGAGCCATCTTTCCAGTTTCTTTTTTTTCTTTTTTTGGTTTTTTGAGACAGGGTTTCTCTGTGTAGTGCTGACTGTCCTGGAACTCGCTTTGTAGACCAGGCTGGCCTTGAACTCAGAAATCCACCTGCCTCTGCCTCTACCTCTGCCTCTGCCTCTGCCTCTGCCTCTGCCGGAATTAAAGGTGTGTGCCACCACTCCCGGCTCTCCAGTTTCTTATTTCTTTATTGACAGGATCTTTTTACATAGCCCTGACTTTCCTGGAACTTACTCTGTAGACCTGGCTGGCTTCAAACAGAGGATCAGCCTGCCTCTGCATCCCAAGTGCTGGGATTAAAGGTGTGCACCATCATGCCTGACCTTTTTTTTTTTTTTAAGTTTTTTGAACTTTAAAATTTTTTTCTTGATTTATCACAGCAGACCTTGCTTTCATAGGAGTCCGCTAGCTCAGTTTCCGAGTACTGAGAGTACACATGTGTGCTACCTCTCCTGGTGTATTTTGGCTTATTTCAACAGGTCAAGCAGAAGAGATGGTGTGTGTTGTAAATATATTTCCTTCTCACATCCCTTTTAGGCAGCTGCTGCTTTTGTGATGTTTCCTGTTCAAACAATAATAACAGTGGACTCCTGTGTTGTCCAGTTAGATTATTTGGATGGAAGATTACTTGTGTCTTCACTGACTCGATCCTTCTTGTGTGACACCGAGAGGTATTCATTAGCTGACCACAACATTAGCTGTATAGAATTTCAGGCTTTTTGGGTCTAGGTTCTGCTTGTCACTGAGCCAAAACCCTTTGAATAATTTTGTAGGTGTTAATAAGGGGCCGTTTAAATGCAAGATGATGTCAGAGAAGAGGAGACAGAGGTAGTCTGGTGGGTGACTAACACAGGCAATCAGTGAACCCTACCCTGGGGCATCACCTAAGAGCCAGGATAGAGCCGAGCGCCTGCTTCCATGTGTGTGGGCAGAAAGGCTGCCTTGATTTCTGCTGTTGCTCTTTTTAAAATTTGTTGTCTATTAAATGGCATTTTACTAATGGAAAAAATTGGGTAAGGACTCACTGTAGGCTTTGTGAAGCTGACACAGTCTCACTAAAGTCTGAAGGGTGGGGCGCGCAGGTACAGTGAAGGGCAAAGGAGTGTGCCAGAGGTGCTTGTGCAATACCAGAGCAGATCAGGACACGGCTTAAATGAGTATTATCCACATCTGACAAAGTTCTTCAGCCACTCTCCGTACTCGGCAGTGTTCAGTGGCCGTTGTTTTCATGCTAGCTCTGATTGGTTTGCTAGCCACCCTATTTCTTAGATCATCCCTTCTTTAAAAAATTGTTTTGTAAAACTTCAAGCTTGCTCAAAAAAAGTGAGAATTCTACAATAAACAAGGCCATAAGTATGCATTTCATGGGGTACAGCTAGAGTTGAATTGTAGTAATGTAGAACGTGCCATGGAAACGTGCTATGGAAACAGCATGTAAGGTTGTCCTCTTCCATTAGCTGCAGTTCAGTTTGGGGGATCATAGATAGTATAATAACTTAAAAAGTTCACACAATTTTTTTGTTTAGGTTTTTTTTTTTTTTTTGTGTGTGTGTGTGTGTGTGTGTGTGTGTGTGTGTGTGTGTGTGTGTGTGTAGTCCTGGCTGTCCTGGAACTCACTTTGTAGACCAGGCTGGCCTCGAACTCAGAAATCCGCCTGCCTCTGCCTCCGGAGTGATGGGATTAAAGGCGTGTGCCACCACACCTGGCTGTTTAGTTGTTTTGTTTTGTTTTGTTTTAACCTATATTCTACCCAACAAATATCGTTCTCTAAAAACTAGGACTCCTGAACTAGGCTTGTTGGCACATACTGTAACTCCAGTACTTGAAATAATGGAGGTAGGAGGATCAGGAGTCAAACTTATCATTGACAATATAGTAAGCAACCTGATAATTAAACTTGGAACTTCTTATAGTGCTTTATATATTTCATAGCTCCTTCCCCTCACCCCCAGCCCCCGACAGGTTTTCTTTTTCAGTGTAACCAGCTCTGGCTGTCCTGGACTGGCTTTGTGGATCAGGCTGGCTTTGAACTCACAGAGATCTGCCTACCTCCCAAGTGCTGGGAGCAAAGGTGTCTGTCACCATGCCCAGCTATTTCAGAGCATTTTTACATCATATTCTTACAGTAAAACAGTTTGTTTACAAAGGAAATAAGTGAAAGAATATTTATTGATTCATCAAGGGTCCTAGCAGACTCCTGCAAAAGAGCATATTAGGTCGTTCTCCAAGAAGAAGAGACTGAATTCATGAACTGAATGAGCGGGAGCTTGCCTGTAATCCCAGCTCTTGAGGACAGAGGTGGGGACTAGTGGGCAGAGTTTGAAGCTAGTCTGGACTGCATAGTGAGACCCTGTCTGAAACAAAACTAAACTGAGTGCTTTCCATGGGCCAAACACAATATAGTAGAAATACAACTAGTAAGGAGGGAAAAGACCCCTGTGTCCTGAAAATTCACAATCTACCATTTAAGTAGACACAGTTGCCATGTGTAATGTGGTACTTTCTGTGAAAACAGAGTATAAGACATGGATAGTTGAACATTTCTCAAAGGAAGAGTGATGCAGCCACGGCATGAAGGAAACTTATCTGGAGACACATTTTCTTCCATATGTAGAATCTACATATGAATAAAAATACATATACAAACATGCCTGTATACACTAACAATTTGAAACAAGGGGACTGTTAGAGGGGAGGGAAAGAACAAACATTGTATGTTGTCTGTCATGGAGATTCTGGAATTATAGAGAGATGTGTGTATAACAAGCATGTGTGTACATTTGTTTAACTGCATGTATATCAATTGACCTGATTAGAGGGCAGATGTCCAAGAGATGGGGGAGGGCTCCAGTAGGAGAGGAGAGAAGAAGGTAGGGGAGGCGAAAGGGCAGTAAAGGGCTGATGGGGGAATTGCCAGTAAAGTCCGTGACATACATGTATCAAATGTCAGAGCAAAATCCACTGTTTTGTTTGCCAACTAAAAACAATTGTAAAAAGGAAGTAATCTCGGCATATGGGAGGCTGAGGCACAAGCACTGCTGAGAGTTCAAGTCCAGCCTGGCTACATAATGAGGTCTAGGTTGGCCTGGGCTGCAGAGGGAGACCCTGTTTCAAGCACACAAAACCAAAATTCAAACATACAGGTAATGGAAACAGAGTAAGTAAGAGGAGTTTTTAAGAAGACACAAGCTGCCTGTTATCCCCTCTGGGTCCATGAGCTCAGCTCTCAAATCTGTCCTGCTAAGGGAACAGAGTGTCCCAAGACACAGAATTTCAAAAGAACCTGGATTTTAAGAAAAGGAGGAGTTCACTGGATGTTTGAAGTAGGGCAGGGCCCTGGACACAGTTGGAAAGTAACCGCTTGCATGGAGTGTCTACAGAATTGTGTTTTACTGTGTCTTGGAGAGCAGTCAGTAGGGCTCCTATGTGAACAGAGTGGTTTTAGCAGTAATGCCTTTTGGATCTGAAACAGGCCTTCCTCATTCTGTGGATAGTAAACAGTAATGATGTGAAGAGCTTGGCTTTCTGTTCCAGAATAGTTACAGGGTAACCAGCCCAGTTTGGACCCACCTGTGCCATTGTTTTCTAGTGTAGTACTGACAGAGCAGAAAGAGGAAAAGGGCATTGTGGGTAGGGTTATATGGCCATGTTGAATGTGAGTGCTTTAACATTTCTTTTTTTTTGTAAGTAAACCATCTTTCTCTTTGTTTCTGGAAATTAGGGAAAAGTTTTGGAAAATTGGAAATAAGGAAAGAGATGGAGAATATGGGGCTTGTTTCTTCCCCGGACGGTGTGCTGGGGGCCAGCAGCCTGTGATCTACTGCGCCCGCCCAGGCTCCAGGATGTGGGAAGTGAACTTTGATGGGGAAGTGCTCAGTACACACCAGTTCAAGAAGCTCCTCTCAATGCCACCCCTCCCTGTGATCACTGCAAGGTAGCCGCTCCATGGGACTTCCTGGAAACACTGCATTAAAATTTATGGTATTGTGGGATGGTCAAGATTTGATTCTACCTTCTAAGAGTGAGATAGAATTTTCATTAAAAGATTCAGAGAAACCAGAAGAGTCCTTAAACAACTGTCTTTCTTGTGATTAGAGTGACTTGAGTAAGGGGAGATGTGATTTAGGTGTGTGAATTTGTCAAGTTGACCCTTTCTCTATATTGCAAAAAGAATGCTTTTAAGTTGTGATTAAATTGTTAGCTGGTGTGTTTACCTTCTAGATCAGAGCCTCAATATGATCACACAGTTGGATCCTCCCAGTCTTTGGCATTCCCCAAACTCTTGCATCTTAGGTAAGTTTCTCCTTTGCCCCCTTTTCTTTTCAGAAGCCATTTGCCTTTATATTTAGTTTTCAATTTTTGTTGTTTGTTTGTTTGTTTGTTTGTTTTTCAAGACAGGGTCTCTTCTGTGTAGCCCTGACTGTCCTGGAACTCACTTTGTAGACCAAGCTGGACTCAAACGCAGAGATCCACCTGCCTTTGCCCCCCAAGTGTTAGGATTAATGGCTGGTGTGCACTACCACCACCTGGCTTATTTTACAATTTTAAATAATGATACTAGAGTTTGAATACAGGGCGATGTGTAGCTAAGTTATTTCTCAACCCCTGAGCTAAACTCCAGGGGTCAGGTTAAAATTTGTTGTTGTTGTTGTTGCTGGGAATCAAACTGGGAGTCTAATGCATGCTAGGTAAGCAGTCTACCACTGAGCTGAACCCCAAGACAGAGTCTTGCTGTGTTGCTCAGGCTAACTGTACACCATCTGCATGACTGGTGCCAGAGGGCATGAGATCTCCTGGAGCTGGAGTTACAGACATTTGTGAGCCACCATGTAGGCACTGGGAATCGAACTGAGGTCCTCTGGAAGAGCTGATGGTGCTTTTTACCACTGAGCTGTACCTCTGGCCTCATTGCCAGCTTTTTAAGGTTGATTTTATGTTAAGTTATCTTTGGGATGTTTAGAGGTGACTGTGTTAATACAGTATTCAGTGAATAAGAGAAATGAAGAGATCTCTTTCCAAACCAGTAGGAGAGTTTGTAATTGTCAGGGAGCTTTCTGGCTGTTAATGCTCACTGGTGAAGGATCTCATTCTTACACACTTCCTACTTGGTGGGGTGCTGTAGTGACCTGGTAGGTCAGTGTTGGCATGCAGGACATAAACAGTTGTGGAGCCTGTTCTCGGAGGCTCAGTGGAACTTCAGCTTTCTGCCTTGTAGATCCTCCAACAAGTAACTTGCGTGAAAGCTCTGTTCCAGGCTGGCTCAGCTCATTCTCACTTAGGGGTTAGCTCACCTCATGGCACTAGTGCAGAGTCAAGTACTGAGCAGCACGGAGTGCCACTCCCGGTGTCAGCTGCGTGTCCTGCATGGGCAGATGGAGATGAGCTTGAGCTCCACTTTACAGGGAGAAATTATTTATTAGTATCTCTTCTGCTACTTAATATAGCTGACTGAAAACTCAAAGAATGACAGTGGTTTTTATAGGTATCTTGCATTGTGGACACCAACTGGGCTTTTTCAAGGGGTACCTGCCTTCTAAAATATAGTAAAGACATTAACTTAATTTCCCCACAGGTTAAAACAGTGCATACTCATGTCATGATGTACATGGTGTCCTTTTCTTTTCTCTGACTCTGTCGTGTTACTGTTGAATGACTCTGTCCGTGTTACTGTTGAAGATTGTCCTCCTCTCTTAGGTGCTGTGATCAGAGGCAGGTGCTGTCAGGCCAGCTTCTTTGATTTTTTTTTTTTTTTTAATTTATATTTTTTTCTCTGACTTCTTAACTGATTCTTTCAGCTTTGGTGTCCCAGTTTATTACCAGTGAAGGAATGACAGCATAATGAATGTATGAAGTAGTATAAGCATGGGCTCTTAAGTCTCCTTATCTCCTTCAGTTAACCCAGGCTTCTATGTCTTTAATATTCACTTTACTTAGGTGTGTATACACACACACACACACACACACACACACACACACACACACGCACGCCCTGTATGTAGCAGAGCCTGGATGAGGTCAGAAGGTAGTGTGTTGGCTCTCCCGTCGCTAGTGGTGGCAGCAGTGGTCAGCTGCCAGGCATGGGTCCTGGGAAGAACAGAATGCTCTTATCCACTGAGCCATCTTTCCAGCCTCTGGGTTATCTTTCTCTTCTTTCCTTCCATCCTTTCTTTCTTTAATTTTTCTTTTACTATTTTTAAAATTTATTTTTATGTTATGTACATTGGTGTTTTATCTGCACGTATGTCTGTGTGAGGGTGTCAGATCCCCTGGAACTGGAGTTACAGACAGCTGTAAACTGCCATGAACAGGGAATTAAACCTGGGTCATCTGGAAGAGCAGCCAGTATTCTTAACTGCTGAGTCATCTCTCAGTCCCTGGGTCATTATTTCTAAGGCATTTTATAAATTGGGAGTCTGAAATGGCTCAGTGTATAAAGGTACCTGCTGCCAAGTCTGAATACCTGAGTTTGGTCCTCAGGATCCACATGGTCAAAGGAGAGAACAGATCCTGGCACGCTGTCTTCTGACCTCTACAAATGTTCATGACACGTGCATTCCTGTACACATGGATACAAAAGAAAGAAAAATAGAATTTTTAGCCTGGGGTGGTGGCACATGCCTTTAATTCCAGCATTCAGGAAACAGCAGATCTCTCAGTTCCAGGACAACTAGAGCTACACAGAGAAACTTTGTCCCAAAAAACAAAAGCAAAAGCAAAAACAAAGAAAAAACGTAATTAAAATAATAAATTTTGAAAGTTGAATACCAAACTTATGATCATATTTTCTTTACCCCGTGATTGTCTAGATCTTAAAGGTATCTTTCTAATTTTAGTGATTTTGAATTAGGACTTTTATCAGTTCCTTCATCTTTGTCACGTTGATTGCTTTCCATTAGGGATAGAGCTCTTGACTTTCGGATTGACAGAATGTTTAATATTTATACACGCACTCAAACACTGTAGCTATCGCTGTTGCTTTCCTAGCCACTGAAACAGTTTGAGTACTGTTGGGTATACATAAAGGAAGCTCTGAGTTCTCAGGATTATAGACTTATTGTACAGATGTTTGTTTCTGGAAAACAAAACAAAACAACCCCAGTGCGGTGCATGGTAAAGCCGTGAATAGGGTGGATAAGAAATAGCCACGTGCAGGGCGAGCTGCTAGGCTGCTCTGGACTTCGGAGGGAAGTGGATCTGCAAATTCTTTTTTGTTTTGTTTTGTTTTTTGAGACAGGGTTTCTCTGTGAACTTACTCTGTAGACCAGGCTGGCCTCGAACTCAGAAATCCACCTGCCTCTGCCTCCCGAGTGCTGGGATTAAAGGCGTGTGCCACCATGCCCGGCGGATCTGCGGATTCTTTGTGAGTGCCTAGAGTAGGAGATTTGCTGCTGGGCAGTGCTCTGACCAGCAGAAAGGAAGATGTGTGCACTGTAAAACCTGCAGCAGTGACCTAGTGAATGACAGGCATGAGATACATTCATACTTAGAAGAGAAAGAAGACAGGAACAGAGAGGCCAGTGGAGGATCAGGGGTGTGTAGGGAAGAAAGGACCATGAGCAAGAATCAGTCTTTGCCTGGGACCAAGGAGATGATAAAGGACTGTGGGTTGTGGTAGTTAGGGAGTCCATTACTTTTTCAGAATTCAGTAAAGCAGAGTGATCAGGATTCCAGGAAGCAGGGAGTGAGTTTCTGGGGAGAAGGCTCTTTGAGGTGAGAGGGAAGCTACAGCACTGGAGCCGTGCTCCACAGTCTAGTGTGAGGCCTCTGTCCTCATGCTGAAGGGCCCTGGCATGTTATCTTAATTCTCTGACAAAGCATACCTGTACCTTGATATGGCTAGAGCCTTCACAGTCCTCCTGGCATGGAGTTGGCCAGCTGTTCTCAGCCTTTGTCATCTACACACACTGAGAAAGTCAGAATACTGCCTTTCCTGATGGGGACTTCTGCTGCTCTGTTTAAATGAGTGTCTGTGTGTTATATCTGAGAAGCTGAATAAGTATCACATAAATCCCTCTTATGGGTATTTTTTTTTTCCAGATACCAGCCGTTTTTTTTTTCTCTAGAGACTATGTGTGTTTGTGTCTAAATCTTCCCATTTGGCACCATTTGATGCTGTGTTTTTATTGGGCTTAGAAAGGAGATGGTAAGGTTTGTTCATCTGGGTCATTGCTGTTATTTTCTTTTACTTTAATAGCCAGTGAGAGATTGAGTCCAGGGAATCATAAAGTACTATGCGATGGGAAACCTGAGGGTTTGGCTGTTGTTGTTGTTGTTGTTTTGGTTTGGTTTGGTTTGGTTTGGTTAGGTTATTTGACTTCTTTTACTTTCTTTTCCAGTGAACACTGTGTGCTGACTTGGACAGAAAAGGGAATTTATATTTTCATTCCTCAGAATGTTCAAGTTCTTCTTTGGAGTGAAGTCAAGGGTAATTATATTTTTCTTTCTTAGGTAACTTAGTCTCATAATTATGTGTGAAAATTAATTGTATGATGATTCTTTTATAATGAGAGAACTTGAAAATGCAGGAAATAATTGTGTGTGACTAACACAGAGAAAAGCAGTCCCTGTACTCTTGGTTAAAACAGACACATTGGAAAGTTTGCCACTGCTACTAAGATAGTTCCTTGATGTTGGCTTTTGGGGTCTTCTGAGAAAGGAGAGGGTCATCGATTCACATTGTTTTCTTGTAGTTTTTTTTTTTTTTTCCCCAACTGAGAATGCCCCTTGCAAACTAGTTTGTTAAATTCTTTCAAGGTGTTCAGTCAAGACAGATACCTCTTCATGTATGATTAATTTTATTCACTGTATTTTAAAAGATATGTAACTTCACTCTTTTAAATACTTGTTAAAATCTGTTCATGTGAACACCAGGTTGTAACTCTCTGGAATGTTCTCTAGCCCAAAGCATAGTTCCTACTTTTTCACTCCCAATTCCTTTTCATGGGAAATAGTCTATTACACTTAAGATTTTTAGATCAGAGAGCTGTGGGTTTTTGTTTTGTAATTTTAGAAAAGTATCTAAATTTGATTTCTTTATTGAAGTACAAGTATAAAAAGGTAAAATTTCAGTGAGCCAAATCTTACTCATTTTATAAGTATGATTATAGCCCATGTAAAAATGGTAGCACCTCCCAGTTCACTGCTGGGAATCTAATGTGGGGCTTGGTACATTGTATAAGTGCCCTTTTACAAGCTGCATCCCCAGCAGGGGCCTTACAAAGACAGTAAGTGGTGTTTGATTAATATCCTGTCTGTTAACCCTTTGGGTTTGTTTTTTTTTTTTTAACTTTTGTTGTTTTTAGATATTCAGGATGTAGCTGTCTACAAGAATGAATTGTTCTGTTTACACTTTAATGGGAAAATCTCACATCTTTCCCTGTTGTCTGTGGAGCGCTGTGTAGAACGCCTGTTAAGGAGAGGCCTGTGGGACCTGGCTGCTCGCACATGCTGTCTCTTCCAAAATTCTATTATTACCAGCAGAGTGAGTTAGAGTTTACTTGTGAATGTTAATTATGGGTTGGTCACACCATCCAACCTTTCAGAATTGTTTTAAAGTTGCTTGTCATTATTAACCTTTCTATATGACTTACACATGTAGAGGTAAAGTCTCCAAAAAAGCATGGCAGATGTATCTGGGGTGGGGGAGGGGTGAAGGGTAATAAATATGGTGTGGTTTTGATTTTAAGAAAATATCAGCCGAGCAGTGGTGGCACATGCCTTTAATCCCAGCACTTGGGAGGCAGAGGCAGGTGGATTTCTGAGTTCGAAGCCAGCCTGGTCTACAAAGTGAGTTCCAGGACAGCCAGGGCTACACAGAGAAACCCTGTCTCAAAAACAAAAAACAAAAAACAAAACAAAACAAAACAAAAGAAAGTATCAGAGCAGGGCATGGTAACACACACCTTTAGACCTAGCACTTGAGAGGCAAAGGTAGATGGATTTACATGAGTTTGAGGCTAGCCTGATCAACAAAATAAGTTCCAAGACATCCAGAGCTACACAGAGAAATTTGGTCTTGAAAAACAAAACAAAAATCAGATTAACTTACAAATATATTTAAACTGTAGAGCTTTTTTTTTTTTTTTTTGGTTTTTCGAGACAGGGTTTCTCTGTATAGCCCTGGCTGTCCTGGAACTCACTCTGTAGACCAGGCTGGCCTCGAACTCAGAAATCCGCCTGCCTCTGCCTCCCGAGTGCTGGGATTAAAGGCGTGCGCCACCACGCCCGGCTGATTGTACATATATTAACTCTTAACTCTTAATATAGAATATATTCTGACCAAGTCTTGCTGGCTTACTCAGCCTTCTCAGAACACGCGGGAAGGCTTCTTCTTGTGGGTGTGCTTTCAGCCCTTTGGCTATTTGGATGCAGTAAGACAGTAAGCTGTTTTGTTGGGGTTTTCTTATCCGTTTATTAGGCAAGAAAAACACTGACTGCAGATAAATTGGAGCATTTGAAATCTCAGCTGGACCTTACAGCCTGCGGTGAACTAATTTCTCAGCTGGATGACTTGATCTTAAAATTTGAGCCTTTGGATTCAGCGTGCAGCAGTAGAAGAAGCTCCATTTCATCACATGTAAGTGCTTTTCTTTCTCACTTTATTATTTAGTATGCGTGTGTTGTAAGGAAAGAGGCAGCGTGCACACATGGAGATGGGGGGCAGCTTCCAGTAGTCGGTTCTCTCCTCCTCCCATGTAGGCTCTGAGGGTTGAACTCAGGTTATCTTACTTGACATCAGGTGCTTCACCCACTGAGTCATTTGCTAGCTTAGTAACTTTCAAAAGTGTTTTGGATTGTACAGGGAAATGTAAGGCCAAGGATCTTTTTAGCTTTCCATGTAGCACTTTTTTGGGGCGATAGTGGCATGGAGATGTCAGCTTTTTTGTTACTTTGACAGACTACAATGAGCTAAATAGTTTGTAAGAAGGGAAGAGTTATTTTGGCATGTGGTTTGAGAAAGTTAAATACATGCTTGGTTGTATTGTCCAATTTTCTACTGAGCTCCACTTTAAAGGCTTCCCATCTGCAGTAGCACCTTAAAGGCTTCCCATCTGCAGTAGTACCTTAAAGGCTTCCCATCTGCAGTAGCACCTTAAAGGCTTCCCATCTGCAGTAGTACCTTAAAGGCTTCCCATCTGCAGTAGTACCTTAAAGGCTTCCCATCTGCAGTAGTACCTTAAAGGCTTCCCATCTGCAGTAGTACCTTAAAGGCTTCCCATCTGCAGTAGTACCTTAAAGGCTTCCCATCTGCAGTAGCACCTTAAAGGCTTCCCATCTGCAGTAGTACCTTAAAGGCTTCCCATCTGCAGTAGTACCTTAAAGGCTTCCCATCTGCAGTAGCGCCTTAGATTGAGCATCAGTGTAGAACACATTCAGCATCCAGCATGATGAACTGTGAAGGAAAAGCAGGTGTGTCTTGAAGCTACATTTGTTCACGCCACTGTTTACTGCCTGTGTTCCCAAGTGTTCTTCATAGTTTCCTGTCTAGGTGAGGTTGTTTTCAGTTTGTGATTTCAGATGTTTTATGTCACCTGAGGTCTCAGGACTGTCTCATCCCAACGGCCTTCCTCGCTGCCTGCTTTCCAAAGACAGGACAGGCTGAGCAGTGTGGTGGGTGACATGGTGTCATTAGCCTATGTGACACCCCCATGCAAAGTGCTCAAGCTGTCTTTTCACTGGTGTGTTCTGGTGAGCTGTAGCTGCTGCTGTCGTTGGCCTTAGGTTCTAGCACTGGTGTGGGAAAAGCTGTGTTGTCTTACCTGTGAGAACTTTGACTTTGAGGGGAATTCTTTTCATTTTTAGGAAAGTTTTAGCATCTTGGACTCTGGTATTTATCGTATCATCAGTAGTAGAAGAGGCAGTCAGTCCGACGAAGATTCTTGCTCCCTTCACAGCCAGACCTTCTCAGAAGATGAAAGACTTAAAGAATTTGCATCACACCAGGAAGAGGAGCAGCCTGAGCTGGGCTGTGGTGCCAACAGGAATGAAGGTGATGGGTGTGTCTCTTGTTGCTCCCTGACAGGGAACAGTTGCTCTCTGGGAATTGACAAGATAATCTTATGCAGAGTTTCTGTCAGGTCTGAGTAAAGTTTAGCATGTTAGAGACTAGCTGCCTGTAGACGGCTGGTCACTAGAAGATGGTGATTCATAGGTTGTCTTTAACCTCTTGTTTGAACTAACATTTATAAAGGGCCTAATTTGGGTCGTGCATCAAAAATGCTGGACAGGTTAAGACAGATCATTAGCTAAAATAATGAAGATTTTTACCCTCACTAACCACATTATTTTCCACCAGGAATGAAAGATGGCTCCAGGTTTGGGAGCCATTGCCTTCCCTTTTCAATGCGCCAGCATTCCTGTGACTGAGCTGTTGAGAAGAGATTAGTAGAAACTAAACTACCTTTGTGGCTTATGGGGATTCAGGGTTAGTAGTTGGATGAAGGTACCTGGCTCAGTGTTTCATGTGGACCATCCGTGCATCCCATAAACCTGTGTTCTGTGCTCATTTGTATCTGGGTCAGTTATGATTTTGGTATTGAATCCTTCATTTCCTTTGGTTTTTTCATTCCTGAATTTGTTCAGCTTTTTAGAAGTCTTCCATGTGATTAGATGTTTGTTTTCCCTTCTTGCGTTTATCAGAGAGTGCTTCCCACAGTCCAGTGATGTCTGAGGTAGATAAGAGTGAAGCTTTTCTGCCCTTCAGCATTGCACTGCCATTTCGTTCTCCATCTCCCCTCGTGTCTCTTCAGGCTGTTAAAGACAGGTAAGTGAACCATCTTGTCCTTTAATCCCATTTCTCACTTGGCTTTAGTTGTCAAATGACATTGAGAAGGAAGACATGATAAAAAGAAGGCCTCTTAAGTTATTTCTCTATTAACCTGTTACTATAAACTACTAATTTCTCCTTTTAACCTTGGGGAATTGAGTGTCTCTCTTGATTTGCATAGCTGAGTATTTAAGTTGTTGTAGATGAGCCCCCACTTCCACCCCAGACACAGCAAAGATGAAATACTTTGGTCTCATCTCTAGTGTATGCTGTAGTGTGACCACCGTGTCTCATCAGTTCTCTGCTGTGTGGATTCTAGGATGTTACTCACCTTGTCAGGCTTGGCGGCCAGTGCCTTTACCACAGCTGGCTTAGTAGTACTAATGTAAACAGAAACATCAGAAACAAGTGTTAGAGCAACTGTGGTATATAACTAGTGTTATATATCAACTCTTCACAGTGTTGATATAATTTCATGTTAGATTTTTGGTATTTGACTTCCAGTGTTTCTAGCTTTGTGCGTAAAACTACTGAGAAGATTGGCACCCTTCACGGAAGCCCAGAGCTGAAAGAGACATTTGAATCCAAGGATGCTGACCGAGCACATGAAGAGGAAGTGAGTGCAGTCACCTGCCCTCTGGAGGAGGACACTGAGTAAGCCTGTGTCTGAGTCTAGAATGCCAGGGCAACTGGCAGTGTGCAGAAGCCATAGACGGTACTGTTGGGAACCCTGTATGTGTGATGCTGCCCATGGAAGACTGTTGTGCAGTGCAGAATCTGCAAATTCCATAGTTTACAAAGAATTAAGAGCTGTTGAGACAGAACTTCAGTCTCGTACCTCATTCACCTTTCACCTTCTCTGTCATCTTGTCACATTTCTGACAAGACAAACCAGTGTTAGATTAAGGGGAGATGACTAAGATCAGGTGGTGTCCTAGCTCTTCTGACTAGCTTGTAGCTTCACATCTTTAATGCCATCTGGCCTGCCAGCTCTCGGATGTGCCGTTGCTTGATGAATTAGAACAGAATATTTAATGAGGATACGGGGTGGGGGTGGCGGTGGCCGGGAGACTCTAAGGCAATGCAACATGTAACATACTTGCCATTTAGTAAGTAGTAGAAGTCTTGGTCTTAAGAAAGCTTTGGTTGCCCCTATTGCCTGTGAATAGGATTCTTTCTTTTTCATGCTTTTCTAGGGAGAAAGAAATTCATCAGCCTCCTGAAGAAGACAAGCTTCAAGAACTCACAGCAGCGACAGCAGAAGCAATGTGAGTGTGGAGGGTCTACAGTGCGTGGGGGTGGCCTTTGCACTGCATCTGCACTGGTCCTGATGTGAGTGTGGAGGTCTACAGTGCGTGGAGGTGGCCTTTGCACTGCATCTGCACTGGTCTTGACTGTCTAGGTCAGAGGTAGCCTCATTTGCAATGGATGTTCAAAAATTAGTAACATGCTCCAGAGTCAGTGTTGTCTGCCTTGTAGGCTTGTGGGATAATTGTCATTTAAAATGCTCAAAAGCCGGCTGCCAGGGATCCATCCCACAATCAGTCACCAAACATAGACACTATAGCATATGCCAGCAAGATGGTGCTGAAAGGGCCCGGATATAGCTGTCTCGGGGGAAAATATACCAATGCCTGGCAAACATGGAGGTGGAAGCTCACGGTCAGCTATTAGATGGAACACAGGGTTCCCAAGGAAGAAGGAGCTAGAGAAAGTACCCAAGGAGCTGAAGGGGTCTTCAACCCTATAGGTGGAAGAATAACCATGAACTAACTAGTACCCCCTGGGCTCGTGTCTCTAGCTGCATATATAGAAGAGGATGGCCTAGTTGGCCATCAGTGGGAAGAGAGGCCCCTTGGTTATGCAGACTTTATATGCCCCAATACAAGGGAACTCTGGGGCCAAGGGGTGGGAGCGGATGGGTAGGGGAGCAGGGCCGGGAGGGGGGAGGGTATAGGGAACTTTCTGGATAACACTTGAAATGTAAATGAAGAAAATATCTAATAAAAGTTGAAAAAATAAATAAATAAATCTTAAAAAAAAATTCTCAAAAGCAACATTTATTCTATATGAGTATGCTTTATCAGTTAAGTTTGTTTAAATTGTTTTTAAAAAACAAGTGAAACAACTTTATATTCATCTCTTTTATATAGGACCAAGTTACTGGATCCTCTGGTTCTGTTTGAGCCCAAGTTGCTAAGAATGGTTTTACATGGGTGGCTTTCACAGTTAGAGAAAACATTTGCCATGAAAGACTTTGCTGGCGTTTCCAATACCAGCAGTCCAACCATGAAATCAAACCTGGATGCGCACCTCCTTGGTGAGTCAGAAAAGAGAGCATTAGATGAAGAGAGTGGAGAAGAAAGAAGGGTCTCTGTAGGCACTGAAGAAACTGGAGGTCAGATCATCTGTGACCCTGTAAGCAGCCTCAGTGAGCCCTCGGCTGACCGCTTTCGAGTATGTTCTCCATACGCCATTGCAAACAGCCTTCAGAAGGACCTGGCAGAATTGACAACCTTGTGCTTGGAACTGAACGTGTTGACTTCAGCAATGGGAAGCATAGGTAGGCATGTGGACCAGGCTTCACAGCAGCTCTCTCCAGAAATCCTGGCTTGTCATTTCCTAAAGAAGTACTTTTTTCTTCTGGACTTGAAAAGAGCAAAGGAGAGTATCAAGCTTACTTTCGACAGCCCTTGTGTTTGGGACACTTTTGTTGAAGGACTGAAAGGTAACTATCAGGTGGCATTACCAAATGTAGAGATATTTTATAATATGGGCACTTGACAAAAGATTTAGATAGAACTCTCTGACTGTCCAGACTCCCTTCTGTTTTCTACTCACTCTTTTAAAAATACATATTTGTATGTATGTGTGTGTGCCTCTGATACATGAAAACACACACTAATAATAAATAAAGTAACTTTTTACGTTAACATAGAAAGTAAGGGGTTTCATCCTGGCATCTTCGTATATGTTACATACTTTTCCTCATTCATCCTCAGCCTTCTTTCTCCTCTTTTCAGCAGATGGCTTTCCCCTCCAGTTCTCCTCTTCTGTTCTCTATAGCTTTCTCTATAGCTGCGCAGTAGAAAACATGCGGCATTTCTGAGTCTTACTGAGTCTGACTTATTTTACTTAACCTGATTCCCAGTTCCATTCATTTTCCCACACAAGTCATGATTTCATTTTCCTTTATGACCACATAAATTCCATCTTCTTTATGTTCCACATTGTTTTGATCTGTTCATCCTCTGATGGACATGCAGGCATGTTCGGTTTCTTAGCAGTTGTGAACACTGTAGCTAACTTGGCTGAGCGGGTACCTTTGGTGTGTTGACTTGGGATCCTTGGGATGGAGACCCAGCTCATATGGCAGAGAAACTCCAGTGTTACAGCGACTGTGCCAGTCTGCATTCCTGCCAGCAGAGGGAGCGCTTCTCTCCCACATCAGAAGTAGCTGGTTGTTCTGAAACTCTTCTTTAGTGTGTGTTTTCAGGACCATTGAAAACTACTATAAAAAACTAACAGCCTCATTTTACTTAGGTCCAGAGTCATACCATTTTTGCTTTCTTTGTTTAGTTTAGTTAGTTAGTTAGTTAGTTTGTCTGTTTGTTTGTTTGTTTTGAGACAGAGTCTTTCCACAGAGCCCTGGCTGTTCTGAAACTTACTCTGTAGACCATGCTGGCCTCAAACTCATGAGATCCTCCTGCCTCTTTCTCCTAAGTGCTGGGATTAAAGGCATGTGCTACCACGCCCGTCCTTGGTTTTCTTTTTGAACTAGCTTGCCACTCACTTCATTCACTGGCTGTAAATGATCTTGACTGCTCCCAGAAGGCAGTTCTTCCTTCTTAGGATGAAGATTTGCTCAATTGCTGCTGTTTGCTTTGGTTTTATTTTTTAAAGGTTAACTATTTTTAAATCATTTTTTACTGAATTTAATTCTAAAAGATGATACGGGATACAGGTTCTGTAAAAACTGAGCAAATTGCCTTCAATAATAGAGATATGTGATTTAAGCACACACATACACGGTACACACACACACACACACAGTACACACATACATGGTACACACACACAGCACACACACAGCACACACGGTACACACACACACACACATACACACACAAAGTACACACATACATGGTACACACACACAGCACACACACATCCCTGTAAACTTATTTTTTTCAAAGCATAATAGTCACTTCCATTGTCACTATTTGTTCTTTTGTCCTCTGACAATTGCTATATGTGAGTCTGACAAGGAGACTTAGAGGTTAGGAGCTGGCACTTGCTGCTCTTGCAGAGGACCTGAGCCTGTCTTACAGCACCCACATCAGATGGCTACCACCCCAGCTCCAGGGGATCCACTGTTGTCTCCTGGCCTCTGGGTACACCAGCACACACATACACAAAAATAAAAATTCCAGTGAGTTTAATCTCCCAGTTTAACTTTATGATCTTTAAAACTTGAGCTTATATCCTGGTAGGTTTTGTTTTTGTTTCCTGCAATGCTTAGCCAGTCTTGGGGTCGTGTGCTGGTGGGTGACAGCAGGCCGTGATAAAGGCTGTGGAAAGAATGTGTCCATGGGTATTTGCAGCGAAGAGGTGACGGGAAAGGCTATGCTTTACCTTTCAGAAATGGCAAGTTCTAATCCTGCCTACTGGGAGCTGGAAGAAGGAGACCTGCCCACAGGGTTACACTTACTGGATGGCTCCGTCCCTTCTGATAGTCCCTTGTTGATTGCATTTGCCACCCGGTAGGTTGCCCTGTATGTTGTTTATGGGAACTAAAACATCTGCAGTGTTTTTATGGCTTAGAATCTAGTGTTTGACTCATTTGCATATTGTGCATGTTCTTATTAGAATATTTGGTTTTATTTCTAATGAGTACTAAGGATAACCGAGCCATATTATGGCATTGAAGTTGGAGACTGATATGCTCTGTTTTCAAGTGCAGGTTGTATGATAGATTTGGGGAGTCTGCCCTTCGAGCCTTCATCAAGTTTTATCCATCCATCTCGCCCTCCGACATCGCGCAGCTTTGCCGTCATCATCCCGCTCAGTTCTTGGCCTATCTAGACAGTCTGGTGAAGTCCAGGCCTGAGGACCAGTGGTGAGAGGGCGTGTGTGGTCTCTGTCACCACTTGTCATGTTGTCACTGTCAGCTACTCTGGAAGATAACAATTTGGGGAGTTTTAATCCCTTACTTCCCACAGTACACAACACAGATGCACACATACCACACTCCACCGCCTCTCTCTGAGAAGGTCTCAGATTCTCTGGAGAAAATTAAGTCCTTTGAGCTGGCCAGATGGCTCAGCAGTTAAGAGCACTTGCTGCTCTTGTAGAGGACCCAGGCTCTGCTCCCAGCATTCACATGACAGCTTACAACAGTCTGTAGCTCCAGTTATAGGAGATTGAGGCCCTCTTGAGTGACCTGAGTACCTGAGGGCAGTGCATACATGTGGTGCACATATACGTAGGCAACACATACATGAAATAAAATAATTATCAAAAAGAAAATACATTCTTAGCATAGCAGGGCTTCAACTAAAGCAGGCAGGCTTCTCACCCCCCAGCCGGTGAGTGCTCTTCACTATAGTGGCCCAGCTCTCCTCTTCTTGCTTCTCTTCTCACAGGTGGGGCCATCATTCCTTCTCTCCATAGCAGTAAACTCCCATTTCATCATTAGACTGGGAACTTTTCCTTTCTGTTTGCCACACTGACCTCCTGGCGCCTACCTCACTTTAGCTTTTCCTCACTGTCTTACAGCATGGTTACTCCTTTAGCAGACTGGGACTCTCAATAGCAGAGCTTTCCAGTTACCCCTAATATTTTCTTTACACCCCCACACTTTGTTTTCTCTCTCACTTGTTCTCAGGCCATCCTTCCTTGAGTTCCTTCTACAACCAGAGTCTTTAAGACTTGAATGGCTGCTTTTGGCAGTGTCCTATGATGCTCCACCAAGCACAAGTACAGTGGATGATGAAGGGCATCCCAGGTAAGCAAGCAGTCTGACATGTTCACTCACTCAGAGCGGCCAGGCTCACTATAGGAACAGCAGTAGAAAAGCTTAACCGCATAGCGGGAGCAATGAGCTCACATATCCTTGTAAATCCTAGTGGTTCTGAACACTTGGGAGCTTACAGACCCTATAAGAATCCCACGATTCCATTCAGGAAAAGGCACACTCATGGAAAAATGTGCACATAACTTCAAAGAATTAAGCTAGCCTGTCTGCAGCTCTTTTACAGACCCACAGTGAACCCCGGGTTAGGCTATCTTAAAGAAAAATGTGTGTGTGTTTGTGTTTTCTTTCAAAAGACGTGCTAATTAGTTTACAAATGTACAGTAGGATTTGAAAATAATAGAATCTGAAAAAAACAAAAACAAAAACCCCACCAGTATGTAACTCAGAGACAGTCCTTGTATTTTCTTCTAAAGAAAGCGCTTTTGAAAGCAATGCCTGCTGCCAAATGTCTGTTTTATTTGATTTACTCCTTGGCAGAAAGCCTAGGAAGATACATAGTGGCTGTGAGTGATACACTCAAGGCTTTGATTGCTATTATGATTAAACTCAGTATGTACATGCTAGCAGGTACCCAGCACAGAGTCACACCCCCAGTCCCTACTTCTGCCATTTGCTTGCTTCCTTGCTTGATTTCAAGATGAACAAGTTATAAGAAAAGTAGCTATTTTTAATTTTTTAAGAGCATGATAGAAATATTTGGACATAATGAAATATGCTTCAACTGTAGTCTTACCTACTAGATGATTCTAAGATACTTTGTAGGGTTTATTTCCTGTCTAATTGACTGTATTTTTTTTTTATTTTATAGGCCCTATTCACATTTGCTTTCTTGGGGTTATAGTCAGCTGATTCTTCTGCTGATTAAACTTCCTGCAGACTTTACAACTAAAGAGCAAATGACTGATATCTGTAGGTCGTATGGGTAAGTGATGGTGTTCATAGATCCTGGTGTGGAGATTGGAACCCATAATAACCCTCCAGTTAAGGTCCTCATTGGCGTGCTTCATCATGCAAGGATCCAAGTTAATACTACAATGTAAATGCACCTTTTAAAAAGTACTGACATTTTTATTTTCTGTGTTTGGCTCTTTTGCCTTCGTGAATGTTTGTGCACCAGAGACCAGAAGAGGGTCTCTTTAGGTTGTAAAAGTTGTAAGCCATGGTGTAGGTACTGAGTTTGGAACCCAAGTCCTCTGTAAATGCCGCCAGTAATCTTAACTCCTGAACCATCTCCCCAGCCACATGTCTTAAGTGATAGTAAACATCAGCTTGCTTTGAAATTTTGTTCCTGTATTGTACAGAGGAGAAAATGGCCCTGTGAGTTCTCTGTGTTCTCTTTGCCTAGTTGCTATGGCCAGAGTGTAGGTTGTGATGTATTATGTCCATGTCAGTCATAATAGCTAAAAAATTTCCAAGAAGGGAGTAATCAGATCAGGCTCCCTGGAGGAGGTGCTCAGGAGGAAGAAAGGTTGGGGTTCACCCATGGAGGCTGAGGGCTGGGTGGGTCTGCTGAGGGAGAACCCCCACATTCCTGAGAGGGTTAGTCCCTGTCTCTGAGCTTGGCTTCTGCTCTATCAGAAGCGGTATCTTTTAGAGGGACCTCTGTCTTCCTTTCCCCTTAGATGGATCTCACATGATGGCCACTGTGTGATACTGACTTGTTCGTTGATATTGAGGGATGAGACTGGCCAGGTGGCAGGTGTGGGGCAGGGGCATGTGCATGCCATGTTGTTGTCTGTGTGGAGGTCAGACAAGAGTCTTCTAGAGTTGGTCCTAGAGGTTGAAGTCAAGTTGTCAAGCATAGCAGCAAGTGCCCTGACCTCTCTGGCCCTTTTTAGACTCTATGGAGATTGTATCTAGTGTCATGCAGGAGAGAGCAAAGCCTGCAGAAAGGGTTTCATTGATTACTAAGGATTCTGGATTGCTGAATAGGGAGAGTACCAAGGAAAAGTCCATGGGTTGAGATTTGGAGACACATACTGATTTTGTTTTGAATGTTTAAACTTATAAAAGTAGGGGCTGTTTCAGGAGTTAAAAGCACTAGCTACTTTTCCAGAGGATCCAGGTTTGCTTCTCAGCACAGCCATCTATAATTTCAATTCCTGTTCTATTAATTATTTAAACTCAATAGGAGGTTTCTACCCCACCTTAGATTATTTAGATCCTAATAAAAGACACAAAACTTTTTTTTTTTTTTTTTTTTTGGTTTGGTTTTTCGAAACAGGGTTTCTCTGTGTAGCTCTGGCTGTCCTGGAACTCACTTTGTAGACCAGGCTGGCCTCGAACTCAGAAATCCACCTGCCTCTGCCTCCCGAGTGCTGGGATTAAAGGCGTGCGCCACCACACCCGGCTGACACAGAACTTTTATATTTATGATAAGCCTTTAATGCACTAGAGCTGGGCAGAGGTCTGGCCTCGAAGCTATTAGGATAAATTTCCCCATCAATAGCCTCACTTTATAACCTGCCACATCTCAGGTTCCAACTGGGCAGCTCTTAACTGCAATTGTCCAGCCTTCATGGCCAAGTTTTCACGACTCACCTACCTCATGATGTTTTTTCTCTCCACCTTCTCTCCTCTCCTGGTGGTCTCTTCCTCAGATACCCTGCCTGGGAACCAAAACACTGCTAAGCCTGTTTTACTTCTGCCCAGCTGTAGCCTATAGGCATCTTTTTTTTTTCCCCCCTCGTTCTGGTCAACCTTGCTCGCTCTGGTCTGCCCCACTCGCTCCAACCAGCCCTGCTCGCACCGGCCAGAGCCTCTCACTCCAGCTATCTGTAGGCATCTTTATTCAGCAGTCAGGGATAACTTGGGGGCAAGGTCACATAGCATAACTTGGTCTGTGTGAGAATCTCCTTATCCCTGGCGGGACCAGGGCCAGTATTTGCATTACAGTACATGGCAACAGACCAGCCTTGGCCATCTGGGGGATCTGACATTCTCTTCTAGCCTCCACAGGCACCAGACATACATTGGGTACATATACATACATGCAGGCAAAGTAGCCATATACATAAAATAAAATTAAAACCTACTTGCAAACTACATGAAGCTTTGTTTCTTAAGTGCTTTAAATCAAGGCTGTTGAATAGAAGTTTGTGTGACAGTGGAAATATTCTACTGTACTAGCCAGTAGCCTCAAGTGATCATCAATTTTTAATTACGAAACTGATTTTTATGGACTATGGTTAAGACACTTGCTACTCTTGCAAAAGACCGAATTTCTAGCACCTACTTGGCAGTTCACAACTGATGCAATTTTAGTTTCAGGGGATCTGATGCTCTCTTCTGGCATTTGGGGGTACCAGGCATGTATATTATATGCAAACAAGCATGACAATTTACAACTGTCTATAACTCCAGTCAAGGGGGGTCTGGTACCTCTTTCTCTCCTGCCACCCTCCTTGGGCAGCAGGCATACATATGGTGCACAGACTTACATGTAGGCAAAATACCATATACATAAAAAACATTAAAGTGTTTTAAACAAATAAAACATTTTTTTTTAAAAAGGACTTATCTCAAAACAACAAATGAAGCCTGTGTTTTAATTTTTATTGACTTTTACATTAAGCTTTAATGAGCACACGCGGCTAGTGTGGGCAGTGCAGTTCACAGCCACTCACTGTCCTTCCCCCTTTTATCAACTTCTGCCCCTTTAAGTTTCTGGCCTGGATATCTTACCCTCTGTCTGGAGCTGGAGAGGAGGAGGGAGGCCTTCATCAACATTGTGTATCTGAATGACATAAGCCTGATGGAAGGGGACAATGGTATGTAAACCCCCTGCTCACTCCTCAGTGTGCTGTTCAGGAAGACTGTCCTCATTTTCAGTAAGCAAGTCTGAACCTTGCAGTGGTTGTCTACATAATCGTGAAGGCCGCTAAAATTGTGGGGGCTTCACCTACTCTTTGGCACATTCTGGCATCTTCCCTATTTAGCAACTGCTTACTGTTTTAGGCATAATATACCATGTTTTCTGTATACTGCTGTAAGTGGGACAACAGAATCTTGGGATAGACGTGCTCATGCCTCCACAGCTGACTTTTATTCTTGCCCACTTTAAAACACTTTTTGTTTCAGGTGCCAGAATGATTCTTAAACAAAAAAGCAGATAAATTTAAAAAAAAAAACAAAAAAAAAAAAACAACTGACAAGGTGGCTCAGCAGGAAAGAGCATTTGATGTTATTGCAGAAGAGCAGAATTTGTTTCTCAACACCCCACGTTGGGTGGATCATACGTGCCCACAAGTGCAGTTTCAGGGACTCTTGACTCCCTTTTCTGGCTTCTCTGGACACCCGTGCACATGTTCTCACAGAAATGCATATGTGTACCTCTTGTGTGCATGCATTCATGCCTGTGAGCATGTACACACATACAACAGTAAAATAAATCTTAGAAAAGGTCGAGCAGTATGGCTCGTGACCTGAAGGCCCTTGCACTGAAACAACACACAGTTTATACTGTTAGCCAGTGCCATGGCCTGGCCTGGCCTGACCTGTCATCCTTACTGCACCGCCACATGTAACATAGGCTGTTGTGTTTTGTTTTGTTTTTTGTTTTTTGAGACAGGGTTTCACTGTGTAACAGCCCTGGCTGTCCTGGAACTTGCTCAGTAGACTAGGCCAGCCTCTGACTCAGAGATCCCTCTGCCTCCTGAGTGCTGAGATCAAGGGCCTCTGCCACCACAGCTGGCTCACTGCTGGCTCACTGTAGGCTTTTAAACATCCACTTAACTCAGCCTGTTCTTTGCGGTGTCCCATTACCTTCTGTGTCTCCTGTGTCATAAGTACACTCCTCTGCATTCCTTGCCTGCTCCTCCTTCCACGTTTGGATGCCATGAAGACACAAGCATTTGCCCTCCTGCCTGTGTCCTCCTTCCCGTGCCCTCCTGCCTGCACCCTCCCGCCTGTGCACTTCTGACTGGCTTAGCTCTTGCTCACATGTTGCCTCCTCACAGAACCTTTCTCAGATGCTCTGAGCGATGCCCACAGTCCTATAGTTCATCATTCTTTCCCTTAGTACACTTAGCATGGTTTGTAAGTAGTGATTTGTCTGTATATTTAAGGTCTTTACTAACCTGATTGTGGGGATTGTGTCTGTTTTACTCATTGAAATTCTAGGAAGTTTGAGGATAAGTTTTAATTCTGTGTGTTGGAGAGGTTTGTGCCGAGCTGAAGAGACTGTTCTTGAGTGTGTTAGTTTTGAAGTGTTCTTACACTTCTGAGGTGTCATGTATGGAGCCTGTGTGCTTTGTGGCCAACCCCACTTTGTTTCTGTGTGTAGGGTGGATCCCTGAGACCTTGGAGGAATGGAAGCTTCTCCTACATCTACTACAGACCAAGAGCACAAGACCAGCTCCTCAGGAGTCACTAAATGGGAGTCTCAGTGATGGGCCTGCCCCCATCAATGTGGAGAATGTGGCCCTCCTGTTAGCTAAGGCCATGGGCCCAGATCGGGCCTGGTCGCTGCTACAGGAGTGTGGTCTGGCTCTTGAGTTGTCAGAAAAGTTCACCAGAACCTGTGACATCCTGAGGATTGCTGAGAGAAGGCAGAGGTAATGCCAGCCTGTCATGCACTCTCTGTGATGCCAGGCACCCAGATTCTCACAGACTCTCAGAGGTAGATAGATGGGAGTGCAGAGGTCATGTAGTCTGGTCCCTCCCTAGCACATGAGGAGACAGAGGTGCATCTGCTGACCATGGTGTAAAAGAGGAGACCAAAGTACAATTTACTCACAATCATGATGGAGACACTCTTCAGGTTAGTTAGTGTGAGGGCCCCAATGCTGTGCGTCCTCGGTTCTTTGAATGATTTTGACATTGCCAGTCCTGATAGCTCAGGCCTGTGAGCTCCATAGAAGGCCAGAGCAGGAGAACCATGAGTTCAAAGACACCAGGGTGATTTAATGAAATCCTGTCTCAAAAAGTGAAAAAAGGCTGTGGATGTAGCTCAGGGGCAGAGCACTTATCCTGCATGAAGCCTTGGCTTCAATATCCAGTTAATAAACAAAGAAACTATTTATGTATATATGCACACACACATGCACACAAATATTTTAGTCAAGTTTTTCTTCTATTCCTGGTAAAATAGATATGGTGGAAACAACAAAAGCAAGCCAAGCATGCTGGTGCACACCTGTAATCTCAGCCCTGGGGACACTGAGACAGGAGGATTAGCAGCTTCAGGCCAGCCTGACTATATAGCAGTAATTACTGTCTTGTAAAAAAGGAAAGAAAAGGAAAGCAAATCCATTTGAAATTACTGTTTGGAGCATTTAGTCTTTTAGTGCATGCAGGCTGCTATGCAGCTGGTCTCCACTGTGTTCTCTTCTGTGAACTGGGGCACCATAGCTATGAAACAGGCCTTGTGCCCCATACCCTGGCTACCTCCATTCTGCTTCTGTTGAGTTTGAGCATCTCAGATGCCTCATCTAGTTACAGTGGTTAACAGGACAGCTTGATGGTCCCCTCTCTGATATATCTGAGAACAGAAGTATTTCAGCCTTCTTAATCTTCTGGACTTGGAATTGTTACTCAAGTTTAAAAGTTTTCGAATTTTGCATTAGAGCTGCTTAACTGGTTTGCGTTTCCCAAATGACTATTGATGCTGAATGAACATTTGTGCTTATTGGTTTTGATATCATCTTTGGAGAAATAACTGAGTTCACTGCCCATTTTAGAATCAGGTTCATAGTTTAGTTGAGGAATTCCACCACATTTGAAGTATAAGTACCTGTTACCAGGTGGGATTTGCGTATATTTTCTTCCATTCCAGGTTGCTGGTTCATTCTGTTGATCCCTTCCTTTTTTTTCTCCCCAACACTGGGCATTGAATCTGCCTCATCTGTATGTGGCAAAGATTCTAATTCCCTGAGTCTTGATGCCCACCCACTCTGCTGGATTCAGCCTGTATCATTTGGTCACAGAGCCAGTGTTTGGAGTCCTCTTAAGTGTACAGAGTTTTTAATTTGCTATTAAGAATGAATGAGGAGAGCTGAATTTGCTTGTGTCTCTGTGGGATTTCAGAGCGCTGATACAAGGCATGCTTGA
Source organism: Mus minutoides (assembly GCA_902729485.2). Lineage (NCBI taxonomy): Eukaryota > Metazoa > Chordata > Mammalia > Rodentia > Muridae > Mus > Mus minutoides. The sequence continues at coordinate 850,034 of LR755131.1, forward strand.
GAAGTGTGACCGCTTCCTCTGGTCGCAGCAGGCCTAGTGGGACATCTACTCTGACCAAGTGGAATCCTGCTCTAGACCCTCCAGAGGGCTTTGGCACAGAAGGAAAGAGGACACCTCAGCAAACCTAGCCATGCGAAGACCATGCCCTGCTGCTGCAGCTGCTAAGGCCTCATCCCTGCCTGGCCCTTGGCTTTTGTGGCACTGTGACCTCAGAGTTTCTCAAGGAAGCAGTGGGTTGTTCTTCACTGGAAGCAGCCTGGGGTGCTCCCTGCTGGGGGGGTGGTTTGTGTTCACAGTGAATCTGAATTGGTTTCTACTGATGCAGATCTGCAGGGTGCAGAGGTTTGGGTACAGGAAAACAGATAACTTTCCAAACTGGAGGTCAATCCTTTTTCCTACTGAGTTAGGACCTGGAACAATGACATCATTCTTGTTGGCTTATGTAATAAATACTGAAGATCCAAACTAGAGTTTTAAATAAGACTGCCCTTATCTGAGTTGAGCTCAGTTTAAAGTATTTTTCCAGTATGTATTTGATATTTTCTAATCTAAGCCTATATATACTGACTAATCCCTGGAAACATATTATCTGTAATTTTTGAAGAGTGGGTGACCCAAATGCTCATGCCCTCTCTTTTATTTTTTTTATTGAGTTATGCACTTTTTCCTTCATTTTTTTTTTTTTTTTTTTGTGGAAACAGTTTCTTAATTTAAAATGCTTGCTAGCCTGGAACATGTAGGTATACCAGGCTGTCTCGAGTTTAAATATCTACTTGCCTCTGCCTCCTAAATGTTAGGATTAAGGGTGTGTGCCATCACAGGCATCTTAAAATTTTATTTTAAAAAGCCATAGTAAGAGAAAGCCACGCACTAACATAAATTATTTCAAATGATTGTATTATCCAAGCCATATTACTAGATTGTCATTTCTGAAGCTTTATGTAGCCTATTATGTTGGTAATAAATGAAGAAGGTTTTCTTTAAACCGAATATGGACATGTGATTTATTTTGGAGCAATTAGAAGGAAGATATTAGGTAAATCCAGTGTGGAGTAGTGTTAGATACACTGAATAGGGACCTGTTTCTTTTTCCCAATTTATAGCAAATCAGAGAAGCCGCACATTCTGCCTTAATTACGCATGACCTTGGGTCTGGTTAGGCCTAGTAGACTGAAGGCTTCACGGGGTGGTTTCGAGTTTTGTGGACTGTGGCGGTCCTTCCCAGTGTAGCACCTGGGTTGTGGATGTGTAGGCAGAAGCTGACCGCCGTGAGACTGGACTGAGGTAACAGCATAGAGCTCTCCTTTACTTTCAGCTTCAGTCACTAGGCAGTGGCTAACAGATGGCCTACAGCACACCTCAAGGCAAGCAGACCCTGGGAACTGGCAGGGCTGCCATCTTGTCATCATATCCCATCCGAGGGCAAGTGACCACAAGGCTCATTTCCCAAACAGTATTCCTAGCCCACACCCACTGACTTAATCTTCCAAGGCAAAGAGAAAAGAAAATCCTTTTCAGCCAAATGGTCCCATCTGAACCATCTGAACTTGAGGCAGTGTTTTCAAATACAGCTGTCGTTTGCTGAGAAGTTCCAGACACACTTGCTGGGTGGTTGCCTCAATGTCCTTTTGTGTCCAGATCTGAACTCTGACCATGACGGAATGATAGAGCCACTGGAAGACTGCTAATAAGACTGACTGCTTGGGTCTGGATATCTCTCCCCACCCCAAAACCCAATGACCTAAGGGAAGGTTCTCTATTGGTTTTTTTTAAGTTTTTGATTTTGTGGGTTAAGAGGTAGAGAGCTCTGCCATAGGACTGGCACCTTGAAACAGAGTGGAGCCACCCATCCTGGTTAAGGGCTGACACTAGCATGCAGAACAGGTAGATGGGTCATGCTAGCTGCTGTTAGAATTCGGAATGTAACTGTCTCGCCTGGCAGTCACCATACAGATAGAAAATGTGTTTAGGGAACTGGGGGGGAGGGAAGGAGGAAGGGAGAGGGAAATGGAACCCTGAAGTGAGTAATTTCCTGCACCTGTGAGACTTGTCCTTGTGTAAAGTCTTGTCCCTGTTCCCTCCTCCTTCCCCCTAGCCTCTCTTTTAATGAGATTAGTTAAACCCTCTGATTGTCTGTCAGTGCTGGTGTCCATTGGTCATTTCCCTTTTTGTTACTAATGTACAACTGCACTACTTCCTGCCTAGCGCCCTGGTGCAGTGCGAGGCCTCTTGAAGGCCATGCTTTCTGCCAGTGGACAGTATCAGCACATGAATAGGTAAGCAGCTTTGGTCTCAGCCTAGCAACAGGACTGTCACCCCAGCAGCTCGAACTCTGTCCTGACTTGGATTTTGTAATCTGGGGCTTTTTTTTTTTTTAAAGATTTATTTGTTTGTTTGTTTGTTTGTTTATTGTATGTAAGTACACTGTAGCTGTCTTCAGACACTCCAGAAGAGGAGTCAGATTTCATTACAGATGGTTGTGAGCCATCATGTGGTTGCTGGGATTTGAACTCAGGACCTTGGGAAGAGCAGTCGGTGCTCTTACCTGCTGAGCCATCTCACCAGCCCCACTCTGGGGCTTATTAACCTGCTTCCACCTGGTGACATCCTATGTCATTCCTCAGTTCACATACAGTTGTTTCATGGGTTGGTTTATAGAGACAGGGTTGCTCTGTATAGCTCTGGCTTTCCTGGAGCTTGCTCTGTGGAACAGGCTGGTCTTGTACTCACAAAGACCCATGCACCTCTGCCTCTGGCATGCTGGAAAGAAAGGTGTGCACCTCCACTGCCCTCTAGGTGTTTGTTTGTTTGTTTTCTTCTTTGTAAGATACATATTTTAAAAAATATTATGTGGATGAGTAATTTGTATGCATATGCATCTGTGCTGCCAGATGTTTGGATATCCTGGAAGTAGAGGTACAGGAAGCTTTGAGCCACAACGTTGGTACTCCCAGGTTCCCTGGCAGAGCAGCCAGTGTTCTTCCTAACACTGGGCTAATTTATTGAAAACCCAGTGATCACCTTAGAGATGTTATAGGAGATGCACAGCTTGAATCCTGGTCCAGTAACATCACACTGGGCCCCCAGTGGGGTCTCCTAGGGCTTGTGTGCTCTATGCACCTTGACATCCCTGAGTAGCTTCCTGTTCAACTCTAACAAGTCCTTTACCTTAGGTTTCTTTTCCTTCATGAAACATCTAGAAGTTACTTGTCCCCTGACTCTGCCTCAGCAAACTGACCATGGAGCTTCCCCTCAGTAGGACAATCTCCTGAGGCCACATTCCCCTCAAGACCATTGGTTTGCACTTGCTCTCAGAAGCCATCCTGTCACGTCTGTGTCCTCTCTTCCATATGCTGCATCCCCAATTCCTTTGTCACCCCTCTGAGACATTGCTTATTCCCTCTCTCAACCTCTGTCTTAGGCTTCGCCCAGGGACTGCAAACATTCTGTTGGGTCTGACATGCTCTGTGTTCAGATTTCTTTATTCATTCATTCATTCTTTCATTCATTCACTCATTCATTTGTTTGTTCTTTAGTTGTTTTTCTCTAGATAGGGTCTCACTATGTAGCTCTGGCTGTCTTGGAATTCACTATGTAATGCAGGCTGGCCTCAGTCTTTCAGAGATTGTCTGCTTCTGCCTCTTTGGTTCTGCAATTAAAACTGTGCACTATGATTCCTGGTTCCTTTCCTCAGTTGTCTTTCTTCTGTAGATGTGACTCCATCACCAATCGCCTTGCCTTAGGAGTCCTCCCCAGTTCCACTTCCCAGTTGAAAAGCAGGTCAAAGCAAGGAACAGCTGTGAGGCTGAATCCATCCTTCCAAGATTTTATACATATGGGAAAATTAAAAGTCAGTGGATTTGGGGGGGTGTCGCTCAGTGGGTAGTGCTTGTCTGAGCAGCATGGAGACAGAGTTAGGCATGGAGACAGAGTTAGGATCCCCAGAGACCCACAGAAAAGCTGGGCAGGTGTGGTAGCTGCCTGTAGACCCAGTGCCCAGGGGCAAGGTCAGAGCTAGCAAGAGGAGGCATGCTCCAGTGTGAGAGAGACCGGCCTCAGTAAAGGCTGAGTCACATAAGATAGCCATGCTGGCTGGCTTTGTCACCTGGACACAAGGGAGAGCTAGGAAGCATGTTCCTCTGTGTTCTCTGTTTCAGTGGCTGCCACGAGCTTCCTTTGAAGATAGGCTGTAATTTATAAGCCTAGTGACCCTTTTTCCACTACTTAGTGTTTATTACAGCGACTGAGAAGCCGAGTGGCACAACGGACAGTCTCCTACTCCACACACCTTAGCTAGGGCGACTATTGCTGGGATGAAACACCACGACAAAAGCAAGCTGGGGAGCAAACGGGTTGTTTGACTTCCACAACACATCTTTCCCAGAAGGCAGGCAGGGCAACAGGGTGGGAAGCAGGAGGCAGAGCCGGATGCAGAGGCCATGGAGGGCTACTGCCCATTCGCTTACTCCTCATGGCTTGCTCAACAGGCTTTCTTTTAGAACCGGGGACCATCAGCCTGGAATTAGTACCATCCACAGTCACCTCCCTGACACTCCTTAATCACTGCCATAAATCATGAACTCAGAAAATGCTCTAAGGGGCTTGGTAGAGCACTTGCCTACGTATAAGGCACTTCCTGAGTATAAGGAAGTACAAGGCCCTGGGTTCAGTCCTCAGCTCCGGGAGAAAAAACAGAAAAGAGAATGCTCTAAACCCAGATCTTAGGCAGCAAGGTGTCAATCAAGGCTCCATCCTTTCTGATGACTAGCTTGTACCAAATCCACATAAAAGGAGCAAGCACCATATACTCTCAGAATGCGTACGCATATAAAAATGAGCCAGCACTATATACTCTCAGAATGCACACGCTTAAAAAACATTTAAAACCACCTGGTGTGGTGGCACTTGCGGGTAATCTCAGAATTTGGGATTCTGAGCTGTTGTCTTTATCTCCCGACACAGTTTGCTCTGGAATATTTCTCTGGACTTAGTGCAGTCAAACAGAAGTGTGCTTGCTGGGATTGTGTGAACTTGACTCAAGATAAGATCATTGGGTGACAGGGAACCTCAGCACAGAAACTTCCTCTGTAAGAACCTAACGTAGCGTGGCCATAAGGCAAGCTTACCCTCTTTTCTTATTGATTAATTTATTTATTCACTTTATATCCCGATCACTGCTCCTTCTGGTCCCCCACAACACAGTCTCTTTTCCCAGTGCTCCCTCCCTTTCTCCTCTGTGAGGGTAGGGCACCCTTTTCAGTATCCCCTCGCCCACCCCATCCTGGAACATCAAGAAATGAAAAGGTAGGTGCAACATTTCCATTTCCTACATTACTGATTATTGGGGGAGGCCCCACCTTTGGTGGGTGGAATCACTCCTGGGCTGGTGGTCCTGGGTTCTATTACAAAGCTGGCTGAGAAAGAAGAGAAAGCCAGTAAGCAGCACTCTTTCTTCTATGACCTCTGCATCAGCTTCAGCCTCCAGCTTCCTGACCTGTGAGATCTCACCCTCACTTTCCGAAATACTAAGCAGATGTGTAAGAGTCGAATAAGCCCTTTGCTCTCCAAGATGCTTTGCTCATGGTGTTTCCTCACAGCAACAACAATCCTAAGACAAGAGGAAAGCCCCCTTCAGTATTTCCTAGAGCTGAGAAGGTGAGTGGCCTTGGAATTGTGGTTGTAGAGGAAGGAGCAGGATCACGTTGACAGCTGCAGCACACACAAGTATGAGGTGTCCCATGGGTATGTTCCAGGTCCTTGGAGGCAGCTCTTCTGAGAGCTAAGGCTGGGGCACAGGACAGGAAAGTGCACGCCCTTTACAGGGACTGGGGGCCTGGACACGGAAAGGCCCAGAAATATCAACAAACAGGCCACAGGCACAGGGCCCAGGAAAGGGGCTAGAGTGACTCATGTGACAGTCTAGAAGAGTGCCCATGTGTTCCCAGAAGCTTTCTTCAGTGACAGATACACAGGGTCAGATACAATTCCAAGTTCCTGTTTATTACCTTTTCCACATCAAGTAGTTACTATTGCTAGAGTAACACAGTTCTGAAGCCCCTGTGTGATACACACATGAGATGTTTACTATGTTTTCCCAGAGAGCAGCTTCAGTGTTCCTTGGTACGAAGAAGTCCAGAACCGTTCCTCATGCCACCAGCACAACCTTCCAAGCTAATAGGAGGACACTCAGTATTTGTCAGGCAGGCCAGCAGGTCTGTAGTGATTGGGGTCCTTGCCACTGCGACCATGTCTGTTGGCTTCCTGGTCAGCCATGGCGTCCTCGTGTCCTCTGCCGAAGAATTCCTGGAAGTTCTCTCTTGCATCACTAGGAGAAGCAGACACACAGAAGATCAGTCAGTCACTAAGCTGTGTGGACAGTCTATGCTCCCAGTTCTCCCCTTTGCCTGGGCTGGCTTCAGGAGGATACCAGAAAGTGCCAGGAAGGAGAAGCTGAGACAGTGGGCAGCCTAGGCTGGTCCCCTAACACTAGATGAACAAAGCCAGAAACATAGGGCTGAGAGTCCCTTCCTGTCTATATTTGAGAGCAGACTCACAGAGCATGGCTGTGTGCTGGCACTGCACAAAGCCCAGGGAGTACACTGGACATAGATGGACACACTAGCCTTGTGAACAAGAGGACAAGGCAACTCAGAGTCGCAGGATCTTCTTGAGGCTCACCTGCCACTGTTTTCCCCCAGAAGAGTTGAGCCCTGCTACCCAGCCTTCTGTGTTACCTGATTTTCTCAGCAGCCCATACTCCACCGGGACCTCTCTGGGCAGCATCATAGTTCCCTCGAGCATGGAAGTATTTGTCTCCATCTTTCCAGTTAGCTTCCCTCATGTCAGAGTAGGCTCGCCACATGTCTCCAGCCCCTGCATGGGAGAGACCACAGGAATGTGACCCTAAAGACTCTGCCCTTGCCTTTGAGAGGACAGAGGCATTGAAAGTACTCCTGGCCTGAGCCTGTGCTCAGAGCAGTCTGAGAGCATGAACTGGAACATCATGGCCTGGTCCCCTTTGGCATTTCCAAGTATCTCAGGAGAGCCCTTAGGGCATCTTCCTTGGTCTGTGTTTGTTTTTCTGCTCACAGTGCTGCTGTGAGCTGCCCCTCACTGGGGAGGGGAAGTGTACCACAGAGGCAGGGCAGTGTCAGCACATACCAGGGCCTGGCAGCTGCAGTCCTGGGAACTGTTTACCACAGGGTAACCACTTCCTTGCTTTCTAGCTCCTACCACAGACCCCACAGCACATTTCCCCAGTAGAGCCACGTAATGTCCTAAAGCCATTGACAATGTCCCCAGGGAACACACTGCCTGCAGCCAAGGGACAGTGCTGTGGATGTAGGTCCCTAATCTAGGACGTTTCATCATGAGGTGACAAAAGGCAGAGGAGGGCTGCATACAGAGAGCATCTGCTCTGATCGCCAAGACGCTGTCCTGACAGCATGAGTACCACCGTGACCCTGCTGACTGCCCTTTGAGTAGAATGCATGGGTCCTGTGCTGTCTTGCAGAATCTCAGGAGCAATGACCTCAGCTGGGGGTGCAATTTCTGACCTCCGGAGGAGACACCAAGTGTCTCCATGCCAGGCCACATGCAAAGCCAGTCCTGAGAATCTAGGTGCAGGGTGGACTGTCTGGACCTCTGAGCTATCATGGCTCTTTCTTTAGGTGATGCCACCAGTAACTCATGTTCTTCACAAAGGTTTTTAGGAATTGTCATTCAGAATGTGTTGGCCTCCAGCCCTTCTGGGTCATAACTGCTCTGCCTCCTGCTATATTCAGTGCATAGCAGGAAGTCTTGCAGGAACCCCTGGTTCTTTCAGCCAAGCAGAACAGTGAGTCCAACCACCCACCACCGAATGCTCAGGACACCCTTAGAGGTGGTGTCCCTCTCAGCTTACCTTGGAAAGCCTCAGTAATAAATGAAAAAAGCCCTCCATGGCAAACTCCCAGGAGCAGGGAGCAGAAGAACAGGCTGGTGAGTAGCTTCATCCTGCTGAAGTGAGAGGAAAGGCTGGAGGAGACCCTGACAGACTGGCACCTCCCCTACCCCCTCATCCACACAGGCTCTGCTCATTTCTCCCTACTACTGTCATGTGTGTCCTAGCAGAGCCTCCTGAGGCCTCTCAGGAGGGAGCCCACCCATACCGTCAGAGCCACAAGGCCTCAGTTCTGATCCATCCATCCTGCCTGCTCAACCACCTCTGTCTAGGAAGGCAGGCAGGCTGCAGTGAAGGGGCTGGAGTGCAGGGACAACCCAGGTTGCCACTTCCTCCAGGAGCCTCTGATTCAGTAGGAAGCATTTCCCATGTGTCCCCTCAGCCTGGCACACACCCACAAGTGAGAAGAAGCCAGGAGGTACCACTGTGAGGAAACACAGCTCACAATCATTTTCTGTCCCTGGTTCTGTCTCTCACCTGGTGGCTGCTTGGCAGAGGTGGTGGTCTGTAGCTGTAGGTGAGACGAGGCAGGCATTTATGCTGAGCTTCCCTGCTCAGGTGAGGGGCAAGGACGGTCTGGCCCCACCCTTGGGAAAACTCTGGGCAGGCCATTTCTCGTAAAGACTACAACAGAAATCTTCCCGGTGCCCTGGGAGCTCTTCATCCACAGGTCATTGTCCCTCATTGTGCAATGAGAGCACAGGAGACAGTGTTCCCTGCAGTGGCAGTCATCTGGGGCATAGTAGCCTGGGGTCAATACTCAGGGGAGACCGGGTGCCAAGAGGAAAGTAGTGTGTGTCTCTCTCTTTCTGTCTGTCTCTGTTCCCCCATCCTCGATTTCACTCTCTTTGATTTGTTATGAAAGGATTTATCCATGTAGCCATGGATGTCCTGGAACTCACTCTGTACACCAGGCTGTCCTCAAACTCACAGATCTGCCTGCCTCAGCCCAGTCTCTGATTAAAAGAGTGCTTCACCATTCCCCGGAAGCTGATCTTAAATTTCTTTGAATTCATGTCTAAACTAGATTTGCAAAACTGACTAGCCAGTCCCACCAGACAATGTGTGTTTCTGAAGAGACTTCTACTGGCATTTTACTAGGGTAAGTTCTCAGCTCTTGGGGAAGACACCTCTACCCCAACTGTTTGTTAATGTAACAAGGAGATGAATTAAACTGGCCCCACAGAGAACAGGCATTAGAAGTGCTCTACTTCTTCCTTAGCACATTCCTAGAATCATGAAATCAGTGCCAAGGCTTATGGGAGTAAGAAACTCCCACACAAGCAGAAGAAAGGAAGGAAGGAAGGAAGGAAGGAAGGAAGGAAGGAAGGAAGGAAGGAAGGAAGGAAGGAAGGGAAGGAAGCAGGGTGTCTCAAAGGAACAGCACACAGGGGAAGGCTGGGCCAGGCAGGTGAAAGCTGAGTGTAGCTCTCAGGGCTCAGTCTCCCTTGTGCTTTACTCTCGGATGAGGGCTGGTGTCATGCCAATCTGTATGTACAGGGACACACAGCTGCCATCCAGAAAATAATCTGTCCTGTGCTTCTTAACCAGAAACATTCTGGGAAGAAGATTCTCGAGACCCCAGCCAGTCTAGAAAAGATAATGTCATTACCAACTGAAGACTGATGGAGGAGGCAGGCTGATTCTCTGCCTGAAACTAGGTTCTTGTTCTTCCTCCCTTTGCTGGGCACTGTTCCTCCCAGCAGACTAGCTTATTTAGTCTCCTCTTTCTGCCATTCACACCCCTGTCGTTTTGCTCCTCTCTCTTGGTATGAATGAGAAGCTGACTTTCACACCCACTAGGGTATATAGCTTTGAAGGAGATGAGAGGCTTATCAAGAGTGTATTTGAATTTACAGGTGTCTTTTTTTTTTTTAAAGATTTATCTTTTTTTAAGTATGTGTGTACGCTGGAACTGTACAGATGGTGGTGAGCCTTCATGTGGTTTTGGGAATTTTCGGATCTCTGCTCGCTCAGGTCAACCCCCCGCTGACTCTGGTGGGCCCTGATCACTCAGTCTGTGCTCACTCTGGCCCAAAAATTCGTTTGTTATTATATATTAAGTACTGTAGCTGTCTTCAGATACACCAGAAGAGGGTGTTACCTCATTATGGATGGTTGTGAGCCACCATATGTTTGCTGGGATCAGGACCTTCAGAAGAGCAGTCAGTGCTCTGACCTGCTGAGCCATCTCGCCAGCCCTACAAGTGTCTTTTTGTTGTTGTTGTTTTGGAATTTTTTTTGTTGTTCTTTTGTTTTGTTTTGTTTTTTTGAGACAGGTTTTTACTGTATAGCCCAAGCTGTCCTGGAACTCACTCTGTAGACCAAGCTAGTCTCAAACTCAGAAATCCTCCTCCCTCTGCCTCCCAAGTGCTGGGATTAAAGGCATGTGCCACCACTGCCCAGCTACAGGTGTCTTAGAGGTACACATTGCATTAGCAAACAAATGAGGTCAGTTATGGCCTGTGTGACCTGGCTAGTACGTTATGAATCTGACCAGTCTACCTTATGTTTTAGAAGTTAAAGTTTCACAATATAAAAAGAAAACACCAAAGCTTGCTCCAGTCTAGTTACCTTCTGAGACTTTGGTTTAGCTAATGATTCCAAGGAGTTTTAACATTGTAACTTCACAGTGACAGCAGAGGTTTGGGCTACACTATCTCCATGTGACTGATGTGTGGTGCCTTCCATATCAGCTGGAATAACATGTCTGCTTTAGTGGGACTTGCAGAGGTGTCCACTAGGCGGACACATCCCCTGTACCAAAGGTCCAGCCTTGTAGTGCTTACATTGCAGGGGCCAATAAATAAGCGAATAGCATAAATCTGTGGACCCTCAGAGCCTGAATCTAATCCAGCCCTGGAGCATGTTTGGAAGAACTATTTGTTATGAGGCATAGCAACTATTTGAGCACTGATTGTTTTCACTATTGATAAGAAAATAGTAGTCTCCAGCTATATAGATGGCCCGGCAGCGGGGAGCATGTACTGCCCTTTCATGGGACCTGAGTTTCCTTCCCATCACCCACCTCAGACATCCCACAACTGCCCCTAATTCAGTTTCAAAGGATGGACATACTCTATGGGCCTCTACGTGTATATGATGGAGACAAAGTCACATGGACACACATATGTGCACATAAGTAACAGTAAGAAACATATACAACTATAAAAAATAATCCTTGTTTTGTCAAGCTTTATACATATTTTCACATCCTCTTGAAAACATTCAGCAACCCATCGATGATTTTTATACAATAAAATGATATAGCTGTGCATGGTGTCTGGGGAAAATCCCAGAATGTCATTTCTTGTAAAGACTGCAGAAATCTTCCCGGTGCCCAGTGAGCTCTTCATCCTTGGCCACTTCCCCTAATTGTGCAATGGGAACACACGGGACAGTTTGGTCGGCCTTGGCAGTCTCTTTTTGATACTTGCTGCTGGGTGGCAGTGTGCGGTGACTGTGGTGACACAAGAAAGGGTCATCGTGATGGAAGGCCAAGGCTTCAGGGCTCTGTGGAGTCAGATTCTCTGCAGCAACCACCTTTCTGTCTGAGTCACTGCTACATGTATACCTGCAAGGCTCCATGCCGGTGACCTTACGTTTAAGCTTTCTGCAGTTCATGGCAAAACTCCTATTATTGGTGATTCCACGCAAAACTGCATATGTCCCTGAAGGTTCTTCCGTCACGTCCACTAGCTTACAAACTCTTCTTAGGACCTGTGTCCCCAGCTAGCTCTGCAAGCACAGCACGTTAGTAGATGGACTAACCTGGTTCAGAATTGTGGTAGGGCCTTTAGATTTCCTCAGCTCAATCCTGGATACATAAGAGAGGTAATGTAGCCCATATGTTTACAGGTTTGATAAGGTCGAGAGATACATATACATCTACTGTGTTAGGTGGTTCCAGGATCCACTTCAGTATAGGAACATGACTAAATAGAAATTGGGTCAAGTCCCACTGCACACTTCCTTAGCTCTCATCTCCTCTCCTCATGGACAGGCAGTTCTTCCACAGCATCTATAAAGGTTGGAACTGGAGTCATTCGAGGTCTTAGCACAGAGGCGGTGCTTCGCCTCAAGGCTACACAGTTTCCAAGTCCAGACATCTGAATTTTCAGGGTCTATAATGGAAACTCAATCAGAATCATGGCCTCTCCTGGGAAGAGCCTCCAGGATTTTGTAACAGGACCTTCTCTTAGAGATCAGTGTGTTGAGGTGACATGGGACAATGTCCAGGCTTCTGCTGCCAGATGTTGGGATTGTTGTGATCCATGGCTTTCTCCCAAACCAAATCATCCACCCCGGAGTTTCCATAAACCCTTCGCAAGGGGTGTGAATTACCAAAAAGATCACACTGTGTCCTGGGCGCTGGCCTTTGAGAACCCAGCTAGCCCTCTCCAGCCTCTCCCTTCGGCTGGAGGCTGGAGGAAGTTTATTTTAATACTTGAGTAGCTATGTCATTCTTAGAAGTAATAACTTGGCTATGACTCTATTTATTTATTTATTTATTCATAAAGAAAGTGCTCTTCTCCTGGAGAAATCACGCGTTGGTGTGCAGTAGAGATCTTGAAAGTGGGACCTGGCTTAGGAAGCCCTCCCACACACTTGCACATTTGCAGTGTCTGACAACTTAAGATACTTCTCAGTTCTAAACATCTCTCTTTTAGATCTGTAAACATCCCTGTCAGATATATAGCTCTGCACCATACACACTAACTTGGCTATGTCTGCCTTCCACTGGCTCTAGTTTCCTGTGCATTGTAGATTGAACATTCATTGGAGATCAGAAGGCATTAGACTGTTTCATCTCACATCCAATGGCTCCCAGAGTGTCTCCCAACATTCCTAGTGGCACACACTCACAGCCAGGCTGCTGCCCCTGTCCAGTGTGCTGAAGCCCTGCTCTGCTTATCTCCCTGTCCTCTCCTCCTGGCCATGCTTTCCTGCACAGCACTCTTTTATTTCAGGGTCATGCTCACCTACATCTTACTGTTATCGGATCAACAACGCTGGAGGCTCTGTGTGATGTTCTCCTTCATCTCTATCTATTTCCCATGAGAAAATAAAAATCAAAGCAGCCTTTCCCTTGGGCTTTGGTCTCCTCTTCTGACACAGTGCAGTCTTTTTGAATTGACCTATTTTGATTCCCTGGCAAATTCTTTTTTTTAAATATTCATTCATTCATTCATTCATTTATTCATTCATTTATTTATTGCATGTGTGTACACTGTAGCTGTCTTCAGACACTCCAGAAGAGGGCATCAGATTTTTTTGTTAGGGATGGTTGTGAGCCACCATATGGTTGCTGGGATTTGACCTCAGGACCTTTGGAAGAGCAGTCGGTGCTCTTAATCGCTGAGCCATATCACCAGCTCCTGGCAAATTCTTTATCAGCTTCTTTCCCATCACACCAATGTTCTCTTTAGAGGCAACTTATAAACCACATTTTCAAATTCAGACCTTCCTGGGGCCACCAAACATGCCTACCTATGACCTTCTTTTTCTGGCCCAAGAATCTATATTCCTATACACTTACCATACAGAGAGCAACACATATCTGTTTGAAATTTATAGACAAAACCCTCTACTGCTCCCCAACCTTCAGTGAAAAGCAGAAAAATTTCTTCCAACATATATACTGCAAACGACCCTAGCAGTGTTTTTTTCTTTGTTTTTTTGTTTTGGTTTTTCGAGACAGGGTTTCTCTGTATAGCCCTGGCTGTCCTGGAACTCACTTTGTAGACCAGGCTGGCCTTGAACTCAGAAACCAGCCTGCCTCTGCATCCCGAGTGCTTGGGATTAAAGGCGTGCGCCACCACACCCAGCTTTTGACCCAAGCAGTGTTAGTTGCTAGCAATGTTAGCAGTTCTGGAACTTACAATACCTGGATGCCTGATGGGGCTCTGCTCAGAGCCCTGATACAAACATACACAGGGAAGTATCTTCCAGGGGGATAAAGCTGCTGAGCCAAGGGCCCCTGGGTAAGGTATGCCTAGTGATGGGGTTTCAAACACATAAGAGGTCAGTGTGGCTGGAGCTAGAAGGATGAGTGGAGTGAACTTGGAGTGGAGACAGACGGTTAGGGGAGCAACTGAGCAGCCTCTGAAGCCAGCACGAAGGCTTGGGTGCTGCTTGTGAGTGAAGCCACCTCCTCATGCAGGCCCTGGTGCACAGTGTGACCCCTGCCTCAGGTCTCCACAGGACCTGACACAGGGTGTCACCCCTGCCTCAGGTCTCCACAAGACCTGACACACTGTCTCACCCCTGCCTCAGGTCTTCACAGTACCTGACACACGGTGTCACCCCTGCCTCAGGTCTCCACAGATGGCTGTTACTCCTCCTTGGAAGGATTGGTTGAGAGCAAAGGAGGAAACTCAAAAGCCACTAGGAATTCTAAAGATCTTGAGGATGTTGTCTTCGAGCAGGCAGAAACAGGGCAGAGACAGACATGTGCTTGCTTTCTGCATCCCCTTCTTAAAATTAATACAATTGTAACATGTATGGAGGGCCACATGACTTATTACAATTCATGGCCTCTGTGCCTTTTCGCCTTTTGTTTGTTTGTTTGCTTTTCAAGACAGGGTTTCTCTGTATAGCCCTGGCTGTCCTGGAACTCACTCTGTAGACCAGGCTGACCTTGAACTCAGAAATCCGCCTGCCTCTGCCTCCGGAGTGCTGGGATTCAAGTCGTGCGCCACCACCGCCCAGCCACTGTGCCTTTTCATCAGGATAAGTATACTTTCCTCTTCTAAAGTTTATCACGTCTTCTGTGTTTAAAAAAAAAACACCTTCCCTTTCAAAACCCTTCCCACTTGCCTTTGAGAAGTACTCAATGTATTATTGGTTCATCTGTGAATTCTCCTGGGACACCACAGCACAGGAAGTAAGCTTTTCTTTTACTTCTTGCTTAGCTGTAGCTCCTTGTATTCTAAAGCTAATTGGCCCCAAAACTGTTTCTAAGAGAGCATCTTCACGTAGATTCTGGGAAACCTTCCCCCCCCCCCCAGTTAATTCTAATCGGTAAATAAAGATGGCAGCAGCCAATAGCTGGGGAGGAGAGAGAGGTGGGATTTAGGGTTATCAGGCTCGGACCCAAGGAGGGAGAGGCTGCCATGCCCGAAGAGTGTGTGCCACAGAAGAGAGAAGACAGTATTTCACAATGTTAGCAACAGAAAATGTTACAGTCTGCTGGACACACAGCATGATGTCACGTCATAAGGAAACGCACCACACACCAATGACCCACGTGTCACTGTTCTGAGAAGTGAATCACCTCCAGCTTTGGAGCCTTGTACACAGGCACCTCTCTATGAAAAACAGTGACTCGTCACTTGGCTCCTTCAGTTTGAACAGCAGTAAACTGTATATACGCATTTTCCCTTGGCCATCTCTGCAATGTATATACCTTGGGTTTTATTAAAAATGTTTAAACTCAGACAAGCATGGTGACTCACGCCTGTAATCCCAGCACAAGGGTGGCAAAAGCAGGAATGTTTCTGTGAGTTTGAGGGCAGCTAGGTCTACAAAGAGAATTCTAGAAATACCAGAGCTGTTACACAAAGAAACTGTCTCAAAAAAAACCTTAATTAATTAATTAATTGTTAGTTTTATACTCATGTTTAATATTTTTTCACTTTAGGAATTTATTATGCATAATTATTGCATAATTAAAGGTTGATATAGCCCTCCCCTGTCCATATTATTGTGGATTGTGCACAAAATGTTCACTAATGAGTTCAGTGCTCAGTAATAAGGTAGTTGGTGTTTTAGTCATTTTATTGTATAAATATCCAAAATTCATTTCCCTTGAAAGGTCAGCACAGAGACAGAAAGAGAGAGGGAGAGAAACAGACAGAATGAAACAAATGTTTAAAGTATCAGTACTAAACAAACAAACAAACAAACACACACAACAAAAACAGAAACAAAACAAAACAAAACCAGCAACAGCCTGAGAACTGACTGGAAAGCCCAGTGCTGTCTGCAGTAACAGTTCTGACTGCTTACCCAGGAGACCTGATCCCCTTTGAGACCCACACTGCCTTCCTCTTGGCACCAGTTCTCCCCTGAGAATTGACCCCAGGCTACTATGCCCCAGACGACTGCCACAGCACGGAACACTGTCTCCTGTGCTCTCATTGCACAATGAGGGACAATGACCTGTGGATGAAGAGCTCACAGGGCACCGGGAAGATTTCTGTTGTAGTCTTTACAAGAAATGGCCTGCCTGGCATTTTCCCAAGGGTGGTGCCAGGCTGTCCTTGCCCCTCACCTGAGCAGGGAAGCTCAGCATAAATGCCTGCCTCCTCTCAACTACAGCCACAGACCACCAGCTCTGCCCAGCAGCCACCAGGTGAGAGACAGACCCAGGCAAAGACACTGATTGTGAGCTGTGTTTCCTCCCAGTGGTACCTCCTGGCTTCTGCTCACTTGTGGGGTGTGTGCCAGGCTGAGGGGAAATATGGGAAATGATTCCTACTGAATCAGAGGCTCCAAAAGGAAGTGGCAACCTGGGTGGTCCCTGCACTCCAGCCCCCTCACTACTGCCTGCCTGCCTTTCTGGACAGAGGTTGTTGAGCAGGCAGGATGGATGGATCAGAACTGAGGCCTTGTGGCTCTGAGGGTGTGGGTGGGCTCCCTGCTGAGAGGCCTCAGGAGGCTCTGCTAGGACACACATGACAGTAGTAGGGAGAAATGAGCAGAGCCTGTGTGGATGAGAGGGGAGGGGGAGGTGCCAGTCTGTGAGGGTCTCCTCCACCCTTTCCTCTCACTTCAGCAGGATGAAGCTACTCACCAGCCTGTTCTTCTGCTCCCTGCTCCTGGGAGTCTGCCATGGAGGGTTTTTTTCATTTATTACTGAGGCTTTCCAAGGTAAGCTGAGAGGGACACCACCTGTAAGGGTATCCTGAGCATTCAGGGGGATTGGACTCACTGTTCTGCTTGGCTGAAAGAACCAGGGGTTCCTGCAAGACTTCCTGCTATGCACTGAATATAGCAGGAGGCAGAGCAGATTATGACCCAGAAGGGCTGGAGGCCAACCAGATCTGAATGACAATTCCTAAAAACCTTTGTGAAGAACATGAGTTACTGGTGGCATGACCTAAAGAAAGAGCCATGATAGCTCAGAGGTCCAGACAGTCCTCCCTGCACTGAGAGTCTCAGGACTGGCTTTGCATGTGGCCTGGCATGGAGCGCTTGGTGTCTCCTCGGGAGGTCAGAACTTGCATCCCCAGCTGAGGTCATTGCTCCTGAGGTTCTGCAAGACAGCACAGGACCCATGCATTCTACTCAAAGAGCAGTCAGCAGGGTCACGGTGGTGTGCATGCTCTCTGTCAGGACAGAGTCTTGGGGATCAGAGCAGATGCTCTCTGTATGCAGGCCTCCTCTGCCTTTTGTCACTTCCTAGATTAGGGGACCTACATCCATAGCACTGTCCCTTGGCTGCAGGCAGTGTGCTCCCTGGTGACATTGTTAATGGCTGTAGGACATTTGGTTGCTCTACTGGGGAAATGTGATGTGGGGTCTGTGGTAGGAGCTAGAAAGCAAGGAAGTGGTTACCCTGTGGTAAACAGCTTCCAGGGCTGCAGCTGCCAGGCCCTGGTATGTGCTGACACTGCCCTACCTCTGTGGTACACTTCCTCTCCCTGGTGAGGGGCAGCTCACAGCAGCACTGTGGGCAGAAAAACAAACACAGACCAAGGAAGATGCCCTAAGGGATTCCCCTGAGATACTTGGAGATGCCAAAGGGGACCAGGGCATGATGTTCCAGTTCATGCTCTCAGGCTGCTCTGAGCACAGGCTCAGGCCAGGAGTACTTTCAATGCCTCTGTCCTCTCAAAGGCAAGGGCAGAGTCTTTAGGGTCACATTCCTGTGGTCTTTCCCATCAGGGGCTGGGGACATGTGGCGAGCCTACTCTGACATGAAGGAAGCTGGCTGGAAAGATGGAGACAAATACTTCCATGCTCGGGGGAACTATGATGCTGCCCAGAGAGGTCCCGGTGGAGTATGGGCTGCTGAGAAAATCAGGTAACACAGAAGGCTGGGTAGCAGGGCTCAACTCTTCTGGGGGAAAACAGTGGCAGGTGAGCCTCAAGAAGATCCTGCGACTCTGAGTTGCCTTGTCCTCTTGTTCACAAGGCTAGTGTGTCCATCTATGTCCAGTGTACTCCCTGGGCTTTGTGCAGTGCCAGCACACAGCCATGCTCTGTGAGTCTGCTCTCAAATATAGACAGGAAGGGACTCTCAGCCCTATGTTTCTGGCTTTGTTCATCTAGTGTTAGGGGACCAGCCTAGGCTGCCCACTGTCTCAGCTTCTCCTTCCTGGCACTTTCTGGTATCCTCCTGAAGCCAGCCCAGGCAAAGGGGAGAACTGGGAGCATAGACTGTCCACACAGCTTAGTGACTGACTGATCTTCTGTGTGTCTGCTTCTCCTAGTGATGCAAGAGAGAACTTCCAGGAATTCTTCGGCAGAGGACACGAGGACGCCATGGCTGACCAGGAAGCCAACAGACATGGTCGCAGTGGCAAGGACCCCAATCACTACAGACCTGCTGGCCTGCCTGACAAATACTGAGTGTCCTCCTATTAGCTTGGAAGGTTGTGCTGGTGGCATGAGGAACGGTTCTGGACTTCTTCGTACCAAGGAACACTGAAGCTGCTCTCTGGGAAAACATAGTAAACATCTCATGTGTGTATCACACAGGGGCTTCAGAACTGTGTTACTCTAGCAATAGTAACTACTTGATGTGGAAAAGGTAATAAACAGGAACTTGGAATTGTATCTGACCCTGTGTATCTGTCACTGAAGAAAGCTTCTGGGAACACATGGGCACTCTTCTAGACTGTCACATGAGTCACTCTAGCCCCTTTCCTGGGCCCTGTGCCTGTGGCCTGTTTGTTGATATTTCTGGGCCTTTCCGTGTCCAGGCCCCCAGTCCCTGTAAAGGGCGTGCACTTTCCTGTCCTGTGCCCCAGCCTTAGCTCTCAGAAGAGCTGCCTCCAAGGACCTGGAACATACCCATGGGACACCTCATACTTGTGTGTGCTGCAGCTGTCAACGTGATCCTGCTCCTTCCTCTACAACCACAATTCCAAGGCCACTCACCTTCTCAGCTCTAGGAAATACTGAAGGGGGCTTTCCTCTTGTCTTAGGATTGTTGTTGCTGTGAGGAAACACCATGAGCAAAGCATCTTGGAGAGCAAAGGGCTTATTCGACTCTTACACATCTGCTTAGTATTTCGGAAAGTGAGGGTGAGATCTCACAGGTCAGGAAGCTGGAGGCTGAAGCTGATGCAGAGGTCATAGAAGAAAGAGTGCTGCTTACTGGCTTTCTCTTCTTTCTCAGCCAGCTTTGTAATAGAACCCAGGACCACCAGCCCAGGAGTGATTCCACCCACCAAAGGTGGGGCCTCCCCCAATAATCAGTAATGTAGGAAATGGAAATGTTGCACCTACCTTTTCATTTCTTGATGTTCCAGGATGGGGTGGGCGAGGGGATACTGAAAAGGGTGCCCTACCCTCACAGAGGAGAAAGGGAGGGAGCACTGGGAAAAGAGACTGTGTTGTGGGGGACCAGAAGGAGCAGTGATCGGGATATAAAGTGAATAAATAAATTAATCAATAAGAAAAGAGGGTAAGCTTGCCTTATGGCCACGCTACGTTAGGTTCTTACAGAGGAAGTTTCTGTGCTGAGGTTCCCTGTCACCCAATGATCTTATCTTGAGTCAAGTTCACACAATCCCAGCAAGCACACTTCTGTTTGACTGCACTAAGTCCAGAGAAATATTCCAGAGCAAACTGTGTCGGGAGATAAAGACAACAGCTCAGAATCCCAAATTCTGAGATTACCCGCAAGTGCCACCACACCAGGTGGTTTTAAATGTTTTTTAAGCGTGTGCATTCTGAGAGTATATAGTGCTGGCTCATTTTTATATGCGTACGCATTCTGAGAGTATATGGTGCTTGCTCCTTTTATGTGGATTTGGTACAAGCTAGTCATCAGAAAGGATGGAGCCTTGATTGACACCTTGCTGCCTAAGATCTGGGTTTAGAGCATTCTCTTTTCTGTTTTTTCTCCCGGAGCTGAGGACTGAACCCAGGGCCTTGTACTTCCTTATACTCAGGAAGTGCCTTATACGTAGGCAAGTGCTCTACCAAGCCCCTTAGAGCATTTTCTGAGTTCATGATTTATGGCAGTGATTAAGGAGTGTCAGGGAGGTGACTGTGGATGGTACTAATTCCAGGCTGATGGTCCCCGGTTCTAAAAGAAAGCCTGTTGAGCAAGCCATGAGGAGTAAGCGAATGGGCAGTAGCCCTCCATGGCCTCTGCATCCGGCTCTGCCTCCTGCTTCCCACCCTGTTGCCCTGCCTGCCTTCTGGGAAAGATGTGTTGTGGAAGTCAAACAACCCGTTTGCTCCCCAGCTTGCTTTTGTCGTGGTGTTTCATCCCAGCAATAGTCGCCCTAGCTAAGGTGTGTGGAGTAGGAGACTGTCCGTTGTGCCACTCGGCTTCTCAGTCGCTGTAATAAACACTAAGTAGTGGAAAAAGGGTCACTAGGCTTATAAATTACAGCCTATCTTCAAAGGAAGCTCGTGGCAGCCACTGAAACAGAGAACACAGAGGAACATGCTTCCTAGCTCTCCCTTGTGTCCAGGTGACAAAGCCAGCCAGCATGGCTATCTTATGTGACTCAGCCTTTACTGAGGCCGGTCTCTCTCACACTGGAGCATGCCTCCTCTTGCTAGCTCTGACCTTGCCCCTGGGCACTGGGTCTACAGGCAGCTACCACACCTGCCCAGCTTTTCTGTGGGTCTCTGGGGATCCTAACTCTGTCTCCATGCCTAACTCTGTCTCCATGCTGCTCAGACAAGCACTACCCACTGAGCGACACCCCCCCAAATCCACTGACTTTTAATTTTCCCATATGTATAAAATCTTGGAAGGATGGATTCAGCCTCACAGCTGTTCCTTGCTTTGACCTGCTTTTCAACTGGGAAGTGGAACTGGGGAGGACTCCTAAGGCAAGGCGATTGGTGATGGAGTCACATCTACAGAAGAAAGACAACTGAGGAAAGGAACCAGGAATCATAGTGCACAGTTTTAATTGCAGAACCAAAGAGGCAGAAGCAGACAATCTCTGAAAGACTGAGGCCAGCCTGCATTACATAGTGAATTCCAAGACAGCCAGAGCTACATAGTGAGACCCTATCTAGAGAAAAACAACTAAAGAACAAACAAATGAATGAGTGAATGAATGAAAGAATGAATGAATGAATAAAGAAATCTGAACACAGAGCATGTCAGACCCAACAGAATGTTTGCAGTCCCTGGGCGAAGCCTAAGACAGAGGTTGAGAGAGGGAATAAGCAATGTCTCAGAGGGGTGACAAAGGAATTGGGGATGCAGCATATGGAAGAGAGGACACAGACGTGACAGGATGGCTTCTGAGAGCAAGTGCAAACCAATGGTCTTGAGGGGAATGTGGCCTCAGGAGATTGTCCTACTGAGGGGAAGCTCCATGGTCAGTTTGCTGAGGCAGAGTCAGGGGACAAGTAACTTCTAGATGTTTCATGAAGGAAAAGAAACCTAAGGTAAAGGACTTGTTAGAGTTGAACAGGAAGCTACTCAGGGATGTCAAGGTGCATAGAGCACACAAGCCCTAGGAGACCCCACTGGGGGCCCAGTGTGATGTTACTGGACCAGGATTCAAGCTGTGCATCTCCTATAACATCTCTAAGGTGATCACTGGGTTTTCAATAAATTAGCCCAGTGTTAGGAAGAACACTGGCTGCTCTGCCAGGGAACCTGGGAGTACCAACGTTGTGGCTCAAAGCTTCCTGTACCTCTACTTCCAGGATATCCAAACATCTGGCAGCACAGATGCATATGCATACAAATTACTCATCCACATAATATTTTTAAAAATATGTATCTTACAAAGAAGAAAACAAACAAACAAACACCTAGAGGGCAGTGGAGGTGCACACCTTTCTTTCCAGCATGCCAGAGGCAGAGGTGCATGGGTCTTTGTGAGTACAAGACCAGCCTGCTCCACAGAGCAAGCTCCAGGAAAGCCAGAGCTATACAGAGCTACCCTGTCTCCATAAACCAAGCCCTGGAACAACGCTGTATGTGAACTGAGGAATGACACAGGATGTAACCAGGTGGAAGCAGGTTAATAAGCCCCAGAGTGGGGCTCGTGTGATGGCTCAGCAGGTAAGAGCACCGACTGCTCTTCCAAAGGTCCTGAGTTCAAATCCCAGCAACCACATGATGGCTCACAACCATCTGTAATGAAATCTGACTCCTCTTCTGAAGTGTCTGAAGACAGCTACAGTGTACTCACATACAATAAATAAATAAATAAATAAATCTTAAAAAAAAAAATAAGCCCCAGATTACAGAATCCAAGTCAGGATAGAGTCCGAGCTGCTGGGGTGACAGTCCTGTTGCTTGGCTCAGACCAAAGCTGCTTACCTATTCATGTGTTGATACTGTCCACTGGCAGAAAGCATGGCCTTCAAGAGGCCTCGCACTGCACCAGCTGGCTAGGCAGGAAGTAGTGCAGTTGTACATTAGTAACAAAAAGGGAAATGATCAATGGAGACTAGCACTGACAGACAATCAGAGGGTTTAACTAATCTCATTAAAAGAGAGGTTAGGGGAAAGGAGGAGGGGACAGGGACAAGGCTTTACACAATGACAAGACTCACAGGTTGCAGGAAATTACTCACTTCAGAGTTCCACTTCTCCCTCCCCACAGTTCCCTAAACACATTTTCTATCGGTATGGTGACTGCCAAGGGAGAGAGTTACATTCCGAATTCTAACAGAAGCTACAATGACCCATCTACCCATTCTGCATGATAGTGTCAGCCCTTAACCAGGATGGGTGGCTCCACTCTGTTTCAAGGTGCCAGTCCTATGGCAGAGCTCTCTACCTTTTAACCCACAAAATCAAAAACTTAAAAAAACAAATAGAGAACCTTCCCTTAGGTCATTGGGTTTTGGGGTGGGGAGAGATATACAGAGCCAAGCAGTCAGTTTCATTATCAGTCTCCCAGTGGCTCTATCACTCTGTCATGGTCAGAGTTCAGAACTGGACACAAAAGGACATTGAGGCAACCACCCAGCAAGTGTGCCTGGAACTTCTCAGCAAATGACAGCTGTATTTGAAAACACTGCCTCAAGTTCAGATTGTTCAGATGGGACCATTTGGCTGAAAAGGATTTTCTTTTGTCTTTGCCTTGGAAGATTAAGTCAGTGGGTGTGGGCTAGGAATACTGTTTGGGAAATGAGCCTTGTGGTCACTTGCCCTTGGAGGGGATATGATGACACGATGGCATCCCTGCTTGTTCCCAGGGTGTGCTTGCCTTGAGGTGTGCTGTAGGCCATCTTTTAGGCACTGCCTAGTGACTGAAGCTGAAAGTAAGGGAGAGCTCTATGCTGTTAGCTCAGTCCAGTCACATGGTCAGCTTCTGCCTACACATCCATAACCCAGGTGCTATGCTGGGAAGGACTGCCACAGTCCACAAACCTGGAAACCACCCCGTGAAGTCTTCAGTCTACTAGGCCTAACCAGACCCAAGGTCATGTGTAATTAAGGCATAATGTGCGGCTTCTCTGATTTGTTATAAATTTGGAAAAAGAAACAGGTTGCTCATTCAGTGTATCTAATACTACTCCACACTGGATTTACCTTATATCTTCCTTCTAATTGCTCCAAACTAAATCTCATGTCCATGTTCGGTTTAAAGAAAACCTTCATCATTTCTTACCAACATAATAGGCTCCATAAAGCTTCATAAATGACAATCTAGTTACATGGCTTGGCTAATACAATCATTTGTCATAATTTATGTTAGTGCGTGGCTTTCTCTTACTATGGCTTTTTAAAATAAAATTTTAAGATGTGTGTGATGGCACACACCCTTAATCCTAACATTTAGGAGGCAGAGGCATGTAGATATTTAAAGTCAAGACAGCCTGGTATACCTACATGTTCCAGGCTAGCAAGCATTATAAATTAAGACGCTGTTTCCACACAAAAAAGAAAGGAATGAAGGAAAAAGTGCATAACTCAATAAAAAAAAATAAAAGAGAGGGCATGAGCATTTGGGTCACCCAATCTTCAAAAATTACAGATAATATATTTCCAGGGATAAGTCAGTATATATAGGCTTAGATTAGAAAATATCATTCACATACTAGAAAAATTACTTTAAACTGAGCTCAACTCAGATATGGGCAGTCTTATTTAAAACTCTAGTTTGGATCTTCAGTATTTATTACATAAGCCACCAAGAATGATGTCATTGTTCCAGGTCCTAACTCAGTAGGAAAAAGTATTGACCTGCAGTTTGGAAAGTTACCTGTTTTCCTGTACTGAAGCCTCTGCACCCTACAGATCAGCATCAGTAGAAGCCAATTCAGATTCACTGTGAACACAAAGCATCCCCCCAGCAGGGAGCACCCCAGGCTGCTTCCAGTGAAGAACAACCCACTGCTTCCTTGAGAAACTCTGAGGTCACAGTGCCACAAAAGCCAAGGGCCAGGCAGGGATGAGGCCTTAGCAGCTCCAGCAGCAGGGCAAGGTCTGTGCATGGCGCGGTTTGCTGAGGCCTTCAGGGCTCGAGCCATACTGCTTGACTGTTTCTAAGATTTATTTTACTGTTGTATATCTGTACATGCTCACAGGCATGAATGCATGCACACAAGAGGTACACATATGCATTTCTGTGAGAACATGTGCACGGGTGTCCAGAGAAGCCAGAAAAGGGAGTCAAGAGTCCCTGGAGCTGCACTTGTGGGCAAGTATGATCCACCCAACGTGGGGTGTTGAGAACCAAACTCTGGCCTTCTGCAAGAACATCAAATGCTCTTTCCTACTGGGCCACCTTGTCAGTCCTTTTTAAAAAAATCTGTCTGCCTATATGTTTAAGAATCATTCTGGCACCTGAACCAAAAAGTGTTTTAAAGTGGGCAAGAATGTGCAGGCATGAGCACATCTATCCCAAGATTCTGTTGTCCCACTTACAGCAGTATACAGAAAACATGGCGTATTGTGCCTAAAACAGTAAGCAGTTGCTAAATAGGGAAGATGCCAGAATGTGCCAAAGAGTAGTTGAAGCCCCCACAATTTTAGCGGCTATCACAATTATGTAGACAACCACTGCAAGGTTCAGACTTGCTTACTGAAAATGAGGACAGTCTTCCTGAACAGCACACTGAGGAGTGAGCAGGGGGTTTACATACCATTGTCCCCTTCCATCAGGCTTATGTCATTCAGATACACAATGTTGATGAAGGCCTCCCTCCTCCTCTCCAGCTCCAGACAGAGGGTAAGATATCCAGGCCAGAAACTTAAAGGGGCAGAAGTTGATAAAAGGGGGAAGGAGAGTGAGTGGCTGTGAACCACACTGCCCACACTAGCCCCGTGTGCTCATTAAAGCTTAATGTATTAGTCAATAAAAATTAAAACACAGGCTTCATTACCCCCAAATGCCAGAAGAAGGCATCAGATCCCCTGAAACTAAAATTGCATCAGTTGTGACCTCCCAAGTAGGTGCTAGAAATTAGGTCTTTTGGAAGAGTAGCAAGTGTCTTAACCATAGAGCCACCTCTCTAGTCCATAAAAATAAATTTTGTAATTAAAAATTGCTGATCACTTGTGGCTAGTGGCTAGTACAGTAGAATATTTCCACTGTCACACAAACTTCTATTCAACAGCCTTGATTTAAGCACTTAAGAAACAAAGCTTTATGTAGTTTGCAAGTAGGTTTTAATTTTATTTTATGTATATGGTTACTTTGCCTGCATGTATGTATATGTACCCAATGTATGTCTGGTGCCTGTTTAGGCTAGAAGAGACTGTCAGATCCCCCAGATTGCCAAGGCTGGTCTGTTGCCATGTACTGTAATGCAAATACTGGCCCTGGTCGCCCAAGGGATGAGGAGATTTTCACACAGACCAAGTTATGCTATGTGACCTTGCCCCCAAGTTATCCCTGATTGGTGAATAAAGATGCCTACAGACAGCTGGAGTGAGAGGCTCTGGCCGGAGCGAGTAGGGCTGGCTGGACCGAGTGGGGCAGACCAGAGCTAGCAAGGTTGACCGGAATGAGGGGAAAGAAAAGATGCCTATAGGCTACAGCTGGGCAGAAGAAAAACAGGCTTAGCAGTGTTTTGGTTCCCAGGCAGGGTATCTGAGGCAGGGACCACCAGGAGAGGAGAGAAGGTGGAGAGAAAAAACACCATGGGTTAGGTGAGTCATGAAAACTTGGCCATGAGGGCTGGACAATTGCATTAAGAGCTGCCCAGTTGGAACCTGGGACGTGGCAGGTTATAAAGTGAGGTTATTGATGGGGAAGTATATCCTAATAGCTTCCAGCGCTAGTGCATTAAAGGCTTATCATAAATATCAAAGTTCTGTGTCTTTTATTAGGATCTAAATAATCTAAGGTGGGGTAGAAACATCCTATTGAGTTTGAATAATTAATAGAACAGGAATTGAAATTACAGATGGCTGTGCTGAGAAGCAAACCTGGATCCTCTGGAAAAGTAGCTAATGCTCTTAACATCTGAAACAGTTTAAACATTCAAAACAAATCGGAATGTGTTCCAAATCTTAACTCAGGTACTTTTCCTTGGTACTCTCCCTATTCAGCAATCCAACATCCTTAGTATTCAATGCAACCCTTTCTGCAGGCTTTGCTCTCTCCTGCATGACACTAGATACAATCTCCATAGAGTCTAAAAAGGGCCAGAGAGATGGCTTAGCAGGTCAGGGCACTTGCTGCTATGCTTGACAACTTGACTTCAACCTCTAGGACCAACTCTAGAAGACTCTTCTCTGACCTCCACACAGACAACAACATGGCATGCACATGCCCCCGCCCCACACCTGCCACCTGGCCAGTCTCATTCCTCAATATCAATGAACAAGTAAGTATAACACATTCGCCATCATTTGACTTCCATCTAAGGGGAAAGGAAGACAGAGGTCCCTCTAAAAGATACTGCTTCCAAGCCGGGCGGTGGTGGCACACACCTTTAATCCCAGCACTTGGGAGGCAGAGGCAGGCTGATTTCTGAATTTGAGGCCAGCCTGGTCTGCATAGTGAGTTCCAGGACAGCCAGGGCTACACAGAGAAACCCTGTCTCAACAAAAAACCTAAAAAAAAAAAATACTGCTTCTGATGGAGCAGAAGCCAAGCTCAGAGACAGGGACTCACCCTCTCAGGAATGTGTGGGTTCTCCCTCAGCAGACCCACCCAGCCCTAAGCCTCCAGGGCTGACCCCCAACCTTTCTTCCTCCTGAGCACCTCCTCCAGGGAGCGTCATCTGATTTCTCCCTTCTTGGAAATTTTTTAGCTACTATGACTGGCAATGGACATAATATATACTATGGCTATAGCAACTAGGTAAAGAGAACACAGAGAACTCACAGGGCCATTCTCTCCTCTGTACAATACAGGAACAAAATTTCAAAGCAAGCTGATGTTTACTATCACTTAAGACATGTGGCTGGGGAGATGGTTCAGGAGTTAAGAGTACTGGCGGCATTTACAGAGGACTTGGGTTCCAAACTCAGTACCCACACCATGGCTTACAATTCTTACAACCTGAAGAGACCCTCTTCTGGTCTCTGGTGCACAAACATTCACGCAGGCTAAAGAGCCAAACACAGAAAATAAAAATGTCAGTACTTTTTAAAAGGTGCATTTACATTGTAGTATTAAGTCGGATCCTTGCATGATGAAACACCCCAGTGAGGACCTTAACTGTAGGGTTGTCTGTGGGTTCCCATCTCCACACCAGGATCTATGGACACCCTCACTTACCCATACGACCTACAGATGTCAGTCATTTGCTCTTTAGTTGTAAAGTCTGCAGGAAGTTTAATCAGCAGAAGAATCAGCTGACTATAACCCCAAGAAAGCAAATGTGAATAGGGCCTATAAAATAAAAAAAATACAGTCAATTAGACAGGAAATAACCCTACAAAGTATCTTAGAATCATCTAGTAGGTAAGACTACAGTTGAAGCATATTTCATTATGTCCAAATATTTCTATTGTGCTCTTAAAAAATGAAAAACAGCTACTTTTCTCATAACTTGTTCATCTTGAAATGAAGCAAGCAAGCAATCAAATGGCAGAAGTAGGAACTGGGGGTGTGACTCTGTGCTGGGTACCTGCTAGCATGTACATACTGAGTTTAGTCATAATAGCAATCAAAGCCTTTAGTTATCACTCACAGCCACTATGTATCTTCCTAGGCTTTCTGCCAAGGCTTAAATCAAATAAAACAGACATTTGGCAGGAGGCAGAGCTTTCAAAAGCACTTTCTTTAGAGGAAAATACAAGGACTGTCTCTGAGTTACATACTGGTGGTTTTCTTTTTCAGATTCTATTATTTTCTTTTTTGAAAAATATTTATTTACTTATTATATGTAAATACACTATAGCTCTTCAGCCCTCCATACATGTTAGTATTGTATTAATTTTAAGAAGGGGATGCAGAAAGGAAACAATTGTCTGTCTCTGCCCTGTTTCTGCCTGCTCGAGACACCATCCTCAAGAGCTTTAGAATTCCTAGTGGCTTTTGAGTTTCCTCCTTTGCTCTCAACTAATCCTTCAAAGGAGGAGTAACAGCCAACTGTGGAGACCTGAGGCAGGGGTGACACCATGTGTCAGGTCCTGTGGAGACCTGAGGCAGGGGTCACACTGTGCACACATGCACACTGCATGAGGAGGTGGCTTCACTCACAAGCAGCACCCAAGCCTTCATGCTGCCTTCAGAGGCTGCTCAGTTGCTCCTCTTACCGTCTCTCTCCACTCCGAGTTCACTCCACTCATCCTTCTAGCTCCAGCCACACTGACCTCTTATGTGCTTAAAACCCCGTTACTAGGCACACATTACCCAGGGAACCTTGCCTTAGCAGCTTCTTCCCCCTGGAAGATGCTTCCCTGTGTATTTTTGTATCAGAGCTCTGAGCAGATCCCCATCAGGCATCGAGGTATTGTAAGATCCAGAACTGCTAACATTGCTAGCAACTAACACTGCTTGGGTCAAAAGCTGGGCGTGGTGGGATATGCCTTTAATCCCAAGTAATCAGGATGCAGAGGCAGGCAGATTTCTGAGTACAACGCCAGCCTGGTCTACAAAGTGAGTTCCAGGACAGCCAGGGCTACACAGAGAAACACTGTCTCGAAAAACCAAAACAAACAAAAAAAAGAAAAAAACACTGCTAGGGTCGTTTGCAGTATATATGTTGGAGGAAAATTTTTCGCTTTTCACTGAAGGTTGGGGAGCACTAGAGGGTTTTGTCTATGAATTGCCAACAGAGATGTGTTGCCCTCTGTATTCTACTGAACAGACGTTCAACATCAGAAGTGCATGGTAAGTGTATGGGTATATAGATTCTTGGGCCAGAACTAGAAGGTCCTAGGTTGGCATGTTTGGTGGCCCCAGGAAGGTCTGAATTGAAAACGTGGTTTATAAGTTGCCTCTAAAGAGAACATTGGTGTGATGGGAAAGAAGCTGATAAAGAATTTGCCAGGGTTTCAAAATAGGTCAATTCAAAAATATTGCACTCTGTCAGAAAACAAGCCCCAAGCTGGAGAGAAAGGCTGCTTTGATTTTTATTTTCTCATGGGAAATAGATAGAGATGAAGGAGAACATCACACAGAGCCTCCAGCGTTGTTGATACGATAAGAGTAAGATGTAGGTGAGCATGACCCTGAAATAAAAGAGTGCTGTGCAGGAAAGCATGGCCAGGAGGAGAGGACAGGGAGATAAGCAGAGCAGGGCTTCAGCACACTGGACAGGGGCAGCAGCCTGGCTGTGAGTGTGTGCCACTAGGAATGCTGGGAGACACTCTGGGAGCCATTGGATGTGAGATGAAACAGTCTAATGCCTTCTGATCTCCAATGAATGTTCAATCTACAATGCACAGGAAACTAGAGCCAGTGGAAGGCAGACATAGCCAAGTTAGTGTGTATGGTGCAGAGCTATATATCTGACAGGGATGTTTACATATCTAAAAGAGAGATGTTTAGAACTGAGAAGTCTCTGACATTGTCAGACACTGTGCAAATGTGCACATGTGTGGCTTCCTAAGCCAGGTCCCACTTTCAAGATCTCTACTGCAAACTCAACTCGCAATTTCTCCAGGAGAAGAGCACTTTCTTTATGAATAAATAAATAAATAAATGAATGAATAGAGTCATATCCAAGTTATTACTTCTAAGGATGACATAGCTACTCAAGTATTAAAACAATCTTCCTCCAGCCTCCAGCCCACTTGTAGGGCTGGCGAGATGGCTCAGTAGGTCAGAGCACTGACTGCTCTTCTGAAGGTCTTGATCCCAGCAAACCTATGGTAGCTCACAGCCATCCATAATGAGGTCTGACGCACTCTTCTGGTGCATCTGAAGACAGCTACAGTGCTTATATATAATAATAAATAAATCTTTGGTCCAGAGCAAGCACAGACTGAGTGATCAGGAACCACCAGAGTCAGCGGGGGTTGACCTGAGTGAGCAGAGATCCTAAAATTCCCAACAACCACATGAAGGCTCACCACCATCTGTACAGCTCCAGCATACTCACATACATAAAAAAGATAAATCTTAAAAAAAAAAAGGCACCTGTAAGGTCAAATACACTCTTGATAAGGCTCTCTTCTCTTTCAAAGCTATATATCCTGGGGAGTATGAAAGTCCACTTCTCATGCATACCAAGAGAGATGAGCAAGTCGACAGCATTTGAATGGCAGAAAGAGAACACTAAA
The DNA here is from genome assembly GCA_902729485.2 of Mus minutoides. Taxonomy (NCBI): domain Eukaryota; kingdom Metazoa; phylum Chordata; class Mammalia; order Rodentia; family Muridae; genus Mus; species Mus minutoides. Next base: position 880,777 of record LR755131.1, read on the forward strand.
TAAGCTTGTCTGCTGGGAGGAACAGAGCCCAGCAAAGGGAGGAAGAACAAGAACCTAGTTTCAGGCAGAGAATCAGCCTGCCTCCTCCATCAGTCTTCAGTTGGTAATGACATTATCTTTTCTAGACTGGCTGGGGTCTCGAGAATCTTCTCCCCAGAATGTTTCTGGTTAAGAAGCACAGGACAGATAATTTTCTGGATGGCAGCTGTGTGTCCCTGTACATACAGACTGGCATGACACCAGCCCTCATCCGAGAGTAAAGCACTAGGGAGACAGAGCCCTGAGAGCTACACTCAGCTTTCACCTGCCTGGCCCAGCCTTCCCCTGTGTGCTGTTCCTTTGAGACACCCTGCTTCCTTCCTTCCTTCCTTCCTTCCTTCCTTCCTTCCTTCCTTCCTTCCTTCTTTCCTTCCTTCCTTCCTTCCTTCCTTCCTTCCTTCCTTCCTTTCTTCCTTCTGCTTTTGTGGGAGTTTCTTAATCTCATAAGCCTTGGCACTAATTTCATGATTCTAGGAGTGTGTTAAAAAAGAAGTAGAGCACTTTTTTTTTTTTTTTTTTTTTTTTGGTTTTTGGAGACAGGGTTTCTCTGTATAGCCCTGGCTGTCCTGGAACTCACTTTGTAGACCAGGCTGGCCTCTAACTCAATCAGCCTGCCTCTCCCTCCCGAGTGCTGGGATTAAAGACGTGGGCCACCATGCCTGGCTAGTAGAGCACTTCTAATGCCTGTTCTCTGTGGGGCCAGTTTAATTCATTTCCTTGTTACATTAACAAACAGGTGGGGTAGAGGTGTCTTCCCCAAGAGCTGAGAACTTACCCTAGTAAAATGCCAGTAGAAGCCTCTTCAAAAACACACATTGTCTGGTGGGACTGGCTGGTCAGTTTTGCAAATCTAGTTTAGACATGAATTCAAAGAAATTTAAGATCAGCTGCTGGGGAATGGTGAAGCACTCTTTTAATCAGAGCCTGGGGTTGGGGTGTTGAGGCAGTCAGATCTGTGAGTTTGAGGACAGCCTGGTCTACAGAGTGAGTTCCAGGACATCCATGGCTACATGGATAAATCCTTTCATAACAAATCAAAGAGAGTGGAATTGAGGATGGGGGAACAGACAGACAGAAAGAGAGACACACACACACACTACTTTCCTCTTGGCACCCGGTCTCCACTGAGTATTGACCCCAGGCTACAATGCCCCAGACGACTGCCACTGCAGGGAACACTGTCTCCTGTGCTCTCATTGCTCAATGAGGGACAATGACCTGTGGATGAAGAGCTCAAAGGGCACTGGGAAGATTTCTGTTGTAGTCTTTATGAGAAATGGCCTGCCAGGGGTTTTCCCAGGGTGGTACCAGAATGTTCTTGCCCCTCACCGGAGCCGGGAAGCTCAGCATAAATGCCTGCCTCCTCTCACCTACAGCTACAGACCACCAGCTCTGCCCAGCAGCCACCAGGTGAGAGACAGACCCAGGCACAGAAACTGATTGTGAGCTGTGTTTCCTCCCAGTGCTACCTCCTGGCTTCTGCTCACTTGTGGGTGTGTGCCAGGCTGATGGGAAACATGGGAAATGCTTCCTACTGAATCAGAGGCTCCTGGAGGAAGTGGCAACCTGGGTGGTCCCTGCACTCCAGCCAGTTCACTGCTGCCTGCCTGCCTTCCTAAACAGAGGTGGTGGAGCAGGCAGGATGGAAGAATCCGAACTGAGGCCTTAGGGCTCTGAGGGTGTGGGTGGGCTTCCTGCTGAGAGGCCACAGGAGGCTCTGCTAGGACACACATGACAGTAGTAGGGAGAAATGAGCCGAGCCTGTGTGGATGAGAGGGGAGGGGGAGGTGCCAGTCTGTGAGGGTCTCCTCCAGCCTTTTCTCTCATTCCAGCAGGATGAAGCTACTCACCAGCCTGTTCTTCTGCTCCCTGCTCCTGGGAGTCTGCAATGGAGGGGTTTTTTCATTTATTTATGAGGCTGTCCTAGGTAAGCTGAGAGGGACACAATCTCTAGGGGACGTGTCCTGAGCATTGGAGGGGTGGACTCACTGCTCTGCTTTGCTGGAAGGACCAGGCATTCCTGCAAGACTTCCTGCTATGCACTGCATACTGCAGGAGACAGAGCAGGATTATGACCCAGAAAGGCTGGAGGCCAACCAGATCTGACTGACAATTCCTAAAAACCTTTGTGAAGAACATGAGTTACTGGTGGCATGACCTAAAGAGAGAGCTGTAATAACATACAGGTCCAGACAGTCCTCCCTGCAGCTAGATTCTCAGGACTGGCTTTGCATGTGGCCTGGCATGGAGACACTTGGTGTGTCCTCAGGAGGTCAGAACTTGTACCCCCAGCTGAGGTCATTGCTCCTGAGGTTCTGCAAGACAGCACAGGACCCATGCATTCTACTCAAAGGGCAGTCAGCAGGGTCACGGTGGTGCTCATGCTCTCTGTCAGGACAGTCTTGGGGATCAGAGCAGATGATCTCTGTATGCTTCCCTCCTCTGCCTTTTGTCACCTCATGATGAAACGTCCTAGATTAGGGGACCTACATCCACAGCACTGTCCCTTGGCTGCAGGCAGTGTGCTCCCTGGGGACATTGTCAATGGCTGTAGGACATTAGGTGGCTCTACTGGGGAAATGTATTAGTTAGGGTTCTCTAGAGTCACAGAACTTAAGGAGTAAAGGAATTTATTGATGACTTACAGTCTGCAGTCCAATTCCCAACAATGGTTCAGTAGTAGCTATGAATGGAAGTCCAAGGATCTAGCAGTTACTCAGTCCCACACGGTGAACAGGCGAAGGAGCGAGAGAGAGTCTCCCTTCTTCCAGTGTCCTTATATAGTCTCCAGCAGAAGGTGTAACCCAGATTAAAGGTATGTGCCATCACACCTTTAATCCCAGATAATCTTGAGCTTGGAGAACTCTCTGTCTTAATCTTCTGGAATCCATAGCCGGTATGCTATCAAGACCGCCATACCAAGATCCAGATCAGAGACTTCTATATCCAAGCCTCCAGGTTAGGGTCACTGGTGAGCCTTCCAATTCTGGATTGTAGCTCATTCCAAATATAGTCAAGTTGACAACCAGGGATAGCCACTACAGGAAATATGCTTGGAGTCTGTGGTAGGAGCTGGAAAGCAAGGAAGTGGTTACCCTGTGGTAAACAGCTCCCAGGACTGCAGCTGCCAGGCCCTGGTATGTGCTGACACTGCCCTGCCTCTGTGGTACACTTCCCACCCCAGTGAGGGTGAGGGGCAGCTCACTGTGGGCAGAAAAACAAACACACACCAGGGAAGATGCCCTAAGGGCTCTCCTGAGTTACTCAGAGATGCCAGAGGGGACCAGGGCATGATGTTCCAGTTCATGCTCTCAGGCTGCTCTGAGCACAGGCTCAGGCCAGGAGTACTTTCAATGCCTCTGTCCTCTCAAAGGCAAGGGCAGAGTCTTTAGGGTCACATTCCTGTGGTCTCTCCCATGCAGGGGCTGGAGACATGTGGCGAGCCTACTCTGACATGAGGGAAGCTAACTGGAAAAATTCAGACAAATACTTCCATGCTCGGGGGAACTATGAAGCTGCCCAGAGAGGTCCCAGTGGAGTCTGGGCTGCTGAGATACTCAGGTAACACAGAAGGCTGGGTAGCAGGGCTCAACTCTTCTGGGGTAAACAGTGGCAGGTGAGCCTGGAGAAGATCCTGCGACTCTGAGTTGCCTTGTCCTCTTGCTCACAAGGCTAGTGTGTCCATCTATGTCCAGTGTACTCCCTGGGCTTTGTGCAGAGCCAGCACACAGCCATGCTCTGTGAGCCTGCTCCCAAATGTAGACAGGGAGGGACTCTCAGCCCTGTGTCTGGCTTTGTTCATCTAGTGTGAGGGGACCAGCCTGGGCTGCCCACTGTCTCAGCTTCTCCTTCCTGGCACTTTCTGGTTCCTCCTGAAGCCAGCCCAGGCAAAGGGGAGAACTGGGAGCATAGACTATCCACACAGCTTGGTGAAGGACTGATCTTCTGTGTGTCTGCTTCTCCTAGTGATGCAAGAGAGAACTTTCAGGAATTCTTCGGCAGAGGACATGAGGACACTATGGCTGACCAGGAAGCCAACATACGTGGCCGTCTTGGCATGAACCCCAATTACTACAGACCTCCTGGCCTGCCTCCCAAATACTGAGTGTCCTCCTATTAGCTCAGGAGGCTGTTCTGGGGGCCTGGGGGCAGGGTCTGGGCTTCTTCCTACCTAGGAACACTGAAGCTGCTCTCTGGGAAACCATAGTAAACATCTCATGTGTGTATCACACAGGGGTTTCAGAACTGTGTTACTCTCGCAGTAGTAACTACTTGATGCGGAAAAGGTAATAAACAGGAACTTGGAAGTGGATCTGAGCCTGTGTATCTGTCATTGAAGGAAGCTTCTGTGAACACTTGGGCATGCTCTACTCTTCTAGACTGTGACATGAGTCGCTCTAGCTAATTTTCAGGGGCCCTGTGCCTCTGTGTGTTTGTTGTTATTTCTGGGACTTTCCGTGTCCAGGCCCCAGTCCCTACAAGAGCGTGCACTTTCCTGTCCTGTGCCCCAGCCTTAGTTCTCAGTGGAGCTGCCTCCAGAGACCTGGGACACACCCATGGGACACCTCATACCTGGGTGTGCTGCAGCTGTCAACATGATCCTGCTCCTTCCTCTACAACACACAATTCCAAGGCCACTCACCTCAGCTCTAAGAAATACTGAGGAGGGCTTTCCTCTTATCTTAGGATTGTTGTTGCTGTGAGGAAACACCATGAGCAAAGCATATTGGAGAGCAAAGGGCATATTTGGCTCGTACAAGTCTGCTCAGTATTTTGGATAGTTAGGGTGTGACCTCACAGGTCAGGAAGCTGGAGGCTGAAGCTGATGCAGAGGTCAGAGAAGAAAGAGTGCTGCTTATTGGCTTTCTCTTCTTTCTCAGCCAGCTTTGTAATAGAACCCAGGACCACCAGCCCAGGGGTGATTCCACCCACCATAGGTTGTGGCCTCCCCCAATAATCAGTAATGTAGGAAATGGAGATGATGCACCTATCCTTGCATTTCTTGATGTTCCAGGATGGGATGGGGGAAGGGATACTCAAAAGGGTGCCCTACACTCTGAGAGGAGAAAGGGAGGGAGGACTGGGAAAAGAGACTGTGTTGTGGGGGACCAGAAGGAGCAGTGATCGGGATATGAAGTTAATAAATAAATTAATCAATAAGAAAAGAGGGAAAGCTTGCTTTACTGCCTGGCTACATCAGGGTCTTACATGGAAGTCTCTTAGCTGAGGTTCCCTGTCACCCAATGATCTTATCTTGAGTCAAGTTCACACAATTCCAGCAAGCACACTTCTGTTTGACTTGCACTAAGTCCAGAGAAATATTCCAGAGCAAACTGTGGCCGGAGATAAAGTCAACAGCTCAGAATCCCAAATTCTGAGATTACCCGCAAGTGCCACCACACCAGGTGGTTTTAAATGTTTTTTTAAGCGTGTGCATTCTGAGAGTATATAGTGCTGGCTCATTTTTATATGTTTGCGCAGTCTGAGAGTATATGGTGCTTGCTCCTTTTATGTGGATTTGGTACAAGCTAGTCATCAGAAAGGATGGAGCCTTGATTGAGACCTTGCCGCCTAAGATCTGGGTTTAGAGCATTCTCTTTTCTGTTTTTCCTCCCGGAGCTGAGGACTGAACCCAGGGCCTTGTACTTCCTTGTATTCAGTGGTAGGCAAGTGCTCTAGCAAGCCCCTTAGAGCATTTTCTGAGTTCATGATTTATGGGAATGATTAAGGAGTGTCAGTGAGGTGACTGTGGATGGTGCTAATCCCAGGCTGATGGTCCCCGGTTCTATAAGAATGCCTGTTGAGCAAGCCATGAGGAGTAAGAGAATAGGCAGTTGATGAAAGGGGGAAGGATAGTGAGTGGCTGTGAACCTCACTGCCAACATTAGCCGTGTGTGCTCATTAAAGCTTATGTAAAAGTCAATAAAAATTAAAACACACGCATTGTTTGTTGTTTTGAGATAAGTCCTTTTAAAAAAACGTTTTATTTATTTAAAACACTTTAATGTTTTTTATGTATATGGTATTTTGCCTACATGTAAGTCTGTGCAACATATGTATGCCTGCTGCCCAAGGAGGGTGGGGGTAGAGAAATAGGTACTAGATCCCCTTGAACTGGAGTTATAGACAGTTGTAAATTGTCATGTGAATGATTGTTTCTATATAATGTATATGCCTGGTACCCCCAAATGCCAGAAGAGGGCATGAGATCCCCTGAAACTAAAATTGCAGCAGTTGTGACCTGCCAAGTAGGTGCTAGTTATTAGGTCTTTTGCAAGAGTAGCAAGTGTCTTATCCATAGAGCCACCTCTCTAGTCCATAAAAATCAATTTTGTAATTAAAAATTGCTGATCACTTGTGGCTAGTGGCTAGTACAGTAGAATATTTCCACTGTCACACAAACTTCTCTTCAACAGCTTTTATTTAAGCACTTAAGAAACAAAGCTTTATGTAGTTTGCAAGTAGCTCTTAATTTTATTTTATGTATATGGCTATTTTGCCTGCATGTATGTATAAGTACCCAATGTATGTCTGGTGCCTGATGAAGCTAGAAGAGACTGTCAGATCCCCCAGATGGCCAAGGCTGGTCTGTTGCCATGTACTGTAATGCAAATACTGGCCCTGGTCGCACCAGGGATAAGGAGATTCTCACACAGACCAAGTGATGCTATGTGAACTTGCCCCCAAGTTATCCCTGATTGGTGAATAAAGATGCCTACAGACAGCTGGAGCGAGAGGGGCCGGCCAGAGCCAGTGGGGCAGACCAGAGCGAGCAAGGTTGACCGGAACGAAGGGGAAAGAAAAAAGATGCCTATAGGCTACAGCTGGGCAGAAGAAAAACAGGCTTAGCAGTGTTTTGGTTCCCAGGCAGGGTATCTGAGGCAGGGACCACCAGGAGAGGAGAGAAGGCAGAGAGAGAAGACACCATGGGGTAGGTGAGTCATGAAAACATGGCCATGAGGGCTGGACAATTGCAGTTAAGAGCTGCCCAGTTGGAACCTGAGATGTGGCAGGTTATAAAATAAGGTTATTGATGGGGAAGTATATCCTAATAGCTTCGAGGCCAGACCTCTGCCCATCTCTAGTGCATTAAAGGCTTATCATAAATATAAAAGTTCTTGTCTTTTATTAGGATCTAAATAATCTAAGGTGGGGTAGAAACCTCCTATTGAGTTTAAATAATTAATAGAACATGAATTGAAATTAAAGATGGCTGTGCTGAGAAGCAAACATGGATCCTCTGGAAAAGTAGCCAGTGCTCTTAACCCCTGAACCAGCCTCTACTTTTATAAGTTTAAACATTCAAAACAAAATCAGTATGTGTCTCCAAATCTCAACCCATGGACTTTTCCTTGGTACTCTCCCTATTCAGCAATCCAGCATCCTTAGTAATCAATGCAAATCTTTCTGCAGGCTTTGCTCTCTCCTGCATGACACTAGATACAATCTCCACAGACTCTAAAAAGGGCCAGAGAGATGGCTTAGCAGGTCAGGGCACTTGCTGCTATGCTTGACAACTTGACTTCAACCTCTAGGACCAACTCTAGAAGACTCTTGTCTGACCTCCACACAGACAACAACATGGCATGCACATGCCCCTGCCCCACACCTGCCATCTGGCCAGTCTCATCCCTCAATATCAACGAACAAGTCAGTATCACACAGTGGCCATCATGTGAGATCCATCTAAGGGGAAAGGAAGACAGAGGTCCCTCTAAAAGATACCGCTTCTGATGGAGCAGAAGCCAAGCTCAGAGACAGGGACTCACCCTCTCAGGAATGTGTGGGTTCTCCCTCAGCAGACCCACCCAGCCCTCAGCCTCCAGGGCTGACCCCCAATCTTTCTTCCTCCTGAGCACCTCCTCCAGGGAGGCTCATCTGATTTCTCCCTTCTTGGAAATTTTTTAGCTACTATGACTGGCAATGGACATAATATATACTATGGCTATAGCAACTAGGTAAAGAGAACACAGAGAACTCACAGTGCCATTCTCTCCTCTGTACAATACAGGAACAAAATTTCAAAGCAAGCTGATGTTTACTATCACTTAAGACATGTGGCTGGGGAGATGGTTCAGGAGTTAAGAGTACTGGCGGCATTTACAGAGGACTTGGGTTCCAAACTCAGTACCTACACCATGGCTTACAACTCTTACAACCTGAAGAGACCCTCTTCTGGTCTCTGGTGTACAAACATTCATGCAGGCAAAGAGCCAAACACAGAAAATAAAAATGTCAGTACTTTTTAAAAGGTGCATTTACATTGTAGCATTAAGTCGGATCCTTGCATGATGAAGCACCCCAATGAGGACCTTAACTGGAGGGTTATTATGGGTTCCCATCTCCACACCAGGATCTATGGACACCCTCACTTACCCATACGACCTACAGATGTCAGTCTTTTGCTCTTTGGTTGTCAAGTCTGCAGGAAGTTTAATCAGCAGAAGAATCAGCTGACTATAACCCCAAGAAAGCAAATGTGAATGGGGCCTATAAAATAAAAAAAAATACAGTCAATTAGACAGGAAATAAACCCTACAAAGTATCTTAGAATCATCTAGTAGGTAAGACTACAGTTGAAGCATATTTCATTATGTCCAAATATTTCTATCGTGCTCTTAAAAAATGAAAAATAGCTACTTTTCTTATCACTTGTTCATCTTGAAATGAAGCAAGCAAGCAAGCAAATGGCAGAAGTAGGAACTGGGGGTGTGACTCTGTGCTGAGTACCTGCTAGCATGTACATACTGAGTTTAATCATAATAGCAATCAAAGCCTTGAGTTATCACTCACAGCCACTATGTATCTTCCTAGGCTTTCTGCCAAGGCTTAAATCAAATAAAACAGACATTTGGCAGGAGGCAGAGCTTTCAAAAGCGCTTTCTTTAGAGGAAAATACAAGGACTGTCTCTGAGTTACATACTGGTGGGTTTTTTTTCAGATTCTATTATTTTCTTTTTTTAAAAAATATTTATTTATTTATTATATGTAAATACACTACAGCTCTTCAGCCCTTCATACATGTTAGTAGTGTATTAATTTTAAGAAGGGGATGCAGAAAGCAAACACGTGTCTGTCTCTGCCCTGTTTATGCCTGCTCGAGACACCATCCTCAAGATCTTTAGAATTCCTAGTGGCTTTTGAGTTTCCTCCTTTGCTCTCAACCAATCCTTCAAAGGAGGAGTAACAGCCAACTGTGGAGACCTGAGGCAGGGGTGAGACAGTGTGTCAGGTCCTGTGGAGACATGAGGCAGGGGTGAGAATGTGTGTCAGGTCCTGTCTAGACCTGAGGCAGGGGTGACACTGTGTGTCAGGCCCTGTGGAGACCTGAGGCAGGGGTGACACCGTGTGTCAGGTCCTGTGGAGACCTGAGGCAGAGGTGACACCGTGTGTCAGGTCCTGTGGAGACCTGAGGCAGGGGTGACACCATGTGTCAGGTCCTGTGGAGACCTGAGGCAGGGGTCACACTGTGTACCAGGGCCTGCATGAGGAGGTGGCTTCACTTACAAGCAGCACCCAAGCCTTCATGCTGGCTTCAGAGGCTGCTCATTTGCTCCCCTCACTGTCTCTCTCCACTCCGAGTTCACTTCACTCATCCTTCTAGCTCCAGCCACACTGACCTCTTATGTGCTTAAAACCCCGTCACTAGGCACACATTACCCAGGGAACCTTGGCTTTGCAGCTTCATCCCCCTGGAAGATGCTTCCCTGTGTATTTTTGTATCACAGCTCTGAGCAGAGCCCCATCAGGCATCTAGGTATTGTAAGATCCAGAACTGCTAACATTGCTAGCAACTAACACTGCTTGGGTCAAAAGCTGGGCGTGGTGGGACATGCCTTTAATCCCAAGTAATCAGGATGCAGAGGCAGGCAGATTTTTGAGTTCAATGCCAGCCTGGTCTACAAAGTGAGTTTCAGGACAGCCAGGGCTACACAGAGAAACCCTGTCTCGAAAAACCAAAACAAACAAAAAAAGGAAAAAACACTGCTAGGGTCCTTTGCAGTACATATGTTGGAAGAAATTTTTCTGCTATTCACTGAAGGTTGGGGAGCAGTAGAGGGTTTTGTCTATGAATTGCCAACAGAGATGTGTTGCCCTCTGTATTCTACTGAACAGACGTTCAACATCAGAAGTGCATGGTAAGTGTATGGGAATATAGATTCTTGGGCCAGAACTAGAAGGTCTTAGGTTGGCATGTTTGGTGGCCCCAGGAAGGTCTGAATTTGAAAACGTGGTTTATAAGTTGCCTCTAAAGAGAACATTGGTGTGATGGGAAAGAATTTGATAAAGAATTTGCCAGGGTTTCAAAATAGGTCAATTCAAAAATATTGCACTCTGTCAGAAAACAAGCCCAAAGCTGGAGAGAAAGGCTGCTTTGATTTTTATTTTCTCATGGGAAATAGATAGAGAAGAAGGAGAACATCACACAGAGCCGCCAGCGCTGTTGATATGGTAACAATAAGATGTAGGTGAGCATGACTCTGAAATAAATGAGTGCTGTGCTGGAAAGCATGGCCAGGAGGAGAGGACAGGGAGATAAGCAGAGCAGGGCTTCAGCACACTGGACAGGGGCAGCAGCCTGGCTGTGAGTGTGGGCCACCAGGAATGCTGGAGACACTCTGGGAGCCATTGGATGTGAGATGAAACAGTCTAATGCCTTCTGATCTCCAAGGAATGTTCAATCTACCATGCACAGGAAACTAGAGCCAGTGGAAGACAGACATAGTGTGTATGGTGCAGAGCTATATATCTGACAGGAATGTTTACATATCTAAAAGAGAGATGTTTAGAACTGAGAAGTCTCTGAAGTTGTCAGACAACCTGCAAATGTACACGTGTGTGAGAGGGCTTCCTAAGACAGGTCCCACTTTCAAGATCTCTACTGCACACTCAACTCTCGATTTCTCCAGGAGAAGAGCACTTTCTTTATGAATAAATAAATAGAGTCATAGCCAAGTTATTACTTCTAAGGATGACATAGCTACTCAAGTATTAAAATAAACTTCCTCCAGCCTCCAGCCAAAGGGAGAGGCTGGAGAGGGCTAGGTGGGTTCTAAAAAGGACACAGTGTGATCTTTCTGGTAACTCACACCCCTTGAGAATGGTTTATGGAAACTCCGGGGTGGATGATTTGGTTTGGGAGAAAGCCATTGATCACAACAATCCCAAAATCTGGCAGCATAAGCCTGGACATTGTCCCATGTCACCTCAACACACTGATCTCTAAGAGAAAGTCCTGTTACAAAATCCTGGAGGTTCTTCCCAGGAGAGGCCATGACTCTGACCTAGTTTCCATTATAGACCCTAAAAATCCAGATGTCTGGACTTGGAAACTGTGTAGCCTTGAGGCAAAGCGCCGCCTCTGCCCTAAGACCTCGAAGGACTCCAGCTCCAACCTATATGGAAGCTGTGGAGGAACTGCCTGTCCAGGAGGAGGGGAGATGATAGCTAAAGCAGTGTGCAGTGGGATGTGGCCCAATTTCAATTTACTCATGTTCCTATACTGTAGTGGATCCTGGAACCACCTAACACAGTAGATGTATATGTATCTCTCGTTCTTATCAAACCTGTAAACATATGGGCTACATTACCACTTTTATGTATCCAGGATTGAGCTGAGGAAATCTAAAGGCCCTACCACAATTCTGAACCAGGTTAGTCCATCTACTAACGTGCTGTGCTTGCAGAGCTAGCTGGGGGCACACGTCCTAAGAACAGTTTGTAAGCTAGTGGACGTGACGGAGGAACCTTCAGGGACATATGCAGTTTTGGGTGGAATCACCAATAATAGGAGTTTCGCCATGAACTGCAGAAAGCTTAAAGGTAAGATCACCCGCATGGAGCCTTGCAGGTATACATTTAGCAGTGACTCAGACAGAAAGGTGGTTGCTGCAGAGAATCTGACTCCACAGAGCCCTGAAGCCTTGGCTTCCATCATGATGACCCTTTCTTGTGTCACCACAGCCACCACACACCTCCACCCAGCAGCATGTATCTCGCCAACCCAAGAGACTGCCAAGGCCGACAAACTGTCCTGTGTATTCCCATTGCACAATTAGGGGAAGTGGCCTGAGGATGAACAGCTCACTGGGCACCGGGAAGATGTCTGCAGTCTTTACCAGAAATGACTTGCTGGGATTTTCCCCAGACACCATGCACACTTATATCATTTTATTGTATAAAAATCATCGATGTGGTGCTGAATGTTTTCAAAAGAATGTGAAAATATGTGTAAAGCTTGACAAAACTAGGATTATTTTTTTATAGTTGTATATGTTTCTTACTGTCACTTATGTGCACATAGGTGTGTCCGTGTTAGTTTGTCTCCATCATATACATGTAGAGGCCCATAGAGTATTTTGACCCTTTGAAAGTGAATTAGGGGCAGTTGTGGGATGTCTGAGGTGGGTGATGGGAAGCAAACTCAGGTCCCATGAAAGGGCAGTACATGCTCCCCGCTGCCGGACCATCTCTATAGCTGGAGACTACTATTTTCTTATTAATAGTGAAAATAATTGGTGCTCAAATAGTTGCTATGCCTCATCACAAATAGTTCTTCCATACATGCTCCAGGGCTGGATTATTTCCAGGGCTCTGAGGGTCCACCAATTTATGCTATTCGCTTATTTATTGGCCCCTGCAATGTAAGCACTACAAGGCTGGACTTTTGGTACAGGGGATGTGTCCGCCTAGTGGACACCTCTGCAAGTCCCACTAGAGCAGACATGTTATTCCAGCTGATATGGCAGGCACCACACATCAGTCACATGGAGATAGTGTAGCCCCAACCTCTGCTGTCACTGTTAAGTTACAATGTTAAAACTCCTTGGAATCATTAGCTAAACCAAAGTCTCAGAAGGTAACTAGACTGAAGCAAGCTTTGGTGTTTTGTTTTCATATTCTGAAACTTTAACTTCTAAAACATAAAGCAGACTGGTCAGATTCATAACGTGCTAGCCAGGTCACATTGGCCATAACTGACCTCATTTGTTTGCTAATGGAATGTGTGCCTATAAGACACCTGTAGCTGGGCGTGATGGAGCAATACTTTAATTCCAGCACTTGGGAGGCAGAGGGAGGCAGATTTCTGACTTTGAGGCCAGCTTGGTCTATGGAGTGAGTTCCAGGACAGCTAGGGCTACACAGAGAAACCCTGTCTTGTTAGGAGCCGCGGGCTCCATCCCCAAGCCAAGCCGCTACGCGTCCCGAACGGGAGCGGCTAGTGACGATTGTAAACAACTCAGTACGCAGGCGTGGTGACGTAATCACGTAAGTTACCGCCCACAGCGGCTCCCGAGTCCGCGCGCGTGGACACCGGTTGCCTAGAGACGCATACAAGCTCAAATGCGGCTGCGCC